>JAJPUD010003410.1:168185-250366 GCA_023553655.1 Myrmecobius fasciatus
AAGGAAGGAAGGAAGGAAGGAAGGAAGGAAGGAAGGAAGGAAGGAAGAAGGGAGGGACAGAGGGAGGAAGAGAGAGAGAGACAATAATAAATATTTATAGTGCATAGTGTTTATATAATATGTAGTGCTTTAAGGTTTGCAAAGCACTTTATAAATATAATCCATTTTTTCCTCACAACTATTCTATAATAGTGGGTACTATTATCATCTCCACTTTTACAGATGAGGAAACTGAAATTTAAAAAAAATGAAGTGATTTGCTCACTCAGGATCACACAGCTAGTAAATGTCTGAGGCAAGATTTGAACTCAGATCTTCCTGACTCCAACTCCAGTACTTTCTGCACTGTGCCAATATAGTAATTTTTCTGTGTCCCCATTTCCCCAAGGTGCCCATCTGATGATAGTTATACCACTTGTTATTTCCTAGGAATTCTTCCCCTCTGAGAAGCACTGAGTGCTCATCTCTTAGTCCTTTTGAAGAAGGCTGGTTGCTTGTCCTATTCTTTGGCAGAGAATCCTCCCTTAAATCCAAAGGATCCCATTTTTTACTTCTAGGAGTCAGAACTGCTCAGAATTGCATTCTCTTCCCAAGGATAAGTTATATATCAGCCCAAACAACAAATTTGTAGTATCCATGGCATAACTATCTATATCTAGCTGATGTCATAGAAAACGCTGTCAGGCAGTGTTTCCTTCTTTAGTCAGTCAAGGAACCCATTCTGTAGCCCTGAATTGTTAGTGCCCCAAGTGATAGTCCTTCCTCAATCCCCCCCACTTAGTCTTCCTCAGAACCCTTTCTGAATGAGGCTGAAATTATGCCTTCTCATCTCCCGATAGGAGAGTCTATAATGAGTTCTATTTGTAGTTCAAATTACCATTTATAAGAGAGAAGTTTCACTTCTAAAGAAAGCCTGGGAACCAAAGCCTCTCTTCTCCTTGCTGTCTCCTGTCTCTGTTAGTTTCCATCAAGCTAAATTCTTACCTTCAGCAAGAGTTATCTTTCATTCTTCCTTACTTCCAGGATTTCCCCCCATTTTTATCTATATCTATATATCTACAACCACCTATCTATCATCTATATGTGTGTCATAGACATAGACATATATTTATGTACAGATATATCTATTTGTATGTTAAAATGCATATCCACACTTATCTATATAACATAAATACATAATAAATTGGGGAAAGTCCTGAAATTATAGACCCCAATATGTTCATATGTGTATACATATAATTATACATGCATATGCATATGTACATATATCAATAAGGCTGATGTATATCCAGAAACCAAAGGTTTTGTAGAGGCAACTTCTCAATTAGATGTTAGACTGTATTGGGATCTGATAGCTTGCAGGAATGAAAATAGAAGAAAACTACAAATCATTCTTCCTTCCTCCCCAAACCAGCAATTTATTCCTTGTAAAAAAAATTAAATATTAAAACAGAAATAGAAGGGAAAACAGCAGTTTATCAAGTATAAGCAACATATATACTATTCCATACCCATAGCTCTCCAACTCTGAAAAGAGGTGGAAGGAGATACTTCTTCTCAACGCTTCTTTGTGATTATTTGATTATGTTAAATATATTGTGTTCTATTTCTTTTTCTTTTGTTATTTTCACTTATGTTGTTAAGAATCACATATGGTACTTTTCCAGTTTTCCATATTTTGTTTCAATTTATTTAAGTTTTACCTTGCTTTTCTAAATTCTTCACATTTATCATTTCTTAAGGTGCAGAAATATCCTATTACATTCAAATATCCCAAATTGTTTAGCCCTTCTCTAATTGATATTGAGCAGCAAGGTGGCACAGAAAATAGAGTGCCAGGCCTAGAGTCAAGAAGACATTTTCTTGAATTCAAATCTGACCTCAGACACTTAGTAGTTATGTGACCGTGGACAAGTCACTTAATCCTGTGTGCCTCAATTTTCTCATCTGTAAACTAATCTGGAGAAGGAAATGACAAATTATTCTAAAGTCTTTGCCAAGAAATATCCAAATGGGGTCACAAAGAATTGGACATGACTGAAAACAAATGAACAACAACAACAAATTTATGGACACCTATCTATCCTGTTTCCAATTCTTCAGTTTGACAAAAAGTGCCTTTGTGAATATTTTGGTTCATATAAGATCTTTGACTTTGACTCCTTGGGGGATGTATCTATCTGCTCTCATAAATAACAAGAGAGAGAGACAGAGAGACAGAGAGAGAGAGAGAGAAAGAGAGAGACAGAGACAGAGAGAAACAGACAGACAGACAAAGACAGAGACAGAGAGAGACAGAGACAGAAAGAGACAGAAACAGAGATACAGATATAAACAAATAGATAAATGAATGAATAGATAACTAAATAGGTAAATGAGTAAATTAAGAAATGAATGGATGGATGTTTAGATAGATTGTTGTTTGTCCTTCATTCTCGAAGAGGACCATGACATTTGGGGGAGGGCATATATACATATATAGATAAAAATAAATAAACCAGAAAAACTAACTGTTCAAACTGCATTGTCTTTTAGGGATATGGAATAGGAATGCAGATGTGCCAGGTGTTTTAAGCTGCAGCTAAACCTATCCAACTCATATCAAACTTGAACTGGAAATAAGCTTGAGAGCCACCCAGTCTGCCTCTTGGAAGAACCACACCTAATTTATTCCAGACATGTAGGACTACACTCTCACTTGAAAGACCTCCAGGGAAAAGAAATTGTTCAGCCTCCCTTGTTATGTTATCCCAGAAATGAATAACTCTTGAATAGCTCACCAAAATTCTTCTTGTTTCAATAGAAACCAATCCTTTGTTCCAACTCTTGAGTAAAGACGGAAATGAGCTAATTAATGACATATATAACAGTAGAGTTCTTGTGTAGGCATCTCAAACTTCACATTTTGAAATGGAATTCATTTTCTTATCTCCAAGCCCATCCCTCGTCCAAACTTTCCTGTGTCTACTGAGGATACTCCTACCTTGCCAGTCACTCAGGTTCCTGACCTCAGGAGGCATTCTCAATTTTTCTCTTTCCCTTGTACTAGGGATCCAAGTCTTTACTTTGCTGGAAATTGTCCCTTTTCCCCCACTTATATGATAGCCAAACTATCTCAGGACCTCACCACTTGGTCTATTGTAAGAGCCACCCAAATCAGTCAGTTGACTTCTGATATCATCCTTTTCCATACAATTGCCAAAATTATCTTCCTCAAATACAGAACATTTCACTTACCAGCTCAAGGATTTTTAGTAGTTCCCTTTTGCCTTCTGGTAAAATACAAATAAAAACACCTGAGCTTGGCTTTTGAATATTTCACTGAGTAGCTTCTCTTTCAACTCAGCTTGTTTGTTAAAGCCATTCATGATTTGTTTCCAGACTATTTTTCCAACCTTATTTCATATTACTCTCCTCCTTTGAATTTCAGCCAAATTGGGCAACTTGCTGTTCCCTGCCTTGGGCATTCATCATCTGACTCTATGTCTGTCCTGCACATCTGGAACGAATTTCCTCCTCTCCACCTCTTACAATCTTTAGCTTCCTTCAAGACTAACTCATATATCACCACCCAAAGGAAGACTTTTTTGAGTCTCCATGGTTGTTAGGATTTTCTTCTCAAATTATGTTTACTTTTCTGTGTACATGTTGTAGTGGAATGTAAGATCCTTGAAGGCAGGAACTCCTTTTTGCTTTGTTTTGTATTATAGCACATTGCTCATAGTAGGCTTAATAAGTGCTTGTTAGATTGGATTAAGCAGACAGAACCAAATCATGGGTCATACCCACTCATCAAAGGAACTGATCCTTGACAGTTGGGCTTTGAATGGACTTATCTAGAGGATATTCTGTGGAAGAAGATTGGGGTCCAAGGTGGGTTGGAAGCCAAGAACCATACATGACTTAGATAGCAACATGGAAGAGCACTAGACCACCCTAACCTAAGGACTTCATATTCTTCCAAACCCTATTCACTTTTCCACACACTCCTACACATTTCCACACATGACTCAAAGTATAGGACAATAATACAAATATATAAGACCAAAAGCTATTCCTCAATGGATAAATGGTCAAAGGCTATAAATAAATACTTTTCAAAAGAATTATAAACTTTGAACACTATATTAAATTAAATACAGCTCCATATCACTAAATTATGTGAAAAATGCAAACCAAAAACAATTCCACAGTCCTGCCTCTAATCCAACAAATTGACAAAGATAACAAAATGCAAAAATAGCAATAGTTGGAGGACTACAACACTGATGCACTGTTGGTGAAGCTGTAAAGAGACCTAATCATTCCAGAAAGTTATTTGGAGCTATAATAAGAAAGTGACTAAAGTATCCACACCTTTGGCCAAGAGATGCCGCTAGCAGACATATATCCCCAAAGTAGACATGGCAGAAAGAAATGTCTCGTGTACACCAAATTATTACAATAGTACTTTTTTCTAGTAGCAAAGAACTAATGACAAAGTTGATGTCTATTGAATGTGGAGTGGCTAAACAAATTAAGGCTCATGAATGAAAAGATGATATATTGGTTAAAATGATGAATTTGGAGTAAGAAAGGTGAAATTCAAATCCTGATTTGAACATCTTCTAGCTATAAGATCCTTAGCAAATAATTTAAACTGTCTCAGTTTTCTCATCTGGAAAATGGGGTTAATAATAATATTATTGTGAGACTCAAATGAGATTATATACATAGATACACACATATTAATATGTTTGCATATATATTTGAAAACCTCAAAGTGCTATATAAATGTTATTATTGTTATTATTACTGCACTCTAGAAAATGAAAAATACAGAGACATAAGAAGACATATAAACCTGTACAAAGTGAAACAGAAACAGGAAAACAATGTATAAAGTAATTATAATGCTACACATGGAAAGACACCAACAAACTCTGAACCCTGTTTATAGCAATCATATTTAGATGTTTAAAAATCTTCCTGGAATTATTAGGGCAACAGAATAATGAACCAAAGAATTTAAGAAAAGTCTCTGTTTTAGTGATGAGGCTCCCCCAAAATGCAACCCAGTCTGTGTTCAGAAGCGGCCCTTGGTGGGAAAGGACACCACCATCTCTAGGTCGTGGGTCATCTATCTCCATTTAAGATTATTTTCCATCGGCTTCTCTTTTCCTGACATGTTTGTCCCCATCTGGGATGTCTTTCTCAGGTGACTCATGCCCCAAACGAGCAGAGACTGGGTTTGGGCAAATCCCTCCAAGCAGGATGAATAAGGACAGCACTAGATCCACCCGTCACTTGTTTAGTGGTGATGGGCACCTCGTCCCCATCACCAGGGGAAGGTGAAGTTAAAGGCAGGGCCCTTAAACAACTGCTTGCCATCCTGACTCTGGGAAAGCTCTAAGACAGCATGCTCACTACCCTTTCCCTCCATAGCCGCTGCCAAAGCCAAGCTTGTGTCAAAAAGCACATTGTTGACAGAACCCAATTTGTGAGGATTATCCAACCTTCTAGTTGATCATAGGTTTTCATTGTTCATATTCCCTCTCTTGCCACTATCTTCTATCTCATTTTTCTATAAGCCTTTTGCCACGACCTCATTAGAGTTGGGGGGAAAAGATCTTTATCTTGCTCATGACGTAGTAGCCAATTTGCTTCAGGTAATGAAATGAGGAATACAAAATGACAATGAAAAGAGAGTAGCACGAAATAATTATAGCTTGGATTTCTCATGCCAATTGAGTTGATGCCATTGTAAATATTATGTAGTGCATGACTGACAAATCACATGTGCATCTAATCTGCTCCAGGAGCTGGAAAGATAGACCAGATTGTGTTGCATTAGCAGAATAAATACTTAGGAAGGCAAACCAAGCAGCTCTGGTAAGCAGAAGATTGGCTTGGCGTTACTGAAGACTGGAACGCAAAGAGTTCTTTCTTTACCAAGAAAGCAAACCTACTTCTTCAAGGTCTAGCCTCTCCTTCTGAGACCTTGAGAGTTGACTTCTTGTTGTTTGTTTTTCAGTCAAGTCTGACTCTTCATGACCCCACTTAGAGTTTTCTTGGCAAAGATACTGGAATTGATAACCATTTCCCTTTCTAGCTCATTTTACAGGGTAAGTGACTTGCCCAGGATCACCCAGTTAGTGTCTGAGGCCAGATTCAAACTCAGGAAGGGGAGTCTTTCTGACTCCAGGCCCAGCCCTGTATCCACTAATCTACAATCTGTCCTCCAGAATTTATAGGATTTGTATTTGAGTTTCAGAAAGATTCAGAGGACTTCCCTAATAATATTCCAATACAAATTAATATTTAAAAGTGGGCAAACATTATTATCAAATTTTAAAAATGGTTTGGAAGAGGAGGTCTGATTTTTAGGAGCAGTCTAGCCATGTTGCAACAGTGTTCAAAAAGCTTCTGGGAAGGGCCCTACATGTGCAAGAATATTTGTGGCAGCCCTTTTTGTAGGGGCTAGAAACTGGAAACTGAATGGATGCCCATCAATTGGAGAATGGCTGAATAAATTATGGTATATGTTATGGAATATTATTGTTCTGTGAGAAACGACCAGCAGGATGATTTTAGAGAGGCCTGGAGAGACTTGCATGAACTGATGCTGAGTGAAACAAGCAGAACCAGGAGATCATTATACATGGCAACAACAAGACTATATGATGATCAATTCTGATGGACATGGCTCTCTTCAACAATGAAATGCTTCAAACCAGTTCCAATTGTTCAGTGAAGAAAGCCATATACACCCAGAAAGAGGGATATGAAAGGTAGACCACAACATAACATTTTCATGCTCTCGATGTTTGCTTGCATTGTGTTTCCTTTCTTTGATTTTTTTCTTGTAGATATGATTTTTCTTGCACAACAATGATGTGTGGAAATATGTATACATATATTCGATTTGTCAAGTATTTTAACATAATTAACATGTAGTGGATATCCTGCCATCTAGGGGAGGGGTGGGGAGTAAGGGGGAAAAATTTGTAACAAAAAGCTTTGTAAGAGTTAATGTTGAAGAATTACCCATACATATGTTTTGCAAATAAAAAGTTTTAATTAAAAAAATGTAAAAAAAAAAAAAAAAGCTTCTGGGGCATTGGATGAATATTGATTGCCCTAATGTCTGAAGCACTCCCCAGAACATATTTTAGTCAGTGCATCCTGGACTATCACTAATCATCTTGACTTTAGATCTGCTACTAGATTTTGATGGCTCTGGAAAAAAGTGAGGATGACATCTTCACACAACTTTGTCTCATTTAAGTCCAATTCATTCACAAATCAAGCTGTCACCCCATGATATCATTGGTCCTTTTCAAGAACAAAGGATGAGTAACAGCAACAATAAAAGTTCTGGGGTTGTCTCTGTATTGTCCCCAAGATAAAAATACAAATGTTGTTGGCTTGTTGGAGCATTTAGATTTGATTATTATTTTATGAAATTATGAAGTAGGGGCAGGAACACTCTGCTTTTGGGTACTCATTGGTAAAGAACACAATCAGCAGTAGGAAATGGAGCAATAATCAAACTTTAATTAAAACAGAAGGTATTGGGGGCAAAAAGCCCAAAAAAGCAGAGACAAGCATTGAAAGAGTTACAGAGATGAACAGCCTGGGGACAAGGATGAGATGGTGAAGGAAGGTAAATAGCATGGGAAAAAATGAGCAGAAGAAGGGCAGAGGGTATCACTCTTGTAACCATGGGTTAGAATTGGGAATAGCAGACATGATGGCCCCAGTGGAGACAGAAGAGAAATTAAGAAGCAGGTATTTGAGGTCTTATTTTAATAGAGTTTTTTTTTTTTTGAGGAAACAGCAGCTCCTATTTGTGCCACCTTGGGGTTAGCTCATTAACATATCCAAATCATCTCAGAGTCAGAGGGTAAAACTTCAAAGACATCATTCTGAAGTAATCAGCATCTATTTGATGTTCTCTTGGTCTGGAGCTGTGAAGGTCTGGATTTTGTTTGAAATTTGCATAGCATAGAACCAGAAACCTTGACAAGCAGCATGACAAGCAAGATGGTTTCCCTTGATTCAGCACATAATTACCAAAATGTGAATTTTGGTTAATATATAATGCAATTTGTAAATTATACTCCTTTGATTTGGGGGACAGTTTGTATGTGACTTCCAGGTTCCCCTTTGCAAATTTCCGTTCTGCCCCTTTCTACATGTCCTTTTATAAACTTATTGACTCTACTGACCAGAAGGGAGAGTGGGGATGGTCAGCAAGACTAGAACAAGATACACTGTTAATAGCAGGCTCCAACCTAAGTTTTTAAGGTTTATTGCTTCCCTTCAACCACTCTACATTCTGGTTAAAGTGACCCATTTGATGTTTACATCTTTAACCTTTTGTATATCTCCTATGCTTGGAATTAAATTCCCTTTCTTCTGCTCTCCACCTTTTGAAACCCATAATTTGCATCAAGACCCAGTCCCAGAGCTAACTCTTACAAGAGAGCTTTCCTGATTCTACTTTTAGATGTCACTCCCAACAGAGATGTACAGATAGATAGATAACCAGATAATACATATGTATGCACATATACATACATGCACAGGTATGTACATATCTATTTTTATATGTGTATGTGTATATATGTGCATATATATGATGTTATTATTGTTTGATCTTCATTCTCGAAGAGGACCATGACCTCAGGGAGATGATGCCATGACAGGCAGGTGAGTTAGATTTAAGTGAGGGAGGGTTGTGCAAGGTCACCTGCCTCACTTTCCCCTCCAGAGCCATCTGGGTCCAGTGGCCAGATATAGATCAAGACAACTGGATATGGCTCTGGATGTAATGGGAGACCTTGGTCTTTTTAAACTAAAGTATTTAAATAGGCCTCAGTTGGACTGCAGTAATACCCATTTAGTGATTAAGGCTAAGTAGAAATTGAGACAAAAAGTGACCTCTTTCACTATATGCATATGTGTGTATACACACATATACACCTTTATATATGTATGTATATGTGTGCATATGTATACATATATAGTATATGTATACTTATATACATATTAACATACCTACAAATATGTGCATTAAGCATTAATATATGTAAATTTGTAAATGTATGTACACACATATATACATAAACTGTCCCAGAAGACTTATAGTTTTAAATTTTAATAGACTTTTGATTCACCTCAAATAATGTGTATATGTTTGTGTGTGTATTTATTTATTCATGTACATCTTATTTTCCCCAGGATAACAGAAGTTCCTTGAAGGCAGAAATTGGGTCCTCAGTATCCAGCATAGTAACTATGATAGAATAGGTCATTAATAAATGCTTATTGAATCAGATAGACCTTCCAAAGACGAAACTACTTCTAAATAGAAATTCAGATAACAACTTACACAGATAATGCAGATTAATGAAAATAGCAACCAAGAGAAAGCGCCAAGACCATGCCAGCAGATTCTTCTTGACGTTGGCCTTTTGAAATTTATCAATGACTTGATTAGAATATATTGGGGAAAAACCAATAACCTAGAAATTTAGAAGCCCGTGTTTATAGTTAGTTGCATTAGCTAGCATCTCTGCTACTAATTTTAAACAAATTTAACCTCAAAAGTTTCAATTTCTCAATTTTTAAAATGACTTATTCTCTAAGATTTTTCAAGCTCTAAGTCTATCCATAGATAAATATATGAGAGGCATTTATTAATTCATTGGTGACACAAAAGTTGATGGCATAGATACCAAAACATACTATGATCAAGTTTAGAAATTATTTCAAGAAATTGGGCTGAACTCAAAACAAATGTGTACCCAGAAAAGAGAAGCTCCCCTGGCTCAACATTGCAACCCAATTGTCCACTCTGCCTCTCATTTCTTTCTGCACAATGCTAAGGACAGATGACCATTCCAGAACAGGAGGTGATGGCTAATGCTGTGCCCACAGGACTGATCAGAAATGGAATCTGAATTTACCTCTTGGGTCCTGAAAATAGCTTTCAGCATGGAGATTTCTATACTGGCTAGGGGAAGTACTCTAGCCTTCAGAAACCTGAAGCACAATTTGAAACTGCTCAGGGATAGAAACTGGGCCTTTGTGCTAGTGCTGATTTTCTTCAGAGGCAGACCTCATCATCACTTTGATTTCTCAGGCTGTGAGTTTCCTGGAATTGGTATCTTCTTTCTTACTCTCCTTCCCACTCTAAAGAGCATCTGCTTGTATCCATTTTTCTAGGAGGTGCAGATTGCAATCCATCTATACCTTTTTCACCTTGTGTATCTCTTTTCCATGTCCTACTCCATCATGGGAAAACTATCCAGTGTGAGGGTGATGGTCTTTTATTTATATTCCTTACTTTATGTGGATACCAATGAACAATATAGTCTTTCTACATGGTTATTCCTCATCTTATTTTCTGGTTATATATCTCGCTGTTATTAGCCCTTATATCACTTCTCTTGCTTATGTTTTCCTTTGTAATATGTAGTAGCTTATTTTCACTAACTATATGTCTCTCCATTTCCTTTTTAGAAAAAAAATTAAAATTTCATTGATTTTTAAAAACTCAAATTCACATATTCAATAAATATTTTCAAATATTTTATTTTCCAAAAAAATACCATAAAGGACATGGAGTTGGGAAACTCTGGCTTCAAATCCCACCCCCAAAACTTTCTAGCTTAGTAACTTAGTCTTACTCAATCTCTCTGAGTCAAAGACAATTAACTCTAAAACTCAACTACTCAAGCCACAAGGCATTGATGGCACGCCCTGGAGATACATAAAAATATGAAAAAATAAGTCTCTGGCTTGAAAGAAATTATAACCTAATAAATATATAATAAATATGACCAAAAAAAGAATGTGATTAGACAAGATATAAAAAAATGACAAATTGCTCCAAGAATACTTGAGGTAGATCACTTTCTACCTGGGAAGATTAGAGAAGGTTCCAAGATGGAAGAGACATCCAATCTCAATCCCAAAGGAACAAAAAGGATTCCAAGACAGAAGATGTTGTTTCCAGACAAGGTGACTGGTCTTTACAAATATTCAGAGACAGGAGAAAATATAAGATTAAGAAACAACCAGTAGTCTATTTTGGCAAGAATTTAGAATGTATACAGGGACAGAGTATGAGTAAAGTTTTGAAAGGCAAGTTGGATCCTAATTGTGAAGGTTTTAAATGCCAGTCTAAACATGTGTGGCATAGGCAATAAGGAGCCATTGAAGATTTTGAGAAGGGAAATAGAATGAATAGAATTTAGGAAGTTCTGTATTAAGAAAATTATTCTGTCAGCCTTCTTCATATTTAGTGTGAAAATTGGATTGAGATACCAGAGCCCAAACATGAGTTAGGAAGCTATTATGAAAGTATGTGAGAATTATTGAGGATTCAATATAATTGAATCCAATAAGCATTTATAAAGAACACATTAGGTATGGGGGATACACAGATAAAAAAAATAAAAACAATCCTTCCCTTGAAATGTAAACATGACTCAATATATGTGTGTAACTCTGGTACCACTTGGAGGAGAAAAAAGGACAAAGTCTCAAGAGGATTGTGGACTTCCCTTCTTTCCATTGTTGTCCTAGCAGTATCTTCTTATGAGTTGACATCAGTATCTGCAAGGATTAACCAATACTAGATTCATGACTCCAAAAGGAGTGTAGCAAGGATTCTATGATATAAAGGAAATTTCTTGAGCACCCCATGATGGGAAGAAAAGGATTTCCAGAGACCAGGAGCTGAGTAAACTCAACTTCTTTAAAATTTCATGAATAAATGGGCTCTTGCACAGAGGATTACATCCTAAGAGAAAACTAAGACCAGCAACACTTGGGTAATCATATTTCACTGTTGCATGAATTTTCTTCTTCCTTTTCTGGTCATAATGCTTTTCAATTTTTTTGCACAAAAATTATTGCTGAGAATATACCACATCTTACCCATCATATATATTTCTATTGACTACTAAGACATCTGTAACTTTTATTTATCAGAGATTTGTAGCCTGATAAAAATACTATGAGGATGTTAAAAAGATGAGGTTTTGCACCAATGATTAGCTTGCAATTTTTGAAAATGCTGTGCTACTTTTAAAATGAAATCTTGGTCAATCTCTTCCTCTTAGCTTTTGTACATTTACAATGCCTAAGATATACATACATATGTATATATATATACAGACAAACTCAACAGAATACCCATTTAACTATGTAATATATTATAACCTAGGTTATTATGCATTTTTTTTTCCTTTTTACAGTGTCAGTAAGTAAAATACAAAGTAAGATACTTTGGGTAAAGGAGGGTAAAGGAGAGGTCCAGAGAAAATACGCTGGGAAAAATTGATGAAAAGACCACTTTCAGGCAGAGGTAAATTAAGAGGAAAAATGTATTTTAAGTATACAATATTGCCTGCAGAATTTATGGAAGTAGGAAATGGCATGATTAGTATGAGGGTCAGACACTAGTAGTTCAACTTGCCTAAAATAAAATATAATGGTCAGCTAATAGCTCAACTTACCTAGAACAAAATATAATGAGCAAGTTCTCTGTTGTGTTTGTGCCTGACAAGTGACAGCTTTATGCACACAAGATGCAAGTTGGTCTGCTTACTAAAAAAAAAAAGAGTTGGGAAAAAAATGTTTCAAATAAAACATGACAACCTTAACAGGGCAGATGAGAATCACAAAATATATCAGGAACATTGAGAAAAAGAATGTGACAGAGAAAAAAAGGACAATGAGGACCATTGAACAAATAATTCTTATAGAATTCTCAAAGAACTCATCTCATCTCTTAGAATTCTCATAGATTTGTGGCAGCCCTTTGGCAAGGGACCTGGAAGCTGAGTGGATGCTCATCAATTGGAGAGTGGCTGAATAAATTATGGTATATGAATGTTATAGAATATTATTGTTCTGTAAGAAATGATCAGCAGGATGATTTCAGAGAGGCATGGAGACTTACATGAACGGATGCTGAGTGAAATGAATAGAACCAAGAGAACATTATACATGGCAACAAGATTATGTGATGATCAACTATGACAGATGTGGCTCTGCAAAAGTAAGGTGATTGAAGCCAGTTCCAATGGTCTTGTGATGAAGAGAGTGTGGATCACAACATAGTATTTTGATGCTATTTGCTTGTGTTTTCTTATTTTTTTCCCTTTTTGATCAGATTTTTCTTGTGCAGCATGATATTTGTAGAAATATATAGAGAAAAATTGCAAATGTTTAACAGATTACTTGCCATCTGGGGGGGTAGTGAAGGGAAGGGAGGGAAAAATTTGGAACAAAGAGTTTTGCAAGGATGAATGTCGAAAATTATATGCATATGTTTTGAAAATAAAAAGCTTTAAAAAATAAAAATAAACTTCCCAATTAAAAAATTCTCAGAGTATAAGAATTGAAACTTATAAAGTAGTAGCTTTTTGCATTCCAAAGAAGGAGTATCCACATGCAGGGAACTTTCTAGTAAAACAGGAAGAGATTTGTGGTTGACGACTAAGGGTGCTGTGGTATTCATATATGGAGCTGCCATGTATAGGGAGATGCATTTTTGCCAGTGTATTATGAAGGATGAAATGGAAGATCTCAAATTGATGATCATTATCCACTGCTAGGGACTCTACTCTAGCCTAGAACCTAGAGCTACTAAGGATTTTGAGGTAATAAGAAAACTGAAGACCATATTTAGCATTCTCATTCATTGCTGTCAGTTGAAAGCAGTGGTTTCAGAAAATTTTTGAGAAGTGGCTAAAAATGCAGAATTTGAAAACATTTGGACCACAGCTCAAAATAAAGGCTCTTGCACAGGGATGGAATGTCACTAGTGAGAAAATTGAGGTCATATGTAGTGACTTTCCTATTTTCTCATTTCAAAACCCCTTGGTATTTTCTCCCATTCTGAGAAATGAAGTGACCATCTGTTATTAAATAGTCTTTTATTATAACAATTTCCTTTGTGGTTCTTAACCAGCTGGACATTCCACACAGTACCACCATTGATGTCATCAGTGACATCATGAAGATATCTACTATTGCATCCCACAGACCAAGTTGTCCTATGAGATTGTAATGATTCCACACAAGTATCTTTCTAGGGACAAATGCCTGTTCTATTGAGCAATGTCGAACTCATTAAGACCAGCATTTTTCTACTTCTCTCAGGGGAAGTTTTGTCAGTGTTTTGATGATCAAGGCTGATGATGCATAAGGTACAGCCTCAATATGAACCTGTTTGCTCCCAATGGAGTTTGATTGTGATCCTTATTCCTTTTTAGTTACCATTTGCTTTATAGTAATATGATCAAAAATATTTTGGAGACAGGGTCAGAGGACCAATTTTGGGTGCCACAGTACATATGGCACCAAGTTCACCAGGGCAACTCAGGGCAGTGTGGTAACAATAAAGGTGGGGGTATAGTCTGAATGTTGCAGGATGGTTTTCAGCATCAGATGGAACTCAATTTTGACTACCAAAAGAAGTTCACCAGCCATAAGTGTAAGTCAGTGAAAAAAAAATTGGAAAAGTCTTCACATGCTTGGGGTAGAGACCAACTACACAATATGCACTGTATAATAAATACATTCATAGGTGTGAATCCAAGCAGAAGCAAAGCCAAACTGGTAGGATGAACTGCAAAAGTAACTCACAAACTTGGCTCAAAAATAAGACTAGAAATTATGGGGAACTTTAATTAGGCATTTCTTGGAGCATTCTTATTACTGAACAACAAAGGATCAGAAAAAAATGTGTGAGTCTGAAGGCCAATTTTGTCAAAATGGCAGAAGCAACAATGGGAAATGCCGTTATAGCTATTTTTTCATAACTTTCATTAGTCATTTTAGTTGTGTCCAATTGGAGTCATTTGGAATAATTTGCCATTTGTGATTTTACAGGTGAGGAAACTAAGGCAAACAGAGTTGTGATTTGCCTTGGGTCACCCAGCTAGTGCCTGGGGCCATATTTGAATTGAAGAAAATGTCTTCCTGACTCCAGGTCTAGTATTCTATCCATTGCACCATCTAGTTGCTCTAAATTGTATTATGCTATTTTTCTTCTTGCATGCTACAGTTTAAATCATACTGGTTTTCTTGCTGTTCTTCATATATACTGTTCCATCTAGTGTCCATTCTTTGGTACTGGTCTTCTCACATGATAGGAATGCAATCTCCTTTCATCTCCTTTTAGAATCCTTTATTTTCTGAAAAACTCCATTGAAGTGACAGCTTCTACATTGTTTTGATCCTCCAGCAGCTAGCACACCTCCTACTCTCATACTTACTGAAATTATATACTTTTCATTGTATTTCTTCCAATAGAGGAAAAATAAGCAGTTTTGTCATTTTATATGCAGCACATAGCACACAGTCAGTGCTTTATAAGTGCTTCTGATTGATAAAGTTTCTATTTTTCACTCCCAGGGAAATCTCGTGATTGAGTAGGAGAGCTTGCATAATACTTCTGGACTATTCTGCCTTCCCAGGACTGTTTAATGCATTGTTTCTTATTAATGATTTAACCATGACCTCAAAGGATAGATTTAGACCAGATCCAACCTACCAAGCAAATGGTGTGGTAAAATATGAAAATTTTAATTAGAATAGGACCATAATTTTTCAACTGTTTAGAATAGAGATGAACAAAATTTACCATTCAGGAACCTGCATGTTTTTAATAACAAATGTGTTTTGTATGATCTTAATGGGTTCACAATCAATAAGATATGTAATTGAGCTGCTGACCTAGGTATAGTATTGGGGGTGGCAACAATCTTTCCATATTCTGACATGACTTCCTTTGTCATATTGAGCATGCATTTGCCATATGACTGGATCAGGTTAGGGATACTGTCTACTACCATGGATAAATTTTATAGGAACTTTAAGAATGGTCAAGCCATAGAATACAAATCATGTTTCAACACGACAGTTACCTTCAACCACATATAAAGAAAGATTTAGAAACTAATAACTGAAGTAGGGTGGGATAATAAAAACACCACTTTATGTATGACGTAGTTGTTTTTAAAAAGTCAAGAGTGACAATGAAATTAATGACTCTACAGCCAGTCACAATTATGTGCTTAGGCCAATCAAATGAACACATATGTGTACATATCCCTTAATTATTTAGCCAGGAAATGTCTAGATGTGTATCGGCTCAAAACAATAAGAAAGCTGGTAAAGGACATGAATAAATTTTGATGGCAAGTAAAGTGATTTAGTAGTGTTGAAAGTCAGAATCATTCAAGATTTACTGAGGCTTTGGGTTCTAGTTGTAACATTCACATAGAATAAAACAAATGTATATCTAAACTTTGATCACAGCAACTTTTGAAATTATCTGTTAAATTTATGAAAGGTCTGAAATCTGCATTAGTGGAAGGAGTTATCACACATCGATGTATTTTTCTAGCTTTTTCATGTCCAAGGACTTCTAAAATGGGAGTCAAACAGTAATAAATGATGGGGAAATATAGACCACTTTCATCACAATTAGAGTTTCAATAATGCTAGAGTATAAAACAAATTCTTTAATTTTTCAAGTGTTTTGAGAAATAAATTTGTATACTTAACCCAGCCTTGAAGATGAACACAAAATTGACCAGCCTGCAATGTTGCCCACAATTATTTAAGCACCAACTCTGTGCATAGCACTATACTAGGTGCCATAGGAGAGTTTTATCAGTGTGAAGATGTGATTATGCTTTCAAGGGCTTTACTCTATAGTACCCAGATAGCAAAATAAATAAAATCAACATTGTTTATTACTGGCCTGACAGAAATGATTACTGGTCCCAGACACATGGCCATCTACAAAGCTGATTTAAGCCCATTTCAAGCAATAATTACTTTAGCTCCTACCTCTGAAAAAAAATAAAATAAAAAAGGAAAGGAAAGACACCTTTCAATAGAAAAATTTGCCACACAGAAATTCAGGATGAAAATTTTCCATGCAAAGATTTCTCGTGTGCCTCTCTGAAAGCATAAAAATATTTAAAAGAAATTCAGCTCAAGTTTTTCTATTTACTTATCTTCAATTTTACTTTCCCAAGTACAAGTAAAGTAAACAAGAAAGCATTACTTTTAAATTACTCCTTTTTTTCGAACAGGAATATTTCATCTTGAAAAAGTGTTGCCAAAATTATTGATGGAAATACAATTTAAAATCATGTTGAATCATTTACTATTATTTTGATGAAGTCAAAATAAAAACAATTAATATGAAAATAGCTATTCCAAACATCTGAGTTTAAATGTTTTTTTTTTAAAAGCATGGGTTTTAGGTGGTTTTGTTTTTTTTTTTTAAAGAATGTTCATCCATCCTACACCTCAAGTCCACTGTAGTTTTATTTTTATAAAAAAAATTTGGGAAAAATTCTCTCAGTTCAACTTAGTAAAAAGTGATATCTAGAAAATACTCAACATTATCAAGTTGTCTGTTTAAAAAAAACCTTCAGGTTACTAAAGCATTCTAAGGCACAGTGTTTTAGAAGAAGCATCTTCTTCCATTGGCGTTGCTTATATATGTAGTGTTTATAACTGAGTCCAAAGTGAATCACTGGTGATCCATTGTGAAATTTGTGCCATGAGATTCAAACATAGGCTCCAAGAGCTGCATGAAATTCAGTTAGACACTGCACAAGTTGCTGGAATTTAGGTCTTTCCTCAGGGTCTAGAGCCCAGCAACAGGCCATCACAGCAAACCTGCAACGAGGGAGGGAGGTACAAAAAAGGGGGGGAAAAACTATCAGCAAAAGCAAGAAAATGACAATGTAAAATAGGAATGAATCTTGATCTTAAAAATACAACAAAAGATTAATTTTTAAAAATATAGTAGAGGGTAGCTGACTTAAATTTAGGTACTATCTCTAAGTTGACTGATTTCTCTTAAATGTTTTCTTTTGTTCTTTTTGATCATTTCCTACTAACTACTAAGTCAGTTTTACTAATTTAAAATAACTAGTAGAGCAGGAAATTCAAACAGGCAAAATGAAATGTTTAGAATATCAATGGCTAAATATATACTGAACTGATTTTTTAAAAAACTCATGAATATTTTTAAAAGATACATTTTATTATTATACTGCTGTCATTTAAACTCTGCATTCTAGGTTGAACCATCCACCTCTGTGACAGAGAAAAACTAATCAAGCAAAAATATTCAATATAATTACTGCATCAGATAACAATATGACATTCTTTCAAAATAGTTTCTCAACTTTCTACTGTAAGAAGTAAGATATTTTATTATTTGTTCTTTGGGTACTTATTCAATTAATCAGAGTTTAAATTCCTTGTAATAATCTTTCAATTTATATCATGTTATATTTTCTTTTGGTTCTGCTTATTTTCATCTAGAGTTGGGAGGACATACCCCTGAACGTCATCTAGGCTAACCCAAAAATAAAAAATGAAGAAATCGAGTCTTGAGTCACAAAGGTCTCAAAGTATAAGAGCCAAGATTTAACTCCAATATCAGACTCTAAAAACTCTAAAAAACAAAACAAAACAAAAACAAACAAAAAAAAAACAAAACAACCAAAAAACCAGAAACTGGGCTAAAAGAAAGTACTAGAAATATTAAAGTGATATGGCATTTCATTTTCTTCTGCACCTCATTTTACAGATGAGGAAATTGAGATAAACAAGGTAAAGTGACTTGCCCAGGATTACACAACTGGTATCTGAAGCCAAATTTGAACTTAGGTCTTACTGATACCAGGCTTGGCACTCTATCCACAATACTACCTAGCTGACCCATTTAAATATGAAGACATTTTTAAAAGGGTGAGCTGAGATCACAAATTCATATTTAAGTTAGATATTGTGTAAAATAGCAAAGTCACAGGCATTATGTTCACAATTTATGGTTTAACTTTACTCACAAAATTAAAATGTTAACGATAATTAATGTTTAATATTAAAATCATGCTCTTAAAACCTTCACATTATTCAGTCAATCAAATATTTACTAACTGCCAACAGTGAGCCAGGTACTATTCTAGAGGTACAAATACAAAGAGTGAAATAATCCTTATTCTCAAGGATTTATATGTCACAGTATTGTCCACATGACTGGGACACAGTGAGTTAAGATGTTAAACAAGTATTTTTAAAAAAATCTATTAAGTATGAAATAAATGTATGTATATATCTGTCTATACTTGTATATTTAATTTCTTTTAATTGAAACCTTTAAGAATGCCTTTCAAATAATATATAGCAATTACTATATTTATTCAGTCAGATGCTTAATCTGTGTAAAATATTCTGTGGGGCTAAAATAAGGAACATTAAGAAATAAACGGATTAGTTCTTTCCTATAACTCAGTAATCTGAAAAGTGTCATGATCTTCTAAATCTTCCAATTCACTATGGAAGTTTTCTCACTAAAGAAGTTCTGATTTAGATTTTCTATTTCATAATAAATATATATTTGTCAAAGAAATACGCCTGAATTTTTATTTCTTTCAACATGCTAAAACTTACAGTTCATCAGGGCAGTTGATTGGTTGGGCTATTCGGTAGCCATCTTTTAGATAAGCAGCCATCTCAAAGGGGTCAATATCCACATATGGGGTCTGACCCAGAGTCATTAGTTCCCACAGTGTTACTCCAAAAGCCCACTAAGGAGAAAATAAAAAAAGGACATTGTTTTCTTTTAAAAAGTGACATCTGTCAAGATTTTACTAATGATAACTTGTTAAAAATCAATTTTAACTTAGATATAATATACATCATATACATCATTCATAGTTTTTCAAAGCAATTTTTTTCTTCTAAATAAGTTATATTAATTCATTTTTATGAATCCTTCCCTAATCTTTCAAGACTCAGTAAAAAAGAAAAATGGTTAAGCAAATCAAAGTAATGATGTCTGACAATACATGCAATATTCTGCACCCACAGTTGTCATTTGCTTCTCCTCTATCTCCTTCTTCATATTGAAAGGTACTTCATCTCTTTCCTGAGGGCAAAACTGATGGCTGGTTTTTAGTGTTCAACAACATTATTATGATCACTATGTATACTGTTCTACTGGTTACTTAACTGCTTAAGTTCATGCAAATCTCCACATGATACTCTGAATATCTCACATTTATAATTTTTATGGTACAATAACATTCCATTATACTCTCATATGCCAAAATTTGTTTAGCCAATCTCTAATCCACAGCAATCTATCATTTCCAGTTTTTTGCTATCTCAAAAAATAGCTATGACTATTTTGATAAATATGGAACTCTTCTTTGTCTCTGACCTCCATACAGTATATTTCTTTTAGTGTGATGTCTTGATCAAAGTATGTAAAATTTAGTGGCTCTTAAATAACCTCAAAATGTTTTTTTTTGTTTTGTTTTTTTTTCCCCAAAAGGTTGAACCAGTTCCACTGAGAGGGGTAGTTTGCTTGTATACATTCCCTGTGGTAGGCACATTCCCTCCAAAATTAACTGTTATCCATTTCTTTTGTTAGTAGTGACAGGAGAAATATTTTATACTGATAGTGATTTACAATTCCTCTGAAAACTCTTTATATCTTTTTAACCACATAACACTGTGTATCTTGGATATTAGTTTCATTAAGAGATATATGAGGGACAGCTAGGTGGCACAGTGGATAGAGCACCAGCCCTGGAATCAGGAGGACCTGAGTTCAAATCTGGTCTCAGACACTTAACACTTTCTAGCTGTGTGACTCTGGGCAAGTCACTTAACCCCAAATGACTCAGCAAAAAAAAAAAAAAAGAGAGAGAGAGAGAGAGATATCTGATTATGTGATGATCAAGTCTGATGGACTTAGCACTTTTCAACACTGAGATGATTCCAAGGCAATTCCAATAGACTTGTGATAGAGAGCCATCTGCATCTAGATAGAAGACTATGGGATTGAATGTGAATCACAACATAGTATTTTCACCTTTTGCTTTTTTTTTCTCTTTTTTTTTCTTTTTTGATCTGATTTTTCTTGTGTAGCATGTTAAATGTGGAACTGTTTAGAAGAACTGCATATACTTAACCTATATTGGATTACTTGCTGTCTAAAGGAGGGAGGGCGTGGGAGGAAGAGAGGGAGAAAAATTTGGAACATAAGGTTTTGCAAGGGTAAATGTTGAAAATTATCTTTGCATGTATTTTGAAAATAAAAAGCTATTATTTAAAAAATAGATATTTGAAGCAAAGATTTTTTTTCTCCAATTTACAATTTCCCTTTTTATCTTAGCTACACAAATCTTATTTGTGCAAAAGTTTTTCAAAATTTTATACAGTTGAAACTGTTTTTTTCTTTTATGCTCTCTATCCCTTGTTTGGTCAAAACCAATTTATTTTCCTGGGTTAGAAAAAATAAAAACATTGTTTTTAATAAATGCATTGTGAAGCAGCATGATGTAATGGAAAAAGCTGTGTTTTGGTGGTCAAATCAAAAAACCTCCTAAGCCTCAGTTTATCAGCAAAATGGAAATATTTACACTACCCAACTCACAGAATTGTTGTAAGGAAGTGTTTTTATAAACTAAAAAATGCTACACAGATAAGAATTATTTCATATGAATACAAGTACCTATATGACCCCTAATTTGATAGGAATTATAGGAGTATCTTACTTTGAATATTTATCCTGGGAACAAACTCTGAATTGCTTATCCCCAAGATTTTCCTTATATTAAGACCTTTGCCACACATATAATGAAAATACATTATTAAGAAATTAGTGCTATTGGAAGAGTTGATAAATTTAGACTATTTAGAAGAAATATGTGAAACATATTTGTTGCCCTTAAAAACAAAGAAAAAACTATGAGGTTGGGGGAAAGATATCTGAACAAGGTAATATTGCTGCTGAGCCTGTTGGAATAATGATAATCGATGCTAGTAAGAATGAACTACTCAACACTTATCTGACATACATACATATACCTATACATATGCACTTGTGTGTAAACTTGATACAATGTATTTGGTCCAAATCTTAAAAGTGCTCTTAAATGCTAACTATTATAAGCTAGGTTAATCAAAGATAAAAGGGCACACAATACAATGAGATTTAAGTCGATTTCCAATTCTTAATGATTCCACTGAGGATTTTCTTGGCAAATATACTTAAGTAATTTGTAACTTCCTTCACCAGCTCATTTTACATATAGGAAACAGAGGCAAACAGGGTTAAATGACCTGCCAGGGTCACACAGATAGTGTCTAAGGCCAATCTGAACTCATAGATGAGTCTTCCTGACCCCAGACCAGGCACTCTATTCACTGAGCCACTTAACTGCATGCCTACACATATATACATATCCACTAGCCACTTAGCGCCCATACAATAAGAAAGCCACACCTATTCTTGTGCCACATTCATTAAGCCTTATCTACCAGGCATCATGATTTTTTAATCCTTTTCACCCCCTATGAATGCCTGGAAATGCCCAGTCTTGTGTTTTTAGTGCACTTACAAAATGTTCTGTTGTGTTTTATTTTTTGTTTTGTTTTCTTTTTTCAATTTTGTTTATCTAATTTCTATTTATCTAGTTTTTGAAATCTCTTGTTCTGGGACTAGTTTTTCTGAATTGCATACTCAATTCACACTCATTTTTTTCCCTCCAATTTTGTTGATGT
The DNA here is from genome assembly GCA_023553655.1 of Myrmecobius fasciatus. Classification (NCBI taxonomy): domain Eukaryota; kingdom Metazoa; phylum Chordata; class Mammalia; order Dasyuromorphia; family Myrmecobiidae; genus Myrmecobius; species Myrmecobius fasciatus. The sequence goes on from JAJPUD010003410.1 coordinate 190,800, forward strand.
GAATTGCACCTCAAAGCTTGTTGCATTTTATCACTATTAGCACTCTCAAATATAATTTTAATTATTTCCATGATTTGGTTTTTAAAGTTACTTACGTCTAGTAAGTAATTGGTGTCTAACCAATTCCTTTTTTGGTTTCTAAGTGATCTGCATCTTTACAAAACATTTTTCAAAGAAGAATAAATGATGGGGGGAAAGGTCATCGTGGAAAAAACGAAAGCTGCTGAATAGCATCAGAATGGATGGAAGAAGATACTCAGCAAAACAATCTGGCCTCTACTTTTCTAACAAACATGAAAAATTGCTGAATTGGCATCAGTGAATCAGAAGTGGGGGTGTGCTGGAACCAATTCAAACTGGCTTACTAATGGTCATGTTTTCACTATTAGGATTTATAACTAAAAAATAAATATTATAAACCGGGGTTTGGTTTGTTGTTTTTTGATTGTCAGTACTTGAGAAAGGAGTGAATGTTAATAATAAATAATAAGGTAGTTGTGTATACATTTTTCTCCTGTTAAAATCTTTTGCCAGCACACCCCTACTCTGGGTCCAAATTAAGGCTATATTTACTACCTTATGTGACTAAAGATTTCTAAGCCTATAAAGCCCGTTTTCAGTGTTCCCCAAAGTCACTACATTATTCATTATTGAAAAGAAACACAGTTTTCTCAACTTCTTTAAGTTTCTTATTAAAGACTTAAAAATGAAGATGACTTCAAATATCATTACAAAACAATTACATGGTGATTTTTAAAGAACTCATTCAATTTAGAAAGCAGAAGTGATACTATGAACATCTGATAAAAACTGAACTTTCTTCATTTCAATACTAAAAAGATTTAATTGTCAGTCTGATATTCCCTCTATCAACAGAAATTATATTTACTCTATAACTTAATAGTTTTGAGAATTACTGTGACCTATATATAACAAAAGACACCTTTTTTGAAATTGAATCTTTTTCAGCTTAATAGAACCTGTCAAAGTTTGTTCCACTAGGACAGACTGGGTTACTCCACATTATGATGAGTCAAACAAGTGGTGGAGGATAATAGTTAAAGTGTTATATATGTTTGAGTTATTATTACTGGTCCTCGATAATTACTTTTGCTCAGGAGAAAAGCTGAGTTTACAGACTATAGTGACAGGGGTAGTCATCTTAGAAAATTAAAGTTATTTGCTTCACTAAGTTAATTGTATTGATAATCTCACACATTTCAGAAAACTGAATAAAAACTGAATGTAAACAGGGATTTAAGACTCCCCATATTCAAGACTTGCCAACTATGGGAATTATACGTAACAAGGATAAAGGATAAAGTTCAAATTTATGAAAATAGTGACCAAGGATATGTAATAATACTTTTTTGGAAGGATACCCACACATATTTTCTTGGATTTCTCTATGGTTTTTATGAAACATTTTTGCGCATCTATGAAATAAAGACTATGTAATAACAATATAAAGCAAACCTTCCAATCTTCCTTTTGCTGCTCTGTTTCTTCACATGACTGTCAGATTATTATGCTTTATAAAATAGAATAATAAAATGCTACATGAAGCAATATATGTAAAGGCCTCTCTAAAGCATAAAGCTCTATAGAACATCAACTCTTACTGGGCACAAAAGTGGTCATATCATTGCTGTTCAAAACTCAAAAGATTCAAGATGGAAAGGACCCTAAATGATCATATACTCCAAGTCTTTTATTTTACAGATGAGAAAACTGAGAATCCCAGAGAGGTTCATTATCTTGCCCAAAATCACAGAAAAAATAAATAGAATGGGTAGGATTATCTGTCAAATAGAATTCCTTAATGTGGCATGCAAAGTTCTTTATAATCTGATGTTTCTCTGCCTTTCCAAACTGATCTCATACTACTACTATCCTCATATCCTACATTCTAGCCAAAGCAGACTACTTTCTTTTCCTCTAAACATGCCAAATATCCTCTTCCCAAATGTTCCCCAACCCATTCTTCTTCATATCTACCCAAATCCTAATCTTTTAAAGTTCGTCTCAAATGCTGCCTACTGCATGATGTCTTCTCAGAATCCTTGTCTAATTGGTAATGCTCTTTCTCTTCTCAAGTCATACATAATAACCTAATTATATACTGAATTTATATATTTTTATTATATCTATTCATATTAGTATTTCATCACTTTACTAGACAGATGCACAAGGACAGCAATTTATGAACATGCGCTACTGTCCCCTAATCCCTTGCTCCTTCTCCAGTTCTTTGCTACTATAAAAAGTGCTGTTATAAATATTTTGGTGTATATGGGGCTTTTTCTATTTTTGACATATTCAAGGCACTACAGGTAACATTAGGATCTTTAGATCATAAAGTATGGACACTTCACTTAGTTTCTTAGTAATATTCAAAAATTACTTTCCAAAATGTTTGGACCAATTCCACAGCATTAACAACATATATTTCCTGTCTTTCCATAACCTCTTGAATGCTGAATATTCCAATATTGAGGCAAGTAAGTGGCACAACAGATAGAGGATTAGGCCTGGAGTCAGGAAGACAAGTTCAAATACTCAGACACTCCCTATTGTGTGACCCTAGACAGGTTACTTTTACCTCTATCTAAATTTTCTCAACTGTAAAATGAGGATCATAATATCACTTACCTCACAGTTATTGTGAGGATCAAATGAGATAAATTTTTGTAAAATAATGAGTCTAGTTCCTGGTACATAGTAAGTATTCATTAAATGCCTATTTTCTTCCCCTTTTTGTTATCCTGGTCAGTTTGCTGGGTATGAAATGAAACTTCAGAGTTCTTTTGATTTGCATGCTCTTGTTATTAGAGAGCTGGAGAATTTTCACAAGGTTATTTACAATATGAATTCTTTTGAGAACTATTTTTTTAATGTCTTCTGATTCTTTGCTTTTTGGGAAATGGATCTTGGGCCTTATCTGTATTAATTTCATACATAGCTTAGATATCAGAGATATTGCAAAGATTTTTTTCCAATTGATAGCTTCCCTTTTTAACTCTAATTTCATTGAATTTTCTTATAATTCAAGTAATCAGCATTACTTATTTTAATTTTTGTGACTAGTTCAATTCCTAGTTCAATTAAGAGCTCTCATTCAAGTCACAATTTAAAAGGCACTTTCTCAAGATTCTATGTTTGACCTTAAATGTGCAGGGCAGATAAACATTTTGAGATTATTGTCCTCTATGACAAAAGCTATTAATTTAAACCTAATTTCTGCTAAATTGCTTTCCAGTTTTCTTAGCAGTTCTAATATGTACTATTTTATTTACTCTATTTATTTACATGTACTACTTTATTGAATTTACTCAAGTTACTCAAATTACTTATATGTAGTATTTTATTGAAAGCTAGGTTACTGGGGCAGCTAGACAGTGCAGTGGAAAGACCACTGGCCCTGAAGTTAGGAACACTTGAGTTCACTTAATATTTTCTAGCTATGTGATCCCAAGAAAGTCACTGAACCCCAACTGCCTCACCAAAAAAACACAAAAAAACAAAAAACTATATTACTGAGTTAAAATGTTTATGATTCTTTCATATTTAGTCTGTTATGCTGATATACTTTCCTATTATTTAACATACTATCAAATAGTCTTGATAATTAGTGCTTTAAAATACAATGTAAAGTTTATATCTCTCTTCATTTCCATTTTTTTCCTTATTTCCCTTCAGATTTTAAAACTTTTATATCCTCTAAAGGGATGTGATTAGTTTGTAAAGCATCTCTTCAGGATCATGACTGCTATAGCATCTAATTAGTAAATTAATTTGGATAGCATCAATTTTTTTGATTTTTTTTGATTTATCCTGTGGTTTTGATTTATCCTGTGGTTATCCCTTCTATCTTTATGTGTTTAGTGATCATTTCATTGTTTTTTGACTCACTCACAAATATATCTTAAGTCTTAATCTCTTCCTTGTGCTCCTACATTTCCAAGTTCTTTTTTATACATTTGGACTTTCCACCAGCAAAATCATTCAACATATTTAAAATTGGACTCATCGTTTTCTCCTCAAAAAAGATCTGCCAAGCCAGGAGTGTTGAATTATTTCAAACATGTAAGTCATAATTTTATTGTCTAAAGTTATTTTAAACTGAATCTCTGAACTCTTATTTATCTTGGAAAAATGTCTTCCAGGTATTTTATGCTTTTGGTAGTTATTTTGAATGGGATTTCTAATTTATTCTTGGATTTCATTGGTTTTTGTGAGTTTCTTTTGCACTGGCCTCTTTATTGAAGTTGCCTTGATTTCTTTCCTTAACTCTGGGGATTTCTAAGTAAACCATCATGTCAGCAAATAAGAGATAGTCTTTGCCTATGTTTTTATCTTTACTTTCTTTTTCTTATGTCGCTGCTTCTAGTGTTACTTGGTCATATATAATGTTAGCATGTATGTTTGTGTTTATTTTTTAATGATCCATCTATTCCAAGACTTTGTAGCATGCCCCCCCCCATATAAATGAATGTTGTATTTTGTCAAAGGCCTTTTGTGCAATCATAACCACCTAGTTTTGGGTGGTTTTGTTTTTAATAATATAGTAAGAATGGTGTTCCACACTGAAGAGGTGAGGTAAAGCTCTAGGATCTAAGGGATAAACAGGAACCTCACTTATAATAATTAGAACTGTATTTTGAAGTATAAACACTATAGGGAAAGCAGGTCTCATGGAGTACAAGCACTCTAGCACAGAGGCTAGTCCTGCCTGGGCTTAAGTTTAAGTACTTGATGTTAATATATGAATTATTATAGAATACTGCTTACAGACACTTAGGGATTTACCCAATCTTGAGACATGCATCCAATCAGTTCTCATTTTCAGTAATCTCTCTGGTGCCCCAGAATTCTCCTGCCACAACAGCCCATTATAGAGAGAGCACTGGGGAATATCAGGCATCTAAAAAGTACACACCACTCAACCTTGCCTGCTGCTGTTCCCAGTAGCTCAAGATGACTGATATTCCAACCTTCTTTTTCCAGAAGCCTCCAAAGGTAAGTTCAAGAAGATATAACTAAACTAGTGAACTCTGGAGCAAAATCTATTTCCACTTCTAGAGTCTGACAACTCGCAGCAAATCAGAGGAGGGAGGCTAGGGTTACAAAATAATTATGTTAATTTTCATAATTTTGTACTATCCTTGTATCCCTGATATAAATACAATTTGATCATAGTGAATACTTTTTAAGTATATTGCTGCATATACTAATTTTTAACAATCAGAATGGTAATCAGAAGTTTAAAATGTCAAGAAATTTTAAAAAATGTAAGAATACTAAGAGAAATACATTGGTGCTAATATTTTTAAAATGTCAAACTCTATGTCCAAATACTGTATTTTGATTACAACTCAATTTAACATCAACAAAGGTACAAAATCAAATTTCCATACTGTGTTACTAATTTTTAGAATGAAGAATGCATATTTTGGAGGTAGAGGGGAAGCAGTTGGAGAATAGCAGAGAAGACTGCTTGGAAGCTAAAATAATCTAGTCACTATAAGATTAGAGAGGGCCAAATAAAAGTTAATGACCAACCTAAAAAAGGTAAAAAAAATATTTTCACTTGTTTATAAGAGCAATGAATGGTTATGTACATTCAAATTATGGTATTATCACCACCTTATATTTATATCATATTCACAAACATTATCCCATGTGATCCATAACATGTAATATGGTCAGGACAGTAATCATTTCAATTTGACAGTAGAAAAAACAGGTGGTAAGAATTAACTTGCCCATGGTTTTACATCTTGTAAAGAAGGGAGCAGAATTTCTGATTTTCTGGCTTCCACTTTAGTATTTTTAATAATAATACACAGAGGTCAAGAAATAACATGTATGTTTTAGTGACCTGGGTTCACTTAGATATAAGTATTAAACCATACAATAAGAGCAAATTAAAATGATTAAGTCTGATTTTTAGATTCCAGAGAGAAAAATTAGCAAATCAAAAATTCATATCTTTACAACAGAGCCTACATCTTAGATCTGTTTTCAGTCTGTAAACCTTTCTTCTTTGTTAGCTAAAAGAACTTCTAATTATTACAGACTACTATTCTAATCTTTATCTGCCTACAGAATTAAGACTTGTCAAATAATCATGATCTATAACTTCTAAATGACTCCAAATTATACAATTCAATGAAAATGATATATTAACTGTAACTTTTCTATTTTATTTCTGTGTTTCATTTTATATTCCAACTTAGATTTAGTTTTAGGCAGATCTGTCCAAGCCTCCCTCTTCCTTCTAGTCACTTCAATATACTCCTAAAATGGAACAGTCTCAATTTTGAAGTGAAGATGCAAAAGTGGTCCCTTTTCCTATGTATTCATGAAGTCTTTGATTTCCTTTAGTTTCCTTTGATCCTAAATTCTGAAGCTAATAGATACAAAACATTGTGACACAAAATGATAAAAGTAGATATTTGCTTATAGAGTTCAGAAAACAAACCAAAAAAAAATCACACAATCCCAGACTTCAAGGAGTTTACAACCTACTGTTAACAATAAGATACTTATGCAAATATAAATGAGAATTTTATAATAGCAAAGGAAAGAGTCCACACCAAGATGCCAGAAGCAGCAAAAGGAGAAAGAAATTAGTTTGGTCTCCAATCAATAAATGGTCAAAGGATATGAACAGACAATTTTCAGAGGATGAAATTAAAACTATTTATAGTCATATGAAAAGGTGCTCCAAATCACTATTGATCAGAGAAATGCAAATCAAGACAACCCTGAGATACCACTTCACACCTGTCAGATTGGCTAAAATGACAGGAAAAGTTAATGACGAATGTTGGAGGGGTTGTGGGAGGGCTGGGACACTGATGCATTGTTGGTGGAGCTGTGAACGGATACAGCCATTCTGAAGAACAATTTGGAGCTATGCTCAAAAAGTTATCAAACTGTGCATACCCTTTGACCCAGCAGCATTTCTATTGGGCTTATATCCCAAAGAAATCATAAAGGAAGGAAAAGGCCCCACATGTGCAAGAATGTTTGTGGCAGCCCTTTTTGTAGTGGCTAGAAACTGGAAATTGAATAGATGCCCTTCAATTGGAGAATGGCTGAATAAATTATGGTATATGAATGTTATGGAATATTATTGTTCTGTAAGAAATGACCAGCAAGATGATTTCAGAGAGGCCTGGAGAGACTTACATGAACTGATGCTGAGTGAAATGAGCAGAACCAGGAGATCATTATACACGGCAACAACAGTACTATATGACGATCAATTCTGATGGACATGGCTCTCTTCAACAATGAAATGTTTCAAACCACCTCCAATTGTTCACTGAAGAAAGCCATATACACCCAGAGAGAGGGATACGAAATGTGGACCACAACATAACATTCTCATACTCCTTGATTGATGTTTGCTTACATTGTGTTTCCTTTATCTGATATATCGTTTGTGTAGATAAGATTTTTCTTGCACACCAATGATAAGTTTGGAAATATGTATACATATATTCGATTTGCCAATATTTTAACATAATTAACATGTAGTGGATATCCTGCCATCTAGGGGAGGGGTGGGGAGTTGGGGGGAAAAATTTGTAACGGAAAGCTATGTAAGGGTTATTGTTGAAGAATTACTCACACATATGTTATGCAAATAAAATAAAAATTAAAAAAAAAACAAAGAAATTAGTTTGGGCTGGGAGTAATAAAAGAAGAGGGAAATAAGAACACTGTATGAAGGAATGGTACCTAAACTAGGCCCTGAAAGAAAAAATTAAGCAAGATTCAAATAAATGTTCCCCAAATGGAAGCTTCTTGTTATTTTTTAAATGTGATGGAAAGAGAGGGAAAAAACCAAACACAACTCAAGGATTTTATGACTTAGGTAGAAGATGCTAATGCCATCAGCAGAAAGAATTTTCTCTTCATTTACTTAAATCTCCCAATAGAACATAAGCTCCTTGAGGACAGGAACTATTTTGATGCTTCTTTCTTAGTCCCTGAGGCACAGCACAGTGCCTTGCCCTTTTAAAATAAAGGCAGATCTTTTTTGAGGAGAAAACGATGAGTCCAATTTTAAATATGTTGAATGATTTTGCTGGTGGAAAGTCCAAATGTATAAAAAAGAACTTGGAAATGTAGGAGCACAAGGAAGAGATTAAGACTTAAGATATATTTGTGAGTGAGTCAAAAAACAATGAAATGATCACTAAACACATAAAGATAGAAGGGATAATCACAGGATAAATCAAATAAAGAGAAGGCAGGCTAAGATAGAACCCAAGGGAATATCCATACTTACAAAGCAAGAAAAGAACCAAAGAAGATTACCAAGGGTAAATCCAGTATAGAAGAGTATTTCTCACTAGCTCACAGAAAGATCTAGTACCCAAGAAGTGAGAGTGATCAACAGTATTAAATTCAGGAGAATGGTTAAGTAGATGAGGACTGAGAAGGAATATCTGATTTAGTAAATAAGTCAATGGACATCTTGGAGAGAGCAAAGTCAGTAAGCTAACTAGACTGGAAACTATAATGTAAAGATCTTAAAACTGAGTGAGTTATTTTGCTTCCAAAAACCATGGCTATAAGGGGGAATTATGAGATAATCTGCAAACATGTGATGTTTTGGTTTTCATGCTATAGTTAAATGTTATCTATGCTCAAGTACTCTTTTTTTTTCTTTGACAAACACTAATTATGAGCCAAATACTGTGCGAGATGTTGGGGAAAAATACAAAAATGAGAGAGTCCTTGTTCTAAAGAAGCTTAAATTCTAATATGATACATTCCCAGATGTAAAAAACAGAATAGATAAAAAATATAGACTGTCTTGGGGGGAGGGATTAATAACAGCTGGGGGAATCATATCTGGCTTCCTTAAGAAGATGGCAAACCTAAATAAAAAATACACTAAAGTGCAAAAGAAAGTTGAGGTAGAGGGGCAGTGGGATGGTACAATGGATAAAGTACCAGTCCTGCAGTCAAGAGGACCTGTTCAAATGTGGCCTCAGAAACTTACCAGATGTGTGAGTGACATTGGGCAAGTCATTTAACCCCAATTACCTTATCAAAAAGAAAGGAAAGAAAGAAAAGAAGTTGAAGAAACTGAGGGAAACAGGTTAACTCACTTGTCCAGGATATGTCTATGGTAAGATTTGAGTCATCCTAACTCCAGGCCCAGTGCACTATCCACTGCACCAATGACATGCATCAAGGGAATATAAAACTGATTTTTGTTAAGAATGGATGAGATAGTGAAAATATGCAGCTGCTTGATTATTAGGTTGTTCCTGTTTTCTCTGCCATGGAAAATGATCTTTGGCCTAGAAATGGCAGAATAAAAATAATAGCTAATAGGAAGATGATGCCAAAAATAAGGTAAAAAGAAAGAAAACACCTAGATGCCTTTGATAAGTTCAGTTCACCAGGCCTGAATGAACTACATACCCCAAGTTTCTGAAAGAACAGGTATATGGGATAGTTGAAACAATGTCAGTATACTATGAACAAACAGTAATAATAGAGAGAAGTACCAAAGGAATAAAGAGGAGCAAATATTATCTCAATTTTCCAAAAAGAAAGAGAATAGAATTTGCAAACTATAGGCCAGTAAATATGACTTTTAATTTGTAGTAAAGTTCCAGAAAACATTAGTAATATGATAGTTATTAAAGACCTAGAAATGGAAACAAAGTCATCAAGTCTCCATCATCAAAAATAGGTTGTGGAAGACCATCCTCAGATACCATTTACATGGTACTTTATGAAGTTTTTCATGCAATGAACAAGGTGGAAATAATATTATAGTTAAGCTGGCTGAAAGCTGGTTGGAAGGCCAAATCCAAAGGGGTTGATGGTCTGATATCAACTTGGAAAAAAATTAAGACTAACACTCCAAGCACTGTGCTTGATTCCATTTCACTTAACATTTTTTATCAATGTCTTGGATAAAGGCAAAGATGTAATGCTTATCAAATTTATACATGGTAGAGCAGTAACAAAGAGATTAAAAGACTGATGGACTAAAAACACTGAACTGAATCTAATAAAATTAAATTAAATGGGATGAATTATAAAGTCTAGCACTTAGATTTCAGTATCACAAGTAAATGATAATGGAAGTGTGGAAGTCAGAAGTTTATCAGAAAAAAGATTTGGGGATTTTAGTAGGCTAAAAATAAATACACTATGAATCAAAAGCTGATAACATCTTAGGAATAGGAATAAAGAGGAGACCTATAATTTCATTGACACAGCTTCTCTGACTCAGATCAGTACACTTTCCTATTATACCACTGCATATCCTGTTTTCCATTGTACTATCTCCAGTCTTTTTTATCTATATCTTGCCACTGGACCCAAATGGTTCCGGAAGAGGAAGTGGGGCTGGTGACTTTGCATAGTCCTCCCTCATGTAAATCCAATTCACTTTCATATCATGGCATCACCTACTTGATGTCAAGATCCTCTTTGAGAACAAAGGACAAACAACAACAATCCTCACTAAGACTAGCTCTGTTTTCTGCACTGAGACATCTCCAAGAGAAGAGAGGTAGGCCATAATTCCATACTTTAGTCAAGACAATGGCAAGTTGGAGAACCTCCAGAGAAGTGTAACCAAGGTAATACAGAGCCCTGAGATAAAGCCACATAAGATTCAAGTAAGAGGAAATATAGATACTGAACCTGGAGAAGATAGTGGGGACATGAGAGCTGACTTCAAGGGCTATCATATAGAAGAGGGATTAGACTTATTCTGTTTGGACCGAGAAGGCAAAACTGGGAGGAGGAGGAGGAAGGAGAAGAGATTTCAATTTGATATAAAGAAAAAACTTCTAACAACTACAGTAATTCAAACATGGAAATCAGCTATATTGGGAGTGAGTATGTTTCACCTGATTTGGGTTCTTTAAGCAAACAATGAAAAGAATCCAATTCATAAGGGGTTTTTTTGCCCTTAAAAAAAATTTAAAAAATATATAAATAAAAACAACCAGCAATGCAGCGTGCTTGGTGCTGGTAATACCAAGATAAAATGAAACAATGGTCTTGGTGCTCAGGTTGTTTACATTCACTAAAGCTTGTAGATTTCACCTTTGCAACATCTCATGCATAGGCTCCTTATCTCCTTTGACACTATCTCCACTCCAATGAAGATCCTTGTCATCTCACATCTGGTCTATCACAGTGGCTGCTGGGGAAGGTTGGGGAGAAAAGAATGGACAGGGATGAATGCCTGCCTCAAGAATCCCCCTAGTCCAATCCATCCTTCTTTCAGCCAGCAAAGTGGTTTCCCTAAAGCACCATTTTGACGATGTCTAGTAGTTCCCTATTGCCTCCAGGAGAAAACACAAAATGCTGTTTGACATTCAAAGACTTTTATAAACTACTCTTCCTCCCTCTTGTCTAGTCTTCTTACACCTTACTATTCAACATGTATACCACTATCCAGAAACGCTGGCCTCCTGTTTGTTTCATGAACAAGACATTCCATTCTCCGACCTAAGCATTTTCTCTGGCTATTTCCCATGTCTAGAATATTCTTACTTCTTGGTCCTCACTAACTTCCCTGAGTCCCCTAATTAAAATCCTATCTTCTACAGGAAGCCTTCCTTAAACCCTATAATTCCAGTACCTTCCAGCTTTAACTATTTCCTATCTATCCTGTATATATTTGTACAGACTGCATGTATATACGCACAAACAACTACTGGGTAGTTATTTGTTTGCATGTTACCTTTCCCATTATAAGCTCCTTGAGAGCAGGGACTGTCTTTCGCCTCTTTTTATAACCCTTAGCACAGAGACTGGCACATAGTAGGTGAGCAGTTTATTGACTGATTTCACAACATATTAGAAATAAATATACAAGGTGGCACTAAAAATTAGAGAAATCACAATAGGAAGAAGAAAGAAGCTAAAGGGTCTATGAGGCAAAAACATATTCTAGGTCTGAGGTACATGCTATGCAAAGGCATGAAGATCAAAATAAAATGTTCTGAGAGCAGCAAAGAGGACAGTTTTACTGGAATATACTGGAATATAATATGGAATAAGTCTGAAAAGCTAAATAAAAATTTTATTTTTGCCAAATAAAATTTCTAGAGTCATAATCCTGACAGTTTTTTGATCAGAAACCTTCAAGGCCTACCTGGTTCGCCCCTGAAGAAAACTCAAACTCCTCAAAAAGAGCTTCAAGTACTTCATAACTTGCTCCTCACCTTTCTAAGCCTTACAACCCACCACTCTCCTTACCAAATGACACATCCTACAAACACATCTTTACTGAATGTCTTTTCTTCTATCTAGACAGTTCTTTCTGCTACTTTCATCAATGTCTCAGCTTACATGTCACCTCCTCCCACAAAGGTCTTTTAATTGCAAGTAAGCTTTTCATCCTCAGAACTCTCACAGTATTCTGCTTGTATCTGGCTAAAGGTACTGATTTGTATAAGAAATATTTGTTTCTCTACTAGCTTCTTGAGAGCAAGTGCTACATTTTATCTCTCCTGGAATACTCCCAATAATAACTATATACCATGTCTAGGACATTATGAGCAATCAGTAATTATTTGTTCAATAAATAAGAGTAAAGTACATACTGCTTATTTAAGTGCTGAAGAAATTACAACTAGAGGAAAGATCATCATGAACTTTGATTAGTCAGGAAGAGTTTCAAAGAAGCATCCCTTGAGTTAAGCTTTGGAGAAAAAAAAACAAACCCATAACATTTAGATTGGCAAAAAGAAAAAAAGAGTTCCATAAACAAAGACATGGAGCCGTGCATTAAGAATGGTATATACTATAACAAGGATGATAAAGAGATAAAAAAACCTGACAAAAAAATAAGTGGCTTTCATTAGGAAATGGTGAAATGAGGCTGAACAGAGAAAAAGTTCTATCAAAATGAAGATATGCAATATCAGAAGAAAAGCCTGGATTTAGGAAACAAAGGATCACTATGTCCTTTTAGGACAATCTCTTATAGATATTCAGAGAAGAATGGAATGACAACAATACCAGGACTACTGGGATCCAGGCATGAGTATTCCAGGATCAGAATAAGGTGGTTAACTGTGAATACAAAATGAGAAAGTTGAATCCAAGAGTCATTCCTTACAAAGAACTGGTAAAATGCAGGGACTAACAGAATTATACGAGGGGAGGAAAAGGGAGAACTTTAAGAGAGGAAGAATATGGAACTTTAAGGACAAGGAGGAGTTAAAAGTAATTTTATATGAGTCTCTGAATCACTTCCTGGTGCTGTTACAGAGAGTGCCAAGCAAAATCATTATTACCAATACGAAATGATTTTGGTACCTATACCACACCCAATGGTACTTACTGGCAAAGCAAAGTGAAGAGGGACACCTATACATTAAGAGGTAAACAGGAATACTAGGTAACATGTGCTAATAGTATAGTCAAGACATTCTATAGTTCTTTTGAGAAATGGAAGAGCTGAGAAGACCTGAGATCAAAATTCTGTGTAAGTCGATTACTGTTGGACCTTAGGCAAATATCAACCTCTCTCAAGCTTTAATTTCTTGTGAAAAACAGGCATAATAATAATAGTAATATCTATCTCATGAGGTTGTTGTGAGGATCAAATGAAAAAGCCAGCAGAACATTTTGTAAAATTTAAAGGGCTATCTAAATATTTACTGGCAATTATCATTATCATTTTTGTTCTGTCTTAAAGGAAAAACAAGCACTGAGAAAGAAATAAATGAGAAAAGTATACAGGAACACAGGTATATAGACTGTGAAGTGCCTTTAACTCTACCCTAAGGAATTAAGATTTTATTTCTAGTATAAGGCATATTATCAGATAAGGATCAATGAAGTAGAGTGTGTTCCAACAAAGCTTATAGCACTATGGAAATTGTTAACTATTATATTCAAGAGTTATCTGTTAATAATATGTAGGATGGAATAAAAAGGCTAGAAGTTAAAAGACCAATTCTGTACTCATTAAGATCACTGAACTTTGCAATAATTAGAGTCTTGACTGTCATCAGGTGAATTACATCAAGAACAGAAAGGAAGGAATTCATTTGAGAGACATTCCTCAGAAAGAAATGACACGACTTGGTAACTATGTGGATGAAATCAAAGACAAATAAGTTTTCGTGTTTGAATAAATGACAAAAATGGGCAAGTCCAGAGGGTAACCAGCTGTGAGGGAAATGTGTTTTCTTTCAATTTGGAAATACTGAATTTGAAGTGACATGGTGGTATCTAGCAGGCAATAAGATATGTAGCACTATATTTCACTACTGAAGGTACAGATATAAATGAAATAACCAAGGGCCACCCCCAGAAGAAAACAACAAGCTAACAATTCCTGAGCCTTAGGTGATGTTCAAATTTAGGAGATAACAAGAAATGAAGCCAAATACCAAGAGTAGCAACATAGTTATCAAAATACTCAACTAAAAAGTTTATGGCACCAGTTTAAATGTCTTAGTCACCCAAATGCAAAGAAATGAGATAAATTTGAAGATTAAGATTATTCTTCCCTACCAACAAACCATCATTAGTACAAGAGTTTCCTTTAAAAGGCTTAAATACTACAATGGATGGAAGTTAAAGTCCAATAAAACACAGCAACACTGAACAATTCATTATCTAGGAATCTCTAGACCAGCATTCCCAATACGCAGAAACTACAGGTTTCACAAAAAGAAACCAGTTCTTAACTAACATTTATGGGTAAGTGTTAATATTTCTAAAGAACACACTGACCTTCAAAACTGCTTATTTTCTAAGCTTCTAGCTTAATAAGACCATTTTAATTATACAAAGACAGGCAAACAGCTATTATTTTTGTTTAAGGAGAAAATGCACAAAAATCACCTGAGTAACTATCCCAACTCTTACCTAAAGGATGGAAAGTTTTAAACATTTTTTGAAGTGAGTAGTTAGGTATTACAACAACAGTGCTGAACTTGTAATCTGAAATACCTCAGTTCAAATCCTATCACTTCCCTCTGTGGCCCTCAGTTTCTTCATCTGTGAAATGAGAAGGCTAGACATGAGGTTCCCCCTAAATTCTCCTCCAATTCTTAATCCATAATCTCATGATCCTAAGTATATTGTGGCAGTATTTTATAATTTTGATAAAATTGATACAGTCCAAACAGGAATATAAAATGTAATATGTATGTTAAACATTAACATTTTGTTTATGCTGCTGCCTTCTACATGAAACACAGATATCAATTTTTCAATAATGATCAATATGAGAATATAAAACTCTGATCAACTAATTCACAGGCATCAAACCAATTAACTGGAGGGACTAGTGACTTTCAGTTATGGCTTGTCTTTTGTAATTTTCTTTTAAATGCAAAAGAATATTGTGAATCCTATACAACTATCTTTGTCTTCGTCACACACACACACATATATATATGGATATATATATATGGATATATGATATATACATATATATCATAGAGGAATTAAGTGAAAAACAGAAGATAATTCCCAAAGAAAGAAAATATGTTGAACATGATTTTTCTTTATGCCTAATTTTGTAAACGCACAGATAATTGTCTGATCAAAATTTATTTTGAAAAAAAATTTTTTGAAGGCAAAAAGCATCTCTTTATCTCTGGTGTTTCTTGTTCACTTATAAATGCAAGGGTAAAAGGCTGAAAAAATTCTAAATGAACACAAGAACAAGAAGTAGCAACTTCTTTAATATAAATTGATAATCATAGTTTATAATTATGGTAGAATATAGCCTGAGCAGCTGAAGTAAGAAGGATGAAGAATAAACTCAAGAAAGAATATAACTCTTCAGGTTAAACAAAAGTCCTTACGAAAGAAAAAATTATGAAGAAAGAAATAAAAGTAACAAAGTTTTTAAAGTTCCTGTTTCTGGGATAAGAAAAGTCCTAAGAAATTTTGCTAAGCTTCATATTTCAGGAATGAGGAAAGAATAACTTTAAGTGATCCTTAAGAAATTCATTTGCATTTGTCAATGTAGGTCTGAGTTATTTGTGGAGAGACTTAAAAAGAAAGCATAAAACTGCTTTAAGTACTTAATGATGAAAGATGGTAGAAAGATAGGCTGACATTCTCAAAATAACTTTTATACCTCCAGAGACTCTTTTTATAAGAGAATCAGTGCCATAATTTAGGGCAGTTAAGTTGGAGGTACCATCCTGAGGGCCAATGCTTACCTCAGTAGCCTGAGTCTTAGGAGCCTTTGCTGAAGTCAGGAAGTCCATCCAGTATTATTCCAGGTGACAGAGAGTCAGACATGACTGAGAAAAAGGCCACTTCTGCTATGAATTTATCCTCTGGGTCTGCGGATTAGGAGAGACAGAGGAGCCAGTATTGGATGGTTACTAGGCCATCACCCAAGTTTGACACAATGGCCACTTTTTTACCATTGTAAGATGCTTTGAAATTGCTCCATCCTAACATGGGTGATTGAAGAAGATATGACAGAAATGTGGTAGAAAGAGAAAATCCTGAACGAAGTGAAATGAAGAAAAGTTCACAACATAAGGTCTTTTAAGCTTTAAGCTGATTTGTGTATGGATTAAAATATCCACCCAGAAGGACAGAATGAATAGTGAAAATATAAATAGTAACCTAACCACTAGGAAGTAAATTGTTCAATTCTAGAAGTTTGTTAACTTTTCCCAAAAGAAAGCAAATTTATTCATTTTCAAGAAAGATCAGGTATAATATTAAAAACTACTTGATAGTATTTTCTTAATTTTCAGAACCAAAATCCCTACGGGAAAGTCTGCTTATATATAAAAGATTATACTAGCTACTAAAAATTGTCATTAAATAATTCAAAGCTTTTATAATTAAGGTGTGCGCATATAACAAGACATATTTCCATGAGATCTTCACGCAGTAACCCATATTTAACAATAATAAATGAAATAAAAATGATATTCATGAATTACTAAAGATGCCTCTAGAGTAATATTATTTTGAAAGTATGGAAAAAAGAATACTTAAATATGAGTTTCACATATTTCCAAACTAAGTTCACTAATTCAGAAAAATTGAGATTAATTTAAAGGTGTTCTCAGGTACTCTGGGATATTATCTGCAAGGTCACCCTTGAAATAATTAATGCCTCTACTAAAAAGGTACAAAAGCACAATTTACAGAAGTGGTATTTTATTCTTATAACAAAAAAGCTAATATTCTTGCAATTATGAAACACACATATTATGTGTGTACAAAGGACCACAAAGTGCCATTTATGCATAAGCAATATGATTTATGGGAAACTTAGCAAGTAATAAAAACCATCAAAGAATACAGGAAACAATAAGAAATGAAATAAGAGCATGCATTTTCAATTTCCAATATTAAAAATGTATTTCTAGTGCTACATAATAAAAACTATTTCCCTCTACTTAGAGAGAGCAAACTGGTTACTAAGTTGGTTAATTTAGCTCAACTGTTTTTCTTCATCACAAAGTAATGAGGTGAGATGGTCAGATGGTGAGAAATAAGTTACATTGGAAAATGATTATTTTTTTAAAAAGAAAGAAAACTAAAACTTTGAAAAAGATCTAATCTTTCAGAAGACATAATTCTTTGAAGTTAACAAAATATTTATCATGAAAATGAATAGCGAAACTATTAATCTATTAAAAAGAGATAATTCTGATTGCCTTTCCAATTAGACAAAGATTATTTAAGCACACCATGCATTCAATGAGAATATATAATAACAGACCCTTAGAAATAAAAAACTAAATGGCAATAATTTAGAAAGATAGAATATTTCAGAAATCAAATATGGTTTTAAAAAAAGCTATTTCCATAATTACACAAAGTTTCAACTTGTAATAAATCAAATACTGAATAACATCCATTCCTATTCATCAACTAAGTTGCCTGTAACTCTCATTACAAAGAAATCCTAAAACCTGTCTTCAATATTATTTTGATAGAATAGTTGTTCTGGATAGGTTCTTTAGCAGTAAATTTTAAGAGTGACAGGAGAAGAGCATAGTTTTGGAAGGAGTGTGCTATATTCTGCTTTTCTATGTTTTGGATAGTAACTTGCTTCCTGATTTATGTAAAAATGAAGAACACTTATTGGATTTAATCTGCTTGACCAAGACTTCAATATTGACTTTTCAGAACAAAATATGAGCAATATACTAGTTATCAAGTGCCAGAGAAGCTATTATAATCTGATTCAATTCAAAGAAGTTCTTGAGGTATTATTAATGTCAAAAGCAAAATTTTTACTTGCTATTATATTTACTTGCTATATATTACTTGCTATATATATATACATATACATACTTGCTAATATATTATATTATATTAGGTATCAGGACAGTACTAATGACCATTTTCCCCAAGAATGAGATTTCTCTCAGATGGTTTTATTTAAAAATGGAATGACTACATGCAAGGGAGGTGACAAGAGAAAAATCCATTTCCATAAATACAGATCAACTAGACAACTAAATTTAGCATAAGATGGACCAAGATTTTCTGCTTGCTGCAGGACATTAAAAGAAGTAATCTCCAAAACAAAAGTCTAGCACTAGAACAGGTAGCTTTTTTCACTTAAAAGATGACCTCTCATCAATATCATTCTTGTTATTCGTAAGCTTTTACAAGAAAATACAAATTATGTAACAAAGAAACCTCTTATCTTACATACCACTTATGGCAAAAAAAAAATATGGAAGAACACGTTGGTCTCTTAAGACACAGAAGCTTCAAAAAGTAAAGGGCAATCCTTTAAAATGCATATAAAACACACAAAAAAATTATCTATTCCTTATTGTTGAAACATGTAGCCAATTTGTACAAGGATCTAGATAGATACCTCTAATAATTACTGATCATATTAAAAATGGCTAACCATCCTCCTAAAAAAGTTAAATACAAATATTCAGCTAACAAAAGATACAACAAACCAAATTTAAAACAGGACTTTTATTTTAACCATCATAAAACCTAGAATTCCAAACCTTGGTCCTAAAATCAATATAACAGAAACCTGAAATGATGCTTCTTATGTGACAAACACATACATATATTCTATTTTAGGGCCTCTGACAAGTTGCGTCACAAGTCCTAAGTGACCTAATCATGACCAGACTGAAGGGCTAGAATAAGCAGTCAGAACTGATAATAATGTGAAGAATCATAAAATTGCTCTATTGAAAATTCACACTCTACTACCCTTCTAAATGTAAGGATAATAGTGAGTAGGACTGCAATCACCATTTTTACAATGAGTAATATAGAATTATATTCTTTTGACAACCTAACAACCTGACTTGATCTTTCTAGGAAAAGAAGTGTGGAGAAAAAAATATCCTTGTCTGAGCAGTTAAGGTAGTTTAGACTCATCTTAAAATATAATTAAATAACAAAGCAATGCATTTTGCTGTTTTTGGGGGGAAGCACAGAAAGTATACTAATAATATGGGAAAGAATTCTTTTTTCAAAATTAAGTCTTCAACCTTTGTTTATAGGATAAAGAAGACAAGTACAAGAATACTGATCTGACTGAAAGAAACTATCAAATAGGAATGGAATTAGGCTCCTGTAATTGTATGTAGTGCCTTCTAAGACTCAGTTCTCAGTCCAACGTACCTTTCTTTTGTCACACTTTTTTGGCAGAGTCCATCCAATTTTCCACACTTCAGTTTCCATGTTAATTATAATCTTTCTCAAATCTATTATTTTAGTTTCAGATTTCAAAATTCCTTTATATATGTGTGTGTATGTATATATATATATATATATATGTGTATGTGTATGTATATGTGTATATATATATGTATATATACATATATGATATATATACACATATACATACACACACATATATATATACATATTCCTTTATACATTTCCTTAAAATATATGCTTAAATTATAAAAATCCTTCCCAAATTCCCCATTTCTGTCAATGATGGCCATTCAAACTGAAAATTGCTAACCATAAATGTTTGTCATTGACAATTGCTCCTCAAAAACTCAACTTCTCTTTGTCACATACACTGGAATCTTTCTATTAGGGTCTTTATGCCTAACATAGCAATAATCTTCTAGCTGGGTTCCTTGCCTCCAATTTCTCTCCTGTGTCAAGTCTTCTCATAAAGATACAAGATACAGATGGAAAGGGATGAAGAGAAATTATCTACTCTAATACAGTACTTAACAGATGAAGAAAATAAGATCAAGAGAAATAAAAGGGGTTTGTCAAAACTGACACAGTTAGTTAGTGAGGGCCCATAACCCAGTTCTGACTCCCAGATCATAAATCTTCCTACGTTATAAAACTGTTTCCCTTCTCCCTCACTCTGCCATCTATACAATGATCTACAATAACTTTTCAAAGTGTTTCAAATGTGGCTCAAACTCTATGCTGGAATTCAAAGCCCTGTGTAATCTAAGTCTATTCTTTCTATACAACTTTACTTGCCACTACTCTCCAACCTATCCTGATCCATCTTAGTCAGCAGATCTCTTTGCCCACTTTGAACATAAGAAGCTCTTTCCTTCCTCCTGAATGTCTTCCTGCCTGTTTCTTAAAGTCCAAATCCTATCTATTCTGCCTATTTCAGCCATAAACTATATTGCTTCACATACTGTGCTTTAATGTAAGCATGTTATATATTAATAACACCTATCCAACGAGGCTATGCTTTGTGAACTGAACTGTTATTAACACTTCGGGTGAGTTTGTGTTTCTAGACTTGGCAATAATCAAAAATGTTTTACTTATCAACTCTACATTTCTTTTAGTGCCACCTAAATACAACAAATATTCTGTCACATAATTCCTTGTATAAAGCACATTTTCAATTATGGACAGGAATGATAAGAAGTGAGCTAAAAAGCTAAATGGATTTTGTTTATTCAAGTGTCCTAGATTATTGAATGTTCTGGTGACCTCAGTTCAATTCTTTGTGCAACTGGCTAAAAACCTGGCTTTTATGTATCACTTACATCTGTTATCATACTGGATATTCATCATAATCCTGAAAAGAAGATACAGACATATTGTTACTTGCATTCTGCAGATGAAGACATCAAGACTCACAGAAAGTGTGACTTGTACACAGTCACAAAACTATAAAGTGTTGAAGGTAAAAATTGAATCCAAGTCTTTCATACGTCTAATTTCTTCTCACTAAACTACACTGCTTCAACAAGTAATACAATGTTTATACTCAATGATGCTTTAGAAATAGGCCAAAGGCTCCACTGCTCTCTCCCCACATGAAGGAAGTACACTAGTTTCCAAGAATGTGAATGATTACATTATGTAATTCTATTATGTAAAATAGGCCTCTGTTTCCTCATCTGTACAGTATTAAGGTTAGAATATAAGGGTTCTTCCAGCTCTAATAATATATGATCTATTAAAAAACCAAATTATTACAAAAATTCAATTCCCTTTTAGATTTCCAAGTTCGCTATTTATTTACTGTCCAAGCACTTTTCACACATATTTAGGAAATTGAATGAATGAATCATTATTCATTCAAATAAAAGAACCAAGAAGATAAAATATACTGGGAAAAAAAAGATGCAAAATACTTCAAAACAAAATGTAAATGATTTCTGGATCTGTTCTACCACTTTTCTTTATGAGATCACTTAACTGACGTCAAAGTGTATTTGTTTTCTTTAGTTACTGGTCACTAAGCACTCTATAAAAAATGAATGCATTTAAGAGGAAAGCCATTTTTCCCCCTGTTCTATCAATATCTGGAAGTACCAGAACTTACCACATCACTAGCACTGGAGAACTCATTATTAACCAGACTTTCAAGAGCCATCCATCGAACTGGTCTATTTTCATTATCCCCTAGACAGTGATAATCCATGGGGAACAAGTCTCTGGAGAGGGCATTATCAGTGATCTTTACCTGAAGTGTATCATCAATGCTGTAAGCGAATGAGACAGTGAAAAGATGAATCATGATTATCAATTAACTATACCTTTATTATACATGTCACAAACCCAGAGAATTTTAATTATTAATTGATGATAACACAATACTTACACACAGTTTCTAGCAGCCAAATCTTTGTGAATGACCTCCCGTCTTGCCAAATAGCTCATTCCACAGGCAATCTGAATAGCCATATGTACTAGGTCTTGCTGAGAAATTGCCTGTGAAGGTTCACAAGGGTAATGTCAACAATCAAAATAAAATACCTACAATATAACTCGTGATTTCCTCCTTTCATATTTCTCTACTCCATGTTTAAAAAGTTCTTTCTACCTACAGACTCCATTCTAGAAGACAGATCTTGACTATAAATATCATTATACTAGGTAATATATTTTAAGTGTTAAAAATGCTTAAAGGGATATCTTCTTCCAATTTATAAACTGCATCAGCAATAAATCAAATGATCTATTTGACCCTGAAGATAATGGAAGAAAAGGTGAAGAATTATTTACAACTTTCTAAGAAATGTACAGTCAAATTTTTTAAAATTGCTTTTAAAAATTGCTACATCATCTTCCCAGCAACAAAACTTCAGAATTCACTGCAGACTATTATGAAAAACAGTTAACTCTCAATGTAAGCCAACCAAACAAGTAACAGTTCATCTTAAGACAACACAAGTAGGGCTAGAAGCAATAGATAAATAGATAGATATATGTATATTTGGATATACATACTGTATAAGTATTGTAAAAATATATATATAAATGTGTATTTTAGTATGTTATAAATAATTCTATGCCCATGTACCTACAAACTGTTTTTATATGTACATTTATGCATGATATAGATAAGTACATATATCCATCTATAATATTTTTATAATCTATCATATTAAGACTGTGTTCTATTTCCTAACACAATTCAGACTATGGTCAAGAGCAATTATATTTGTAATCTTAAGCAAGGAGCTCTAAGTTTTGTGTCCTTATCTATAACAAAGGGATAAGGTTAATACTCTCACAGAAATGTTACAAGAATTACTGCAAATATGTTAAAAGTTTTAAAGTACAATGAATAAATGTAATTTGGAAATAAATATAGCAGAATCACCAGAGGTGGTGGAAGGAAAGGACAGGATGCACACACTATATATTCCAGTCAAGTCAGAGGAATCATAATTCACTTTCCTTTTATTCAGCCTAACAGGTTTTGTCTTCTGCCTCAAATATCTTCTTTTTTAAATGCTTTTGATTTTCCATTAATTTCTAAATTTGTAAGTATTTTTTTACCTCTTCCAAGGATGTTAGCATAAGTTATTCATAAATTAAAGATTTATTGGTATTTGGGCAAGTTTTTCTTACCTGAGGATTGTTGGCTTCTACTAATTTGCACTGTCGTAAAAACAATTTAAGGTTTCCCCAGTTCATGTATGGCAATAACACCATGGGTTTTTCTCCTTCTTCTATACAAACATGAGTGATAGGAAGCAGATTTCTACAAAATGGACCAAAATAGGAAGGAGTAAAAAAAAAATCTAAAACCTCAGTTACTTATTTTAATAAAAGGGATAAAATTAAACCAGACAAAAACAATCTGAAAAAAAAATATCATGATTATAAACTATAAAACAAAGATGCATTATTCAAAACAGGCTTTAAAATATAGAATGAAAATCATTCCTGAAAACAGTTAAACAGAGTAGAATTTCTCCATTATTATCCTGCAAATTCTTTTTTTTTTTTTTAAGCAACAGCCTAATGTAATAGAAGAGACTTGGGGTTGAGTACTTACTACCTGTTACCTTATACAAGTTATTTTTTTCTACCAATCTGTTTCCTCATCTATAAAATGTGGAAAGAGGGGATGCTGTAGAAATTCCCTCCATAGTACAGTTAAACAACTTCTCCTTAACTTATAGTCTTAAAAGAGTTGCCTGGAAAACAGAAAGGTTAACTAGTTTGCCTACTCCTAGTCTCAGAAGCAGTATATCATCTCATAGTCAGACCTGAAACCTAGTTTTACTGTTTCCAAAGTTGGCACATTACTCTCTATGGCATGTTGTCTCTTCATACTACTCTAAAAATTAAAATTTAAATATGGATCAAGAAATAGTTTTCTAAACCTAATTTGCCTCATATGGAAATTAAGCAGGAAAACCTGACTGATAATGGATGTTTTTTAATGGATGTTTTACTATTTTTCTTTTTTCATGCAAAGAACATAGTTTCAAATCACTAGTTGTTGAACAAGACTAATTTCTTTCAGACATGCAGTCCCAAATGAAGTTATAGTTCTTTCACCAAATGATTCTGTAGCACAAGGAACAGAATGGCACTAAAATCTTTGCTGCTACTAACATGATCAATTAGTGATCAAAGCATTCGCTGGTCAACAACTATTAAGTATGCCTAATTAAAATTAAGTCTTTAGGTCCAAACCCATCTTTTATCTGCTCATACTAAGTAAAATATATATGATCAGGTCTCAGGGCAGGTAACAATAGTAAAAAACTTCTATTCTGTCATTAACTTGCTCAAAACTTTTCAGTGGTTTACCCACTGAACATCAAATAAAGTCCAGTCAATATGCTTCATTCAGATAGACCCAATCTAATCTTCCAGTCTTATCAAAAATTTTTCTTCTATACCATAGCCAAAATGAAATCTACTCGCTGCTCCCCAACCACAATTAGCATTTTTGCATCTCTGAATTTTTGTGTTCCTCCCACTACATAAAATGCTTTCCCCATCATTTCTCCTTTGAAATCTTACTGTAACCTCCAAAGACCAGTCTAAATGCTATATATTCTCCATGAGATTTTCCTTCTCCTTATTCTAGAGATACCAGAGATTTCTAAGTTACTAAATTATATGGACTTTTCTCAAACTTACCATTCTTGACTTCTTTTTCACACTGTTGACCATCCTATTGTCTTGAACATTCTTTCCTAATTAGCTTTTTATGACACTATTCTAATAGTTGTCTCTCTAATCAGTATAATTGCTCCTTCCACAGTTTCATGATTTTAAGCCTTATTCATCCCTTACCTACTAATTATGAGTACATTTCATGGCTGTCTTAGGTCCTTTTCTCTCTATATTTTTTCCTGAGTCACCTTTTTTTAAAAAAAATTTTTTAATTAAATAAAAACAAGAAAAATCAAAATAGAAAAAGGAAAATGAAAAAACAAAACAAAGGAAAGCAAAATAAAACATTGTCATGTGTCTAGCAAAGTATCAGGAAGATTAAAAATATGTAAAAATAGGTTTCCATTTCAAGAAAGCATATATAATAAGAAAATACATTATATATTCATGACTGCCCATCTTTGCTTTCTTTTATTTTCTGTAATGTACTCTTTCCTTTTCCTCCCCTTTCATGTCCCCCACCTCCCCAAAGTAGGCTAGTTAAACATTAGTATATTTATATATACATATGTATATTTTTTCCACTTCCACACAAAAATATATTTATACCCATACATATGCCTGCATGCACAAATACATAATATATATTTGCACATATGCAGACATGGATCTAAAATAATATTAATGTGGCTGATATATAATATAGATTTCTCTCTTGACTGAATCTTTAAGTCTGACTTTGAGATCAATACTAGCCTTAATTTTTTTCCTAATGAATTCTACTCCTGATCCTTTTAATGGTGCTTATGTATATCACTTATTTTCTATTTCTGCTAACTCTTCTACTTCTTACTCCTTAAACTTGCCTTGCTGTTACTTAACTTTTCCATACCCATCGATCCTTCAGTTATCTTCTCCTCCCCAACTTTTTCCTCCCGCTTTATTCCTTTCCGATTAATCTACTGTTCCACTGACATAAATCTACATATGCTTCTACAGCCCACTTTATCCCATTCCTCCCCCTTATTTCTTTATAGATTTTTGAGGGTGTTAGAGCCTTCATGGTATATGTTAATGTGTGTATATATATATGTATGTATATGTAAACATATATATGTATACATACACACATATACTGTTCCCTATTATTCCTCATGTGAGCAGATTTTCAGAACTATCAGTCCTCTCTCCTCTAATGTCTTTGTGTTGATTCTTCTTCTACATCTCTTTCATAAAGCATTATTACTATTTTTATTTTTTCCTAAACAGTTTTGCTTTTTAGAATCAGATCATACACAGCTCTTTTGAGCTATCCAATTACTGATGTCAATCTTGGACATGATACACGTTTCCATGTGAATAAAACAAAGACTCTGTCCTTCTGGAGTCCTCTGAAATTAATCTTTGATGTTGGTTCTTATATGTTAAATTTTCTATTAAGTTCAGGTTTGGTTGACACAAAGTTGTGAAAATCAGCAAGTCCACTGAATGTCCTTTTTTGTTCAGCATTATGTTTAGTTTTGCTTGATTAGTAGTTAGTTCTTTTGACTGCCAATATATTCTAGGATTTGTAATCTTTTATTATAGTTGCTGATAAATCCTGTACAATTCTAATTGTAGCTCCTGCATATTTGAATTGTTTTGTTTATTTCTTATAGATTTTCTCTTTGATCTTTAGCAATAATATTCTCATATATTTTCCATGTGGGATCTCTCTGAGGTAGTGATTGGTGGATTTTTTCTAATTCTACTTCTCCCTCATGTTCTTTCACTCCAGGGCAATTTTCTTTGATTATTTTTTGCATTATAGTGTCATTGTTCTTTTTTTTTTTTTTTTTGGTGACAGCTTTCAGGTAGTCCAATTATTCTTATATTTTTCTCTTCTTGATTTCTTCTGTTGTTTTTCTTATAATACGCCTTACATTCTGTTCTATTTTTTCATTTTTAATATTTTGTTTTGTTTTTTTTTTTGGTCTCTTACAGCTTTACTGATCCCTTTGCCTAATTCTAATTTTCAAAAAATTATTTTCTTCTTTAAGGCTCTATATTTCCCCATTTCTAGTTTCTTCATAATCTTTTCTTAGATGCTTATTTATTTATTTACTTATTTTTCAATCTCTCTTATTTGATTTTTGAAGTCTTTTTTTAGTTCTACAAATTCTTTCTGGGCAGGTAGCCATAAAATGTTACTTTTTGGGGTAGAAGAGGCTTTTTTTTAAAACTTCATTGCCCTCCTCTGAAGATGAACCCTGGTCTTTCCTATTCTTATAGTAAGCTTCTTTGGTTGTTGTTTTTTTTTCTTTACCTATTCATTTTTTTAAAATGAGAGCTATTAGTGAAAGACCCTCTAATCCTGGAATGAAGGGATGGTGCCTCTAGCTTCACCTCAGCTCTCCCCTCTAACCTAGAACCCCAAACCAAAAGCTCTCCCCGCCTGCAAATGTCCACAGCCAGCAGTGTTCTTGTCCCACTAATTCTGCATTCACTGAGTGCACTGGTTCCTTCTTACTCAGAATACTGTCTCTGTGCGGCACAGCTAAGCCTGAATAATCAACAGAGGTTCCCTCAATCTTCCTAGACTCAGACTCTGCATGTAGCCCAGGAGGTGAAAGTTCTGGGGTTGTGACCGAGGTTACCTCAAAATCCAACTAATCCCAGGACTCCCTGCTTACTTTTCTGTGAGCTAGCCTAAAGGTGCTTACACTTCACACTGGTTAAATCCTGGTTCTGGGGTCTGTCTTAGAATCCTTTTGAGTTGTCCCAGAAGGATCCCTGCTCTGTCCCAAATCTTTTTTTTTTTTCGTGGTCTATATTTGCTCTGAGATGCAATTTTGTTTTGTTTATGGAGGAAATATGAAGAGCTTAGAATTTTCTGACCTACTCTACCGTCTTCTCAGAATCCTCCCCCTGAGTCACCTTTATCAGTTTCTATTGGACTTGATTATCATTACTACAGAAATTATTACCAGATCCACAGATTTAGTCCCAGTTCCCTTTATTTTAGGTCCAGTCCCATATCAGCAACTATCATTTGGACATTTTGATTGCTTGAGGCTTCTCAAATTCAATATGGCCAAATGAACACCTTTTTCTCTCAAAATCCATTCTTCTAAACTTCCCTATTTCTTTTAAAGATATCACCATTTTCCCAGTCACTCAACTTTGAAATTTCAGTGTAATTTTTGTCTCTTTTTTTCTCATTCCATTCCATTTAGCATACCACATCTTATCATATTTACAGACAACATCTCTCATGTCCTTTCTCTTCTCTCCACTTGCATGACCTCCAGTTTGAATTTATATCATCTCTTGCTTGGACTATTACAGCAATCTCCTAATTGGTCTCCTTATCTTAAGATTCTTTCCATTTTAATTCATCCTTCATTTCCTATAGTGAAGATAAGACCATATCACTTTCCTTCCAAACCTTTTGAGGTTCTCCATTCCCTTTAGGACTAAATATGAGCTATTATAAAGCATTTAAATATCTTAAAAGCTGATTTCAAACTATCTCCTCAGCTACATTATATATCCCATCTTCATAAAATCCACAATGTTGACAAGGCTATTTTTGCTGTTAAAAAATAGAAAATCTGGGAGTTGTGTAAGAAATTCAGGCAACTATACAAAAGTGCTTTGGCACAAACTGCATCAAATGACATGCTGCTCAGATGTTTCCTTGTAATTAACAAATTTGCTTGTGAGATAAAATATCTATAAATTAAATAGGCATCATTTAACACAAAGTATGTTATTGGTCTGAAGATAAATACAGAAGAATCTAATAGGAAATCCCTTTGAAAATGGAAATATGTACTTAAAAAGTATGAAAGCAGATGTTAATCTAGACTATGGATTAAAAGGACTAAAAATAGCTCTTAAAATCTGATGCCTTTAATTAACATGTAGTGGATATCCTGCCATCTAGGGGAGGGGTGGGGAGTTGGGGGGAAAAATTTGTAACAGAAAGCTATGTAAGGGTTATTGTTGAAGAATTACCCACACATATGTTATGCAAATAAAATTTTTAAAAAATCTGATGCACTGGGATCTTTTAGATCATTTTTATCTTTTATAGAAGTAACCAAAGATCCAAAAACATTATATGCCGCATTTTCAATGAAAGGAATGCTTTTTGGCATTTAGTATCAGTCTTCATCAAAGAAGAATGAATTTGTCAAAATTAGAAAAACAGCATTATAAATGTAAAATGTAAAGTGATTGCTTTGAGAAGGGCAATGACTTGTAGCAGGAGGTGCACTGAAATGGGATTTGAAGTAGTTTAGGTTTCTCTCAAAGCTGTCACCAATGCTTTTAGAAAGATTTTCCTTAAGGTCACACAATCACTCAATAATGGTTTCATTTTTTTAATCTGTATAAGTATACTAATTAGTCTCAGTTGAAAGTAAATAAGAAATCGACTGAAAAGTTCTGTATAAACTCTGTAGATAGGTAGATATATCCATATCTATATATCCAATATATATATTCTTCTATGATAGACACACAGTAGTGAGATAAAGAGATAAGAATCCTCTCCAGTTTTCTTTGCTCCTAAAACCACAGATCCTACAATCTTTTCTACTTCTATTGAGGGAATCATCAATCTTCTAGTCACACAGATTCATAACCTCCTCAGCCCTATATCTAATCAGTTTCCACATCCTATCAATTATAGCTCCATATCTCTTATGTCTCTCTCCTTTTCATTCACATGGCCATCACCCTAGTTCAGACCCTCATCACTTATCTTCTGGACTACTTCAATATCCTCTTGATAGATTTCTCTGGTTAGTATTTCTTCTCCAATCTCCATTGTGGAGAGGTGACAAAATAATCTTCCTAAAGCAGAGGTCTGACCTTGGTAATCCCCTGGTCAATAAGTTTCAGTGGTTCCCTACTGCATCTAAGATAAATACAAAATCCTCAGCCAAACACTGATGGAATGACTGAGGAAACAAAGGTTTGTATTAACTTATATTAATTTATAATATTAATATTCTGGGCATATTATATGCCAACTGATTAAGAAATCAGAATCAGACTTCCTCAGCTTAGAAATGGATCCCAAACAAAGGGAAAGACAGATTTTTATGTATTAAAAACAACCAAATAATACAATTAATTAAAAATAATTAACCCATTTACAAAACTAGGTAATCTGATTTCTAGCTGGATGAAAGATTAGGGACTTTCCAGTTGGGAAGGGGGAAATGAATATGAGCAATTCCTTGAAATCAGAAAAAAAGGTGTTTTACTTCCTCCCATCCCCCAAATATCTATATTCAATCAAAGGAATATGGAAACAACTGACCAGGATGGGGCCAGCAACACAGACATGGGTTGCTTGAGATATATAATTGTGAGAAAACTGTGCATCATCTTTAGATCTGGCAGGGTTTTTGGTCAGCATAATTTAGGTCCTTTTTTAAGGGTTTCTAAGCAGCTCCAACTTCCCAAACAATCAGGGCTAGATTCAAACAATGCAATAAAGTTTTCTCACAATTCTCATAATTGAATAAGTTTTCTCACAAGAATGAAATTGAACTAGATTCATGTTTGAAGAGAAAGGAAACTGAGCTAGCTCTAGAACTGAGTCACAAGATGAGGTCAGTATGGGTTCACTCGATTCCCATTATCATTTGCTTTCCCAATCCTCTCAATTTCCACAAAGCCATGAATAATCATGCTCCACTCCATTTTTCTAGGTTTTAACTACTTCTTAGCATTTTTCATTCCAGTCAAATCTTAGAATGTTTTGCACAGATTCCTCCCTATTCCATAAATTGTCCCTATCCCTATGTCTATAAAACAATTCTTTGGAAAATGCCATCCACATCCAGAGAGAGAACTGTAGAGACCGAATGTAGATCAAAGAGAATAGTATTTTGACTTTTTTGTTTGTTTGCTTGTTTTTCTTTCTCCTGGTTTTTTTTTCCCTTTCAATTTGATTTTTCTTATACAGCATGACAAATATGGAAATATGTTTGAAAGTATTGTGCATGTATAACCTATATCAGATTGCTTGCTGTCTTGGGAAAGGGGAAAGGAAGGGACGGAGAAAAAAACTGGAATATAAAATCTTACAAAAACATAATATGATCCTTATTTGCCACTACCTTTTAGAATCTCTAGCTCCGGTGCTACCCACTGTGGAAAGCTCTTCCAAATTCCTTGTGTCTCATATTTCATACTATAATGTTTAGTTATATAGAAGATACTTAAGAAATGCTTACTAAACTGAACTGAATATTAATCCTGGGAAAACATGGAAATATAGATTAAATAATATATCCTTAATTTTTTCCCATCTATTAATTGTTTTAATTGCTATTACATATTATTTCCTGCTGAAAGAATCAGTAGACTTTTTCCTTATCAGGGTAATTATGGGTAACATACACTGGAAGCAGACCTCCTCAAATATCCAATCTATCCAATTAAACTAGGAAGAAGACAGTCTTAAAACCTATAAAAATCTGCAGGCACACTGCAGAAATCTGAGTTGTTTATTTTATTAAAAACTTGTTGGCTCTTTACCTTTTCATTTCATATCCCAGTACATATTTACTGAAGTTTCTGATGTAAGCACCAATAGCTAATTAATGTCTAATTACATTTGTAAAGGCCATAAAGTAATTTAATATAATCAAGACATTGGACATAAGGTATGGAACCAATTATTAGATGTATATCAGGGAGAAATGGGGGAAGAGGTCTATAAAGAAAGGAGAAAAGATATTTTCTTTACTGAAAATAAGGGAGCTCTACAGATTATCAACATTTAGTTACTTATTGCCTTGTATTAGATAACATAGAATGAAAAAAATGAAAAGCATGAGACACAGTTTCTAGGTAATTAATAATCAATTTACTAATTAGGTTAGCTAGTAATCAATAAATTGATGGTCAATGGGTTGTCTTGGTAACCAAAGACCCTAAAAGAGATACTGAATGCCTTACTATACTTTAAGAAAAAGGGATTCTTCTGACAGATGGAATTGCTGACAGGTGAACAATTAATGAGGAAATGGGCATATTAATGAGGAAGTAAGCTAAAGTCTTCAATTCCTCCTGGTAAAAACATGCCTTGATCATGAGACTTATCCACCTCCAGCAATCTGGATAAAGAAATCTATTTCTTTCCAGGTCACTCTGATTGATTTTCTTCTTAATGAGTTGGGTTACCCTAGATTCCAATGGAGGGATTCAAAGGCATAATTGCTTTGGGAATGGAATTCACCTAGAGTAGATTCTGTTTACATTCTAAACAGAATTAAGATCTCCTAGTTATCTCACCCAAGATTGAGGATTTGGGCTATCTCATCTATCAATACTGTCTTTCAGAGACTAACTAAATGACTTATAAGGTCTGGTCCTTGAAAGGGGAAATAAAGAGAAAAAGCCTAATCCTAATAATTGGTTATTAATATAAAGAAACATAATATCTCTCAAAACTTTCCAAAAGAGAAGACAGACTCAGAATTGTAGGTAAAATAATAGATGTGAACAGTACTTTGCAAAACACTTCAGAAGCATTATAACATTTGAAATTTACAACAATACTGTGAGGTAGGAATAGTAGTATCATCATTATTACTGATTCAGAAATAAGGTCATAAGAAGAGATTAAGGACTTAATTTAAATCTTGAAGAATCATTGGGAGCTCATCTAGTATATCTCTCTATTTTTATAGATTAAGTAACTGAAGGACCAGAAGTAAAGTTGACAACAAAAATAGCAGCAGCAAGTATTTATACAGTACTTTAAGGTTTGCAAGATATATTTTAACTCATTTGATGTTCACAAAACCTGTGAAGTAGGTGCCATTAGTGTCCTCATTTTACAGATGAGGAAATGGAGGCTGAAAGAGATTAAGTGATTTGCTTATTAAGCATCTGAGAGAGAATTCAAACTCAGATTTTCCTGGATACTAGACCAAAACACTACTCTGTGCAAAAATCCACAGTAAGTTATTAGTAAAATCATAGGATTTTCAGTTCAAGATTCTTTTCTTTATCATGTAGGCTCTCTTATAAAGTTACTAGATCAGTGGTTAAGCCTGGGTTAGAACACTTATCTTTTCACTGCTTCACACCACCTCTTAACTAATAATACATTCATTCTCTAATTGTTGGTATTTTATGGGTGGTCTGGGGCTTGAGGGGAATTTTTTTGGAAACTAGAATATTAAATAGCCTCAGTGGACCTATTATTTTTTCTTCTCTTTAGCAGAAATCCACAAGCATTCTTTAGAGTTCCCAGAAGGACAGGCTTTTACCATTATACTTTCTTTAGTTTGCAAACAAATTTTCCACCAATATGACAAAGAGATGTTCAACATACCTAAATATATCAGAATCATAGCTTTAGGGCTGAAATGGACCTCATGAGATACAGTTTAATACTTTCTTTTTACAGAGGAGACAAGTGATCACAGCAAGGAGAAATGATTTACCCATAGTCACCCAAGGTACTGATGGAAGGGTGGGAGTCAAAAATGTCTCCTTATTCTAAATTTAGTATATTTTTCACTACTAGCTACTATCTCTAATTTCATATATTAAAATACAACATTAGGGGCAGCAAAGTGGCGTAGTGAATAGAGCACCAGCCCTCAAGTCAGGAGGACCTGAGTTCAAATCTGATCTCAGACACTTAACACTTACTAGCTGTGTGACCCTGTGAGCAAGTCACTTAACCCCAATTGCCTCAGGAAAAAAAAAAGCAACATTAAATAACAAAGGATCTATACTTTAAGTCTTAATATTAATCTATATACATATATATTTTTTAAATAACTCAATTTAAGGTTTACAAAAAATATTTCTCACAACAATCCCATAAGGTAAATAATAGTATTATTCCCATTTTCAGATGGATAAGAGAAATTAAGCAACTTATCTATTACATCACAAAACAGTATTCAAACCCAAGCTTTGGATTATGAATTAAATTTTTTGTATTATGTTACAATGCCTCACAATCCATATTTTTTTTAAAAAAAATTTCAGATTTTTTTCTTTTAATATTTTTTAAATGTGGTATCTACTATAAAATCACATGAAAAAGATTTTCTTCTCACCTGTGGTGAAGACCTCGAAGCTTACAGCTTTCAGTGAGCATCATTGTCACTTGAATTTCAGAAGCTTGGTCTAGAAAAAGAAAATAATTTTTGTGGTTCTATCTTCTCTATTTTTTTAAAAGCTTTTTATTTTCAAAACATATGCACAGCTAATTTTTCAACACTGACCCTTCTTGCATTGCCTTGTGTTTCAGATTTTCCCCTCCTTCTTCCCAACCCTTCCCCTAGATGGCAAGCAATCCAATATGTTAGGCATGTTAAAATATATGTTAAATCTAATATATGTAAACATATTTATACAATTCTCTTGCTGCACAAGAAAATCAAATCAAAAAGGAAAGGAAACGAGTAAGAAAAAATGCAAGCGAACAACAACAAAGAGTGTGAGAATATTATGTTGTGATCCACACTCAGTTCCCACAGTGCTCTCTCTGGGTGTAGATGGCTCTCTTCCTCACATTGGAACTGGCATCAATCATCTCATTGTCACGTTCATCAGAATTGAGTCCTATAATATTGATGTTGCTGTATACAATGATCTCCTGGTTCTGCTCATTTCATTCAGCACTAGTTCATGCAAGTCTCTCCAAGTCTTTCTAAAATCCTTCTGATCATTTCTTATAGACCAATAATATCCCATAACATTCATATACCATAACTTATTCAGCCATTCTCTAAGTGATGGGCATCCATTCATTTTCCAGTTTCTTGCCACCACGAAAAGGGCTGCCACAAACATTCTTGCACAGGTGGGTCCCTTTCCTTACTTTAAGATCTCTTTGGGATACAAGCCCAGTAGAAACACTGCTGGATCAGAGTATGCACATTTTGATAACTTTTTGAACATAGTTCCAAATTGCTCTCCAGAATGACTGGATCCGTTCACAGTTCCATCAAAAAATGAATTTCTCAAATTCAAACTAACAAACTAAACCACTAACTTTTACTTTTTTTGCTTCACAGTTTCAGGTGCAAAATAACAAAAATAATTTGGAAGCACGATGCATCCAATTTAAATAGTACTTTTAAAGTTATTCAACCTTCAAGCTATTTATCTATAGGTATTACTGAATGGAACAGAGAACTACTGAGCTGAACATAACTACTGAAAAGAAAACTGCAGCCAACTGAATTTTATCTTTGTTAAATTAATATTAAAAGATATAATCCAATTAAAAACTATTGGTCCATGGATACAATAAAAACACATTTAAGTTCACAAAAAAGCATTAACATATCTACAAAAAAACCCTCAAAAATAATTATGTTCAAAATAACCTCATTCTTAAAACCACAATAATCACAATACCTACACCACTCAAAGCTATTGTGAGAATAAAATATTATCTATAGTAATACTGCTACTATTACTACTACCATTACTACTATCATCAAAATGAGAAGCAGCATGGAAGAAGAAAAAGGGGTGGTCCAAAAGTTACTAAGACATGAGTCTGAGTCCTACTTCTGTTAATATAAACTAGCTGTGCCACCATAGCCCTAGATATTTACCTTCTGATTGCCTCAGGCAATTCTATTAAGACCAGACACAAAGACTTTCACAATGGAAATTCATTTCAGCATCTGCTGGTATATATGGGTTTTCCTTTAAGTTGATTTTATATATATATATATATATATGTATATGTATGTATGTATACACAAATATAACAATTTGCTGTGACTTCATTGACTATTCTGTCTTCTGCTTAATAATACAATAATACAAAGAATTATAGATTTGGCAAAGACCTCACAAATCATACATTCCAACCTCCACTGTACATATGGGGTCATTGAAGACCCCATTCATACATTCTATACCATACTGCCTAATTCTTTTTAACTGATGACTCAACTTCGCTAATGGCTATACCCTTATTTAGGGTTGTTAATTTTTAGTAAATGTGGTTAAGACATCAAATGGGAGAATAATACAATGATCTGGGGGAGGAGGGACATTTCAAAGGGTAGTAGCAACAGGTAAAAGACAAGGCACAAGATGACAGCAAAAAGAATCCCAAACATCTAAGTAACATCTAAGGTTCCACTAAGTGAATTTTTGTTAAGATATATACCTGGATTTAAAAGAATTAAAAAAGGGTAAAAAGCAGAAGGGTGGATGAAATGACAGTTCTAATTTTCCAAACCTCAGAGATATTTTAAGCCTTTTTACTGATGAAAATGTTTTTCTTTAAATACTTTAATTAGCAAAAGAAAAAACCTTTAATCTCTAATTTATTAATATTGCTGGATATATGATATATGTTGGAGTGGCTGTATGTGTTAAACAATTAAATTAATTATCTCATGGACTTACAAAATGACACAGTTGGAGGAACTTCAGAGATCAGAAAAGTAAAGTCCAGGGAAACCAAATGATTTGTCTAAGCACATTCATATAATTAGTAGCTAAAGTGGAACTAGAATACAGACCATCTAAAACCCAAAGCAATATACATTTATATATGTATAAGTACCCTTTGTTAAGGAGGAATGGCATGCTGAGTTCTAAGCAGGCAACACTGAAGGAGAGTCAGGAGACTCTCACAGATGCAGTTGCCGGTTTTTGCTAATTCAAGGATTATAAAGTTATTGCATATGTATGAGACAAATTTTATTTATTTTGTGAACACTATGCTTACGATTCTATGTATCTGGATAAGTAAAATTTACATTAATTAAAAATTATTTATTAATTTTTTCTTTCATCTTCAGTAACACCCCAAACTTAGAAG
This sequence comes from Myrmecobius fasciatus, assembly GCA_023553655.1. Taxonomy (NCBI): domain Eukaryota; kingdom Metazoa; phylum Chordata; class Mammalia; order Dasyuromorphia; family Myrmecobiidae; genus Myrmecobius; species Myrmecobius fasciatus. The sequence goes on from JAJPUD010003410.1 coordinate 227,431, forward strand.
CATATATACCACATGAAGCATAATATCTGATAAATTTGGTCCTAATTTCAATAAATTTACATTCTAAATACACTGACAAGAAAAATTATGAATTTATGAATAATATCCTGAAAAGTCAAACTCCAATTCTGCCAACCCAAAAAGCTAAAACAAAATAGTTTCTTCTGAAATATTTTTACTACACTATAAAGCACAGCTAAAGGCCATGTATAAAAGACACCTGTAATTTCAAGGCAAGGACCCTTTCTCAACCCTACATAGGCTGAATCAAAAAGGGATATTTAGAAAAGATAAAATCTCAGTACCACTTAACTGGGTGACATCACATCTTTAATAACTTTAGGGAGAGTACACTGCAGGTTGGTCAATGCCCTTATTTTTTGTCTACCACAAAAATGACAACAATATTTTAGCTAAGGACTCACTGTGCTTTCTCTTGTTTCCTTTCGGTTAAGGAGGAACATTGTAATTTATAGAAGTCAGTCACAAAAAGGAATGAGTGACTACTTTTCAAATACTTACGGAAATACAATTCTTATCTTAAGAAACAGTGTTAGTATCCACATTGTGTTTTCTTATCAATATTATTTCCTTTTTCTACTTTCCCCCTACCTATTTCTGTATGAAAATAAACTAAAATCAAAACCCATTCAGAACAAGCCAAGTGGCAGCACTTTTTAGAGAATATCTACAAGTACCAAATGAAATGAAAAACTTTCTTTGAAAGTTGTTGGAATAAAATCATTGTCTCAAAGACTTATAAAAGGACAGAAATGAAAGGAACCTTAGAAATAAATAAATTTTAAACTTACTTACAGAAGCATACCCTGCTAGAAAGTAGCAGGGTTCAGGTTAAAATTTAGGTCTTCCAACTCCCATTACAGCATAGTCTATGACTTATTTTTTGCCAAAAACGGCATAAATGAATGAACTGTCTGTGTAGAGGTAAAGGACCTAGTTTGGAATACTGTTTGTAACTGACTTGGCATGATAATTAAAAGCATAAATGTTAAATAGCTCCTGTAATAATTATAGTTGGTATTACTTTTAGATGAAAAGTTGATGGGGAGCCGGGATTGAGAGATGAGAAATATAGTGCATAAGCTGTTTTAGGGCATCTCTGAAAACCATTGAATCATTCCCTTCCTTCTCTAAAGAGGATGGCTCAAATCTAACAAGTACACTGGTAAACAGAGGTGAAGAACTAGGAGTGAAGAGCTACTATGATCACTTTACTCAGTAGAGGCCAGCCCCTTCCTTAACTCAAAAGTTCACAGAAGCAGAGCTAGGAGAACTATGCCTCCTTTACTAACTTCTGTAAGAAGGGGATCAATAACCTCTAGTAAGGAAGGGGATAGAAGAAGGTGAAGAAAAGACTCCACAGGGAAGGCAATGCTGGAGCCCTATTCTCTAGTATCCAGCTGCCAGTCTGGGTCCAACTCTATTATTCCCTCATACTTTCACTACTTTCACAAACTTCTTATTAGGCTCCCCGGCCTCATCTCTTCCTACTGCAACCTGTCCTCTAATCAGCTGCTGCAATGATTCTCCTAAAGCTTAGGTTTGATCCCATTATGGTCAGCATCAACACCACCACTTACTCCCTGATGGGGCTCCCTATTACCTTTGTGTCGAATGTAGAACTCTGTTGGGCTCTGGCCTCTTTGTAACTTTCCATTCTTCCTTCTCCCCCCTTTCCCAGTCTCTGACTCCTGCCCAGCCACACCACACTCCATCTCCCAGCTGTCTGAACCCTGGCATCCTCTAAGACATTTCAAATCCCATCTTCTATGGGAAGCTTTTCCTGTTCCTCTTCCCTTCTGTCCAGTTGACAGTCCCTTCTCTCTAAGTGCTTTCCATTCATACAGTACATAAATTTAAGACCAGTCATTTGTATATCTGTCTTCCCCTACCCAGAATGTTAACTCCTTAGGGGCAGGGCCCATGTTTCTGCTCTTCATCTCCCAGGGCCAATGCCTAGCATGCAGTGATTGCTTAATAACTTGATAGCTACTTGTTGACTGATAAGTAATATGTCTGAGACATCTCCAGAACACCAAGTTTGACAAGTCCAATAAGTAATGAATGAGTGAGATGGAAGGAGAGCCAAAGAGAGACTGGGGCTGGCTATAGGAATGTGATAGTCACTTGAATAGTGATAAGAATTAGGCCCATAACATGGTTCTCTTCAACAATAAGGTAATTCAAACTAGTTCCTATTGTTCAGTGATGAAGAAAGTCATATACATCCAGAAAGAGGCCTGTGGGAACTGAATGTGGACCACAATATAGCATTTTAATGCTTTCTGTGAATGTTTGCTTGCAATTTGTTTTCCTTCTTAGGTTGCTTTTTTTTCCTCTTTCTAGATCCAATTTTTCTTGTGCAGCAAGATAACTGTATAGATATGTATACATATATTGAATGTATCATATATTTGAACATATTTATGTATTAGACTACCTGCCATCTAGGGGTGGGGGGGGAAGGAGGGAAAAAATTTGGAACAAAAAATTTTGCAAAGGTCAATGTAGAAAAATCACTCATATGTTCTGTAAGTAAAAAGCTTTAATAAAAAAAGAAAACAGAAAAAAATTAATTAGGCCCATAGGAGCAGAGGAAGATACTGAGGCAGAAAATGAAGACCCCAGAAGACCACCCAACTCAGTGTCTTGGGGAACACCACAACTACAGAGAGAGTGAGAGAAGCCTGAGGAGGGATGCACCGGGCTGTAGGAGCACTGCCATGACAACCTGGAGAGAAGAGGGCGATTAACTATGTCAAATGCAACAAAAGAGTCAGAGAGGAAAGGGATTAAAACAAAACAAAACAAAACAAAAACCAAACAATTAGACTTGCTAAATGAGAGACAGAAAGATCTCTGTTAATTTTGTATCAGGCCATTGCAATTGAGTGCTAATTTGAGAATCCAGGAAGCCAAAGGCTGAAGACCCAACATAGAGAAAGCAGAGGCACTCCACGCAGATGGCTTACTCTGGAGTTGAGGCTAAGAAAAGACATAGGGTAACAGCACGAGGTGAGGGGATTTTGGGGGGTTTTTTAGGAATGTGAGCAACACAGGCACATGTAAAGACAGCAGAGAAGAAATAAGCCTATAGAGAGTAATTGAAGATTAGAGAGAAAGATGTGACCCGGACAAACCACTATACCACTCTGAGCCCCCAAGGCAAGTTCAGGACAAAAAGTTTTAAAACAGTTGTTTATGTGTACTAGTAGAAATCCTAAACATGGAGATAAGCAGGTACACACTCATATACATACTTTACATCTACACTGGTTGAGAGAGTTTCCTAACCAGTGAATTCCTCATACCATTAAAATCACAGGTGTAATCCCCATCACTATCCAGTAGGTATTTGTGTACATAGGAGCATATGTATGTGTATGTCCAAGTACACATCTAAATAAATGTGACTAGGATAGGAATTAAACTGATTAATTTCATTGTTACAGGGAATTCTCAGATAAAGAAACTCCCCTTATCCATGCATATCGGCTTCTCTGTAATTACAGTCCTAGTGAAATGATCAGGGCAGTAAGAGAGGAAGGGATCTTGCTCAAAAACTCTTCAGAAGTCTGGGTCAGAGGTCAGACTTGAATCCTCATCTCCCTGACTCTGAAGTTGCCTCTTTCCCAGCTTGCTGTACTATTTCTCCGCTGTAAGTGTGAGAAAAAAGGTGTGAACCCCCAAATAGTATAAGCAACTGTGAGTAAATAAGAGAAATTTACAATCTAGATTAAAAAATTAATGTGATATTATAATGATATTATCACATCATTACAAATTATACCAAATAGCAAATATATATGAAATAGCTCACAAAAGAAAGAGCTTAATGTATTATGGAGTTATCATAGAGGATTTTCGAGATAAAGAAGAGACTTAGGATGAACTTTGAGAAATATATTTCTGATAGTTGGGGGAAAAAAAGGAAAATAACATTCCAAAGAGCAAAGTAATAGGAGTAAAAAGTAAACTGGGACATCTGGCCTTGTTAATCTCACAGAAGAATACCAAGCAGAATGATCTGACAAGTACATGATTCAAGTTTGGTAACTGTTAATTATTTGAAAAAAATCAGATGAAGCCACACTAAAACACCAAGGAAAAGTTTGAACTTGATCCTCTAGGCAATGAGGAATCACTGAAGAAACATAAAAAACACAGCAACAAGTTGATTTCACAGATAAGGAAACTTGAGACCCAGATAATTTTAGTTATTAAGTAACAAATGGGATTCAAACCCTTGACTACCTAACAGTACAGGAGTTTCTTCTTCATATCACATTTTGTTTTAAAGACAAATTCTTAACATGTTAATTATTCAAACTGTATTTAGGAACATATACACTGGTTAATTTATTTCACAATTAAATGTAATCCATAAAATTGTCCTTATATGTACGTACAGTAAATAAACTACTAAACATTTTTCCTTGTGATATCCTTAAAATGTTCAATTAAGTCTTTGAATTATATTTAGGAATATAAACACTAGCAAAATTTATTTCAGAAACAATGGCCCTGTATGCCCAGCAAAAAGCACTAGGTATTTTTTCCAAAACAAGAATGTCTTTTGTGATATCTGAAGAAGTCAAACAACAGATAAAGAGCACAGTGAAAAACAGCATATGTTTCTATTTCATTCCAAAATTGGTCAAGAGAAATTTTAAAGTATTTTGATTATTCCATAAATATGATTTGAAAAATAACAAATGAAAATAAATTCTAGAATTCTAAGGGTCATCACGTCATCAATAATTTGATAGTTTTGGTGAAGAAATTATGTGTAAATAAAGTTGTGCTGAAATCTTGATTCTTTTCGGGTGAATTAAATCTTACCAGTTAAGTAAAATAGAAAAGAAAAACCTGGAATCACACATCAAAAGATGGTACAAAAAGATCTCAATAAAGAAAAATTCTATCAGAGTTAACCTTTGTATTCACAACCTAGCTTATATTTATTTGTAATGAGATAGAACAGCCATTTTGAAATCTAAAGACAGAATTTCAGCTTCAGAGACTGTCACAAAACTGGATCATATAAAGATGTAGACTTACTTTGTTCAAAACTTGGCTTGTCACTGGCAAGATGATCCCTAATGAATTTTAAACATTTTTGTATTTTAGTCCATTTTCTCACTTTTATTTCTAAAAAGAATGATCTAAGATCTGAAAGAACTGAATCTCTTTTTTGATTTATGGTTAAGAATGGCATTTATTTTTATACAAGTTAACTGTGTGAATGAACCACCTATCTGAATTAATCTAATGATGTTTATTTTTTATCAAAATAAAGTACACCGTTAGTACACCATGAAAAATCCTACCTTTAACGGTTTTGACAAATGCTTGTTTTTCTTTGTTGGGATCTTTATCATCTATTAAAATTCCATGAAAAATACGCCCAAAGGTCCCTAAAAGAAAGAATATTTGAGATGACATCATAAGGTAAGTAAAAAAACTTGTCAATTTAAATGTCTTCTGAAAAAGTTTTAACTTTAAAGCACATAGAAAAGTAGTACTTGTGGTGAACAAAACAGGACTACAGGAAGTATATTTTCCAGTAAAAATTTGATGATTTGTGCTGAGTATCCTAATAACGGGGGTTATACTGACAGTAGACAAACTATGAAATAATCAATTGGCTAACAAACATTTATTAAGTACCTAATATGTGCTAAGCACTGAGGATAAAAATGGGGGGAAATATCCCTGATCTCACAGACAAGACAACATATATACAATTAAGTACAAACAAGATATATATAGAATAAATGGAGATAATCTCAGAGGGAAGGCACTAAAGATTAAGGACCAGAAAAAGCTTCTTGCAGAAGAAGGTAGGACTTTAAGACTTTAAGGAAACCAAAGAAAGGAGGAAGAGAGTTCTAAGTCAATGAAAATGCTCAGTTCAGAGGTGAAGCAATGCATGCAATGAAACCAGTGTAATGGATTACAGGGGGAAGTATAAGGAAGTAAAGTGTAAAAAGATTAGAAACGTAGAAAAGGACCTTGTACATTTTTTTTTGAGGAGTTACAAAAAGGTTTAAAAGCTAGAGAATTTTACATTTGATTATGTTGTAAATAGAGAACCAAAAGTCTTTACTTAAACCAGTGAAAGAAAGGAGATGATCTGGTCAGACTTATGATTAAGGAAGATTACTTTGTTGGGTACAGGATGGACTGGAGTAGAAGACAATGCTTTGCTAAATTTAGCTTCTGGGTTAAGTACATGCTCAGAGAGGAGAAAGGGTAAGTTAGATGAATTATACCTTAACTAAAGTAATAAATTTTTGATACAGCTATAATTCAATATTCTCAAAAATGTTAAATCTAGACTCTGGAAAAACTGGTCTTCATAAAAGGTTCTCTTCAATCTAAAATTTGTGATTTCTGGACTTAATTGATTTATTATGAAAGTGCATCAATTGTACTGGTGCTTGTCTCCCTCTTCTGGAAGCTAGAGAGAATTGATTCATTTTCTTTCATCCTGTACCTCCACTTCCCCTCTCAATATCATCTCCATCTATCCTAAACTAACCTAAGCCTGAGCCTGGGCTTGACTACTTCACAAAACAGGACAATTAGTAAAGGTTAATTCTCTTGATTCTGGCCCCATTTCCTCATCACTTAATTCTGAAAACTAAGAAGGAAATCTCAATGCAAAAAAAGGGAAGTAGTAGTCAATCTTCCTTTTCTCTACCTGATCAATGCACCCAAATTTGAATCCTGCTTTCCTAACTATATGGTCACAAGCAAAGATTTAACAAACCTGTTTCTTTTCATCAGTAGAATAGGAATAAAAGTATGATAAGAGAAATGAGTTGGTTAAATGATAAGAATCAAATGATATAATACATGGAAAGGACTTTGAAAAGGTAAAGTATTATATGTTGATTATTATTATTTAATATGTTCCTTAATCAAAAAACTGGCTATCAAGTCACTATTCTTTAATTAATAGCTTCTTTTGACAGAAACAGGAGAATGACCTGTCATAGAGAACATTAATTTAACCTTTTTTAAAAATTCCCAATAAAGTATATGAAATATGAGATTATAGAGAAGCAGCATATTACAGTGGTTAGAACTGGACATTAATTCAGAGACCTGATTTCAAGTCCTTACTCTAACAAATACTGGCTGGGTGACTCTGGACAAGTCACTTCACTTTTCAGTGCTCTTTAGGACTATGAACTGCAGACTATATAAGTAACAATCATCACTTAGTAGGATTTAACTTTGTAATGAAAACAACTCCTCTTCCTTGCTACAAACCAACTCTTGCCCTACTGAAGAGGCCTCTTAATTAACTGTAAGTCAAACATACTGCTTCAAATGAAAAAAAGTAAACATTTGTGATTAAAAAAACCCTATATATTCAAAATTTTCTTTTCCTTAAATCATTCCAACAGATTTAATTTTCTTATTTCCTACTTAACCTGCCTACTCCTGGGTTGAAGAAAATATTAAAAAGTGAACATATCTTTGGAAAATAGAGATTTATAAAAGATATTCCTTCCTATTAAATAACGGGAAAGGGAATTCTGACCATTTTCAAACTGTTTTTTCCTAAAGGATTCTTTAAGATGATGCTTCAAAGTCTTCCAAATGAAAGCAGTAAATATTCAAGAGATTACTATGCAGGAAATATTGATGCTTTCCCTGAAGTGAAATAGAAATTTGGAGCAGTTCAAATTCTTAGTTAAGCTAGCTTTATAAGTTCGATGCATAAGTTCAATGCCCAAAATGGGGGGGAGGGGGGAAACATCAAAACTGATCAAGAATCCACCTGCCATTCCCAGTTAGTTTATGAGTTTACAAAATCTAATTCTTGACTTAATGATTATACAACAGAAAGAAGATAAGTCTTCCTGAAGCACTCTTTGATTTTAAAAAGTGAGATTTTCAACCTTCTCTAATATAATAAAAAAATACATATTACTTTGAAAAGGTTATTAAACAGTTATTTTTCCCAAATTATATATTATGTGAAGTTAGAAAAAAGTATTTGTCTTCTATGATAATATGAAGATCAAAGCCATTTCTTCTGTTGCTTACCTTAATTAGGTATTTAAATATTGATTCTAGCATATTCAGCATATATTCTTTTTTCCCCCATTTTTTTAATTAAAGCTTTTTTATTTATATAACATACGTATGAGTAGTTCCTCAGCATTGATCTTTACAAAGCTTTCCATTACAAGTTTTACCCCCAGTCCCTTCCCCTCCCCTAGATGGCAGGAAGTCCACTACATGTTAATAATGTTAAAATACTTAGTAAGTTGTGCAAGAAAAATCCTATCTACAAGAAAAAAAAAGAAAATCAGATAAAGAAAACACAATGCAAGCAAACATCAATAGAGATTCAGCATATATTCTAATAGCAAATTTGAAATATATAACTTGAAAAACTGATTTCTGAGAAGGATACATACCTTCTTGGAGAACATCTTTCAGTGTTATTCTCTCTCTGGAAATTGCTATATCTTTGACCTTTGCTTTGGCCTCCATAAGAGTGACACTTTTTAGGTCATTCTTCTCTATCCGTAATGTAGGATAACCTGAGGAACCAACAAAGCCAAACAAAACTAATATAAATACCCTTATAATAAGAATGATTTCATTGTTTTCTATAATTACCTACATAAAATAGTTTTATTACTCAAAGATTAGATATGAAACAATAGAAAAGCAAAATTGTCCCAAAAACAAACTGAAAATTCTAAGAAAATAATGTTTCCCCTCATCTCCACCATGCAAAAATCAGATGTAGGCAGTGATACATTATTAAAATTAATGCTATTCCAATTATATATACATGCATATTGTTACAAGCAAAGCCATACCTAGTTCACAAAGTGCAGTGGCATTACTGAAAAATATTACTGGTCAGGATATTATGTGAGGTGTAAATATACTGTAATTGATTGATACTTTAATTAAAATCCAAATTTTCTTGCTTTTAGAAAGTACACTGAATTTATTTTCCCTGAAATAATTAGCAAATTTATAATTTCTCAATTTGAATGAGAAAATAATCCAGATGTATTTGAATAATGAATTTCTAGAAATTTCCCCAAACTAAAAAGTTATTAAAGTGAATCTACTTAATATATTTTAAATTTGTCAATTTTTTAAAAGTTACAATTTCTACTGATCTAAGAAACATGAGCCAAATCTTAAAAATCAACCCTAAATTCCATATATGCATATATGACCCTAACCACTTAGGACACTAGTAGCCTAATAACCAAGACTAAAGTAAATTGGTTTTAGATTTAAATTAACTCTTACTAGTAACAGGTGTTGCATTGTTAGGAGTATCAGCTCTCAGGTATTGAGTCGTCTGTGTAGATGGCTGGGATAAACCTTGTGAACTACTGCTGTCACTGATGCTGAAAATAATTTGAGATAGAAAGTCAACTTTCATGAGGAATTTTTACTTCTCTTTTATATATGTGTGTGTGTGTATGTGTGTCTAGCTATACATACACATAAATACATATACTTTTATGTACACAAATATAAACATAGCCCTAGGTTTTCTTGATTGGTCATTTCTTTATCCACTTTATCTTCTGCCTATTGTGTTACATGTAACAAGATACTAAAAACCACATGTAGATAACTAGATATAATAAAATAATTCTAAAATCTTGAGAGATCAGAATAATGGCTATTTTCCCATAATGATATGTTTCATGATGAAATCAGAATCTGTTGAGATTATATACTTTTTCTTTCATGACTAAAATATCTACATCTCAACTAGTAATCTTAACTGTAACTTTTTCTGATTGCTACATATCAAACGGTCCTGAACTAACAAAATGTTAAAGAAATTAATGATTATAAGGATTATCTCTTAAAAAAATTAAAACTATGCCACTTTCATGAGATTACTTTTAATAAGGGGGGATATAAAGTTAAACATGTGTAAAAGAAAAAAAAAAGCCTAAAAGCACAGAGGATTGTAGAGAGGACAAAACAATGAATACATAAAATATACCCATTTTCTTTTACATCTGTACAATCTACAGTAGACATCAACTTTGCCTTATGATCTTTCAGTTTTTAAAATGGATAAAGTTTGGGTTTCTTGAAACATGCTAGGAAGAAGGCTATATTTGTTATAATAGTATTATATTATTTAATGTAATATTGTAACATCCTCTTTTTCTATTAGCAATACAAGAATCATACAAAGAAAGAGACTCCAATTTTAAACCAATGTACAACACTGCTATAATAATGCAGTTTTTAAATTTGCATACCTATGGGCCACTTTCGTAGATCACATCAATTGCCCTTGCCATAGAGGAAATACTCTCTGAAGTACTGGTCTTTTAATTTGCTATATTCTTTTAGTCATTTTGGGGTGTAGAAAGGAGAAAAGAGGATGAGGCATCAGGGATTACATATCAGATCAGAGTGCTGGCTATGATACCTTTCCTCTCTTACCACTTGATTCTGTTATATTACACTTTGCTTTTGAATTTTATTTTTAAAAAAAAGTTCATAAACTACTGCAAAAACTTATACATGGACTTGTTTTTTGTCTGTCCCTCTCTCCAATCCACTCATTCTGTAACTACCACATATATCTTGCTAAAAATCTTAAATTGCTCTTATCTACTTATCAAAGAACAGCCCCCTTTACTTGCCAGTAAATGACCTCCACAATCATCTACTCTCTATTTCCCTTAGCCAAACCTAATTACTTCATTTTATTCCCTGAATAAATCTAATACTTACTTTTGTTCATTGATCTATCCATCTGTCAAAATAGCATTATCCTTTAAAATCTAACACAAATGCAACATCCTTCATGGTAGAGGATGACCCTGGCCTGAAATCAAGTCTCCCTCTAACTCTTACAACACTTTATATCTCTCTAGGTATTCCCCACCTAAATGGTCAGAAACACTTTATACATCTTTTTACTACTCTATACCTAATATCCCAAGTACTTTACATTCAAGGTAGCAAAGGCTGTTACATATACACCTCTCCTAATCAGGTAATGTTTTAAAGATTAAGAAACTGGGGCAGCTAGGTGGCGCAGTGGTTAGAGCACCAGCCCTGAAGTCAGGAAGACCTGAGTTCAAATCTGGTCTCAGACACTTCCTAGCTGTATGACCCTGGGCAAGTCACTTAACCCCAATTGCCTCAGCAAAAAGAAAAAAAAAGATTAAGAAACTTTTTCAGATTTCCAAACATAATCAAAATACTAAATATATTAGCCAGATTTCAGGGACAATTTACTTTCACCTTTAAAGGCTAACAAAGAGTATGTCAAAAAATAACTTTTGTCCTCATAAAGAACCCTAAAAATTATTTTATGTTCCCTTCATACCTCTGAAGGAAACCTACTTACAAAATTCTCAGATGTCTCAAGATCTTAATCCAATGAAAACCCTACTGGGATAGTAGAAACACCAATCGTAGTATAGACTCCATACTTTTCAAGGCCACATAGCCTTGGGAATGATGTAGTCACCTTAAGAATATAACTGTTGGGAGTGATGTGGCACAACCTTGGGAAATATGTGTGAAAAAAGGGAGTTAGGCCTCACAGCTTTATTGCACTAAGCTAGCCTTCAAGGATGTCTGCTTTTTTATCCAAAAGTCTGGGCTGCTCTCTCACCTGGATTCAAATAATGAGCACTTATTAGTTTCATGAAAGAAGAAGGTGAATAACAGCCTCATTACCAAACTTCCCACCTATCATGTTGATCCCAACTCCATGATGCCATTTACTCTGCTTTGTTCTTTGCTCTGAACTCCCCAAATCCCCATAAATTAACCTATTGGCTCCCTATTCTTCCCTCTTTTGGAATTTAGTCTGCTTTAGTATTAGTGTTACAATTGTAATAAAACATTGCCTCTTGACTTAGAAATTATCTAACTTTCCAAATTCTTTGGAACACTTGCAACATCAGGTTGGAACCCAAACATATCTAAGACATCCCCCTGCACCTCTGAATCCCACCACTGCTATAGTACTATTCAATCCTGTGTAGTTATGTACTTTCCTTTTCTTCAAAGATGTCTCTTCTGTGCATTCTCTCAATTACAATCAATTTTTTAATCCTCCCTTGTCCTCTCCCATTCTCATTCCATTCCCTTCTTATACTTCGTGATAGGGAAAAAACCAATCAAGACAACATATTGAAGAGAGGAAGTGAATATAATCAAGTCCCTTATACCTTATCCATAATCATCTCAAAATACTTCACTTAATGAAATGTTAATAAACAGTTAACAAAATAAACATAAGTGAAGGAATTAGAAAATGTTCTTTATATAGCTAGTGATTAACCAGGTTCCCTTCTCATTTGTTGTTGTCTGAATACAAATAATTGGGAAGCAATTTTTAAAAATTATATACAGTACCTGTCATCCAGCTCAATTCTTTTCATACTATGCAGGTGCAAAACAGCTAATATTATCGCTACCAGAAATATTACTGCACAGCAAACTCCTACACTGATATAAAACACACGAGTAGAAGTAGTAGGAGCTGCATTTACAGGATCATCTGAAATTTAAAAAAAAATTTAACAGTACAATACATATGTGATTTTCAATACAACATAATGAGTTAAACTGGATGGCTCATAGACATCTAGAACTCTGGGATATTCCTTTGTGTCTAAAATTTTGTGACACTACTCTTTCCTGGTTCTCCTCCTCTATGTCTGATGGTATCTTATGCATCAATATGATTCCTTAACTGAGAGTGTTTCTTAAGATTTTGTCATAGTCTTCTCTTCTTTTATACTCTCTCTTCAGGTGATCTCATTGTAACCAATAGGTTTACCCTCATCACCATGCAGAGGAATCAGAGATATTTGAATGTAGATCTAGATGTGCTGGTAGCTTTAGTATAAAATGAGGAATATAGGAAAAGAGAAAAGTTTGCGGAAAAAGGTAATAAACTGAGTTTTGGACATGTTGATTTTAAAGAGATGTCCCAGCCTAAAATGTCCAATACACAATTAATAATGCATAACTAAAACTCAGGGAAGAGACCAAGATTGATTGGAGACAGAGATATATATGTGAATGACATCCATATACATATACACAGAGATTTTTGCTTGTGTTTGTTTGTATGGATACATCACAACTAGGATACACCACAACTAAGGAAGGATCCTTCTTTCCTAAAACTTAGAATTTAATTCCTTTGAATTTAATCTGAATTTATTTCCTATAAACTTATATGTATTCTCTTTCCTATAACACAAATTTCTTGAAAACAAAAATTTTCTTTTTCTTTTTTGGATTAGTATCCATAATGCCTAAAGCATAAAGATTCTTAATTAATGCTTATTAATTAATTGAGGACCAGATTCTGGTAATCATATAAATCATCTATGTACAAAATTCATTATAAAACATATTCAGAACTTGAATATCCAAAGTATTTTAAATAACAAAATATCTAGAATGTGAAATAAATAGCATTAACATATTTTTAAATTTGATTTGCTTAAAATCAAGGAAATAAATGAATTGAAATAAATACAAATTATTACCACTTTATGTTCCCATGTTACCAGTTGTTCCAACTATGTAAAGTCTTCAAGTTTTATTTTCCCAAAAGATTTTTTTTAATCCAGCAATACTTACAAATAGTTCTGTTGCCATTTTTGTCAGAAATTGGAGTTTTGACTTCTTCAAGTTCTGTTTGAAAAAATGTAATAAAAAGGTATTTTAGAAATCAAGCTTCTTTTCTAGAAAATTCTTAAATATACTAATTTTCTGTTTTGCAACAGAATGTACTATTTTAGAACTAAAAAAAGGATGGTCAAAACTAAGTTCATACTCTACTTACACTTGTTTTGAATTTAATAAGTTTTTAAAAGATAATTAAGTCTTTTCATCAAGAAAATGGCTGTGCCACATAAGAAAAATATCTGACATTTCACTAGCTTTAGTGTTATAAATTTTTAGACCAGGAATGGCTCCCTGGAATATTCTAATCCAATCACTAATTTTACAGATGAGGAACCTGAGGTTTGGAGAAGTAAGGTTGCCCAAAGTTACAGATCTAGTTAATAGCAAAGCTAAAAACAGATGTCAGTGTTACTACATTGTAGCAGACTGTACTATGTATAATATTCACCTTTTGCCCCACTCTTATTCCTACTCTCTAGAAGAAGTACTAAGTTATAATAAAATAAATGAATTGCTCCATTATAAAAAATAAGGCCAAAATGAGTCAAGATAAATAAAAAGGATTTTAAAATCTCTAATATTCCACTGTTGGCTATGAAAGCAAAACTGTGAAAGAAAATATAACTTAATATACTCATTTACAAAAACAGCATTGGACAGGAATGATTTCCACTATGGTAAATAGCCATGAAGATACTTGTAGGGAAGTGGTATGCTTTGTAAAGATCTTTATATTCCATGTGATCATTTGATCTTCACCACAGCCTTGTGGAATAAGAATTATTATTCTCATTTTACAGATAAGGAAACTGATGTTGCAAGAAGCTAAATGACTTGCCTCTAGTTACAAAAGCTATTAACTGTTTGGAAGAGGTTCTGAATTTTCTTGATTCTAACTCTAACACTTTATTCACTATGTCACACAAAATAAATTTAATAGAATAATGGCTAGAGAATATTTCTACATATATATAGAATTACTACTGAAATTTTATTTAAGTGTTATAAGTCAGTATAATAAATTATTTTTAAAAGAAAAATTATCACTATTGAATTCATTTAGATACTTTTAAAAAATTACCAACATTAAATTTGACATCTTTAATAAATCCAGAATCTAATACCAGACATAATAATTGGATAATTGTCTGTTTTGTCTTGAGAAATAGATGGCCCAGAAACAACAGTCCTGGCTAATGTTCATATTAAGGACAGATTCTTTTCCATGGCAATTTGGCACTTAGTTTAGATTAATCCTGAAATTACCAAGACAAATACTTTACCCTAGTCCTAACTCAAGCTATATCCTTGTAAAACAATCATATATAATTACAATAACAATGCCCCTTACTATTAATACATAGTGAAAAAGTAAGAGATTTTCTAGAAAAAGGAATTTACATTCTTAGCTAATATATAATGTACAATATGGGGATTATCTCTGGATTTAGTTTATAAATGTTTTCTCAAATGTTCACTGTCATATCTAGATAAGAATCACAAAAATCTTATAATTTCTTCTTTACATAGAAAAATATAGGCTCACACCTATGTACAAAACTCATTTTCAAAGTTGGATGCCTTACTTTTGTAGCACATTTTCCTTCGTTTGAAATTTAAGACTGTGAAATTTTTTGAAGAATTTATTGTCAGGTTGAGTTGCATTAGTACCATTATCTCAGAATCTACTTTTCCAGTGCAGGAAAGTTCAACGCGGAATACTGTAAAAACAAAACAAAACAAAAAACTAATGCATAAAAAGTTGAGTCACATAAATAAACTATCAAAAAAAGAGTTAAAACTGAAACTTCAATAATTAGAAAAATGTCTTGCAAATTGTAATTTTTAAAAGTAAATAATTTAAAATTGACTAAATAGATCTGAAAGTAATTTTGAGCTGCACATATAAAAGCAACACATAAATACAGAGAAACTCATTTTATCAATTAAGTACATATTAAGCCTCTCTGAGCCAAGTGTCAAGGTCAGAAAGACAAAAACAAAACAGTCCTTGCCTTCGAGGAACAATTTACATTCTCTTAAGCAGAAGCCTCAATTTAAAAAATCAATAAGAATTTATTAAGTGCCTAGTAGGTTAGGTACTGGGTATATAAATTCAAAGAATGAAATAATCTCTACTCTCGTGCTGGGATATAAATTCATTCATTTTAATGAAGTAATCTCTACTCTCAAGAAGCTTACATGCTAATGGGGAGATGCCATGTATATATATATATATAAATACATAACCGAATAAATATAAAGTAAATGAATATATAAACATCTGAAACAAATACTAAACATACAAATAAAATGACTAAGAATCCACAAAATCTTAAATAGTTAGTGAGGAAAGGAAGTAGCAATTGAAAGAAGGGAAACCAAGAGAGGATTCATGCAGAAGACAGTGCATGAGCTGCATTTTAAAGGAAGAGAGGAATTCCATAATGTAGAGATAAAGAGGAAGGACATTTCAGTTTTATGGAGCAGCTGTGCAAAAGGTCCAGAGACCAGAGATGGAGTATGAGGAGTAGGTTTGTCTGGTGCAGAAGAAAGATGAATGTCCTGAGAGACTAAGATAACAAGTTGAAGCCAACGTATATAATGCTTTAAAAGCTAAACAGAAGAGTTTATATTTTAGCCAAGAAGCATCAGGAGCTACTGGAATTGACTGAGTAGGGAAGTCATATAATCTGATTATCACATGAAGGAAAATTACTTTGGCAGCAGTGCAGAGGATGAACTTGAGATAATCGGGGCAAAAGGTAATGAAGGCCTGAACAAAGGTGGTATTTGTCCTTGTTGAGTGTTAGAGAAGAAGATGAAAGAGAAATTGTAAAGGCTGAAACAAGATTTAGCTTCTGATTGTTTAGGTGAGATGTTAGGAAAGTGAGAGGAGTCCAGGAAAATGTCAAGATTACAGCACATAGATATGCTTGAATATTCAAAGTAAATACAAAACAAATGCAAAACATTTTCAGGGGAGGCAGGAGCTAGCAGGACCTAAGGGATGAGAGAACAGGACAAATGTAAAATGTATGAACTAGTAATGCTATTCAGAAATTCTCATATTCCACAATATCCTTTGTGAAGATAGTTGAATAATTTTTCTTATTCTGTGGATGAATAAACTGAGACTTAGAGAGGCTCATAAAATAGGATTTAACTGTAGAGCTCTTATCTAATAAGCCACTGTATATACACAGAAAGTTTCTCAAAGCTCATTTACATTTTAATGGGTATATATGGTAACAGTATAGGTCTGCTTGAGATCTAGTCCTGTCCTGTAATATGTTAATTTTAATATTCTTTTTGGAATATGGGGGAAGTAAATGGAGCCATAAAATCCTGGATCCAGATTTGAAATTTTTATGCTACTATTCATTCTTTCCTTAGCAATTAAAATATTTTCTTAATTAAATAAAAACAGGCATAATGCTACTACATTTTTATGAAAAATTACTCACCTGATAAAGTGCGTGGGACTTCCCCTTGAATAGAAATGTTGACCTGGGGCATGTCCATAGCCACAGGATTGTCTATCTGGAATCCCAGTTTATATTCAACCTATAAAAGAGACAAAATATACAAACAGACTAAGTAATAAGTGTGAGACATTAACATTTCAGATATTTTTTATGTGAGAAATGAATTAATCGTTTATGTATGCAAACTAGAACTGTCAAAAAGTCAATGTTCAAAACATAACTAAATGAGCAATTATTGTATGCTCTGTGTAAATAAAATGTTTATTTTATTACAATATATCCAGTAAAAACCTCAATTGTACAAATCTCAGAAAAATAGCAACCTCAATTATTTGACACCACAATAAAGAAACACTAGATAAGCAACAGAAAATAGTCAGAAAGGATGTAAGGAGTTTTGTTGATTGACCTACAAAAAGAAATGTTCATTGGTTCATCAAGGTTCATCAAAGTCCCAAATTAGTGTACTCTCAAAAATAAAAGGAAATATGGAGAAAGAGGTAAGGGAGTACTCTTAGCAATGAAGAAAGGAAGCATTTAAAGAAAATGTTGTATGCAAGGCATTATTATGCTAAGCACTGAGATATAAACAGGACAATTAAGACAGTCCTTAGTCTTAAGGAGCTTAATGGAGAAGAGAACACATATGGAATGTTTTAACTTCAAATGGAAAAGTCCCATGATCCTTAGAGGCAGCAGCTAAACAGAGGATAATTGGTCTTCTTTAATGTCATGTCCATATCTGTTTCTGATGCTGAACCACTTAACAATGACAAAGACTTTGGTGACTATTTTGTGTAGCTGTGGCCTTTAGTATGTGTGATAAGTTGCAGGGATCATCCCAGGATAATGGCTGCAGACACTGATCCCAAAGATAATGAGCTCACACTAACTGTATCTCTTTTAGACAGAAGGACTATACTAAGAGGATGTAGGCATTATGCTGACTTCTATGTGATAAAAAAAAATTAATAAAGGAGTGAAGAAAAGGACTGTACTAGGAGAAGAGGAAAAATGGGGAAAGAATGGGGTTAAATTATATCACATAAAGAGGCATGAAAGACTTATTACAGAAGAGGGAAAGAAGAAAGGGGCAAGCATTGTTTGAACCTTACTCTTACTGTATTTGGTTCAGAAGAAATAACATGCACACTCCGATGAATAAAGAAATCTCTTACCCTATATAAAAATAGAAGAAAAAAAAGGAATAAGTGTATGACAGAAGAGAGGACAGATTGAGAGAAGTGGTGGTAAAAAGCAAAACATTAGTGAATAAGGACAAAGTAAAAGGAGAGAAAGTACAAATGAGGAAAACAGGACAGAGGGAAATACATAGTATTCATTACTGTGACTGTGAAAGGGATGAACTCTCCAATGAAAGGGAAAGAAAGAGCCAAGTGAATTAAAAACAAATCCTACAATACGTTAACAAAAAATACATTTGAAGCAGAGACACAGAGTAAAAGTAAAAAGCTGGAGCAGAACATATTATGCTTCAGTTGAAGTAAAAAAAAAAAAAAAAGCAGGGGTAGCAATCCTGATTTTAGACAAAGCAAAAGCAAAACTAGATCTAATTAAGAGAGATAAGGAAACTACATCTTGCTAAAAAGTACCGTAGAAAATGAAGTTATATCAATACTAAACATAGATACACCAAGTAGCATTGCATTCAGATTCTGGTTTTTTTTTTTTCTTTTTGCTGAGGCAATTGGGGGTTAAGTGACTTGCCCAGGGTCACACAACTAGGGAATGTTAAGTGTCTGAGACCAGATTTGAACTCAGGTCCTCCTGACTTCGGGGCTGGTGCTCTAGCCACTGCGCCACCTAGCTGCCCCACATTCAGATTCTTAATGGATAAGTTAAGTGAGGATTTGAAGAAAAAGATAGCAAAACTATGCTACTACTGGACATCAACGCCCCCCCCCCTCAGAACTAGACATAGCTAACCACAAAATAAATGAGAAAGAAGTTAAAGAGATAAATAGAATTCTATAATAGTTATAATAAACCTTTGGAAAACTGAATGAGGATAGAAAGGAATATACCTTTTTCTCAGGAACACCTACACAAAAACTGACCATGTATTAGGTCATAAAAACCTCAAAATCAAAAGAAGAAAGGCAGAAATATTAAATACATCCCTTTCAGATCATGATGCAATAAAAAATCATGGGTAATAAAAGACCATGGAAAGAGATTAAAATTAAACTTAACTGAAAATTAGATAATCCCAAACAATGAGTGGGTCAAACCACAAATCAATTATTTCATCAAAGACACTGATGATAATAAGACAACATACCAAAATATATGGAATGCAGCCATAACAATACTTAGGGGAAATATCTCTAAATAAATGACAGAGCAGATTAATGAATTGGGCATGCAATTGTAAGGGCTAGAAAAAGAACAAATTAAAAATCCTCAATTAAATATCAAATTAGAAATTTTGAAACTCAAAGGCAATTAATAAAACTCAAAGAAATAAAATACTGAACTAATGAATAAAATTAGGAACTGGTTTTATGAATAAATTACTAAAATAGATAAACCTTTGGTCAATTTGATTTTTTAAAAGAAAGAAAATCAAATTAAGTTTCACAAGTAAAAGGGATGAATTCACCAACAATATAGAGGAAATTAAAGCAAAAAAATAGGAGTTATTTTACCCTACTGTATGCCAATGAAATTAAAAGAAATGAATAAATATTTACAAAAATATAAATTGGCCAGATTAACAGATGAGGAAATAAAATACTTAAACAATTCCATGTTAGAGAAAGAAATTGAACAAGCCACCAATGAATTCCCTAAGAAAAAAATCTCCAGGGACCAGATGGATTTACAGGTAAATTCTACTAAATTTTTAAAGAACAATTAATTCCCAATAATATATAAACTATTTGGAAAGATAGACAAAGAAGGATTCCTACCAAATTGCTTTTTATGACACAAATTTGGTGCTGATACCTAAAAGAGGAAAAGCCAAAACAGAGAAAAAAATTTTAGATCTACTTCCCAAATGAATATCAATGTAATTTTTTTTCTTTTTTTATTTGAAAAGAGAATAAGGAAAAAAAACAGAAAAGGAATACAAAACAAAATAAGCAAAACAAAAAAGAACATTATTGTCCTGCTCAGCAGAACATCAGGGAGGATTCAAGCTATATAACAACAAATTACTAGATGATGAAAGTGAGTGTGTGTGTGTGTGTGTGTGATGTGTGTATTAGAAGAAATTACATTCATGAACGTCCATTTTTTCTTCACTTACTTGTAAATTGTCCTTTGATGCTCTGCTGCACACCTTATTTACTTTACTCTTTTTTTGCCTTTTCATTCACCCATCTCCACCCCCAAACAAGCTACGGTTTAGAAAGGATATATTTATGTAGACATATGGAAATAGGTACACACACACACACACAGACACACACACACACACACACCCCTTTTCTATCTCTGCTTACTCTAAATTAAATTCGTCTCCATAATTTGCCTTGCTATTTGACTTCCCCCACCTACCCAAGGATCCCTCCTTTGTTTCCTTCTCTCACTCTTTGTTTCCCCATCTGTTTATCCCTCCCCCCTTATTTCTTTATAGATTTTGAAGGGTGCTATTCTCTTCATGGTATATATGTAGTGTTGCCTATTGAACCCATTCCCAATGTGACTAGGTTTTCAGAACCACGAGCTCTCCTCCCTCTAATGTGTATTCTTCCTCTGCACCTCATTTGTATGACAAGATTACTAATTTTACCTTAACCTGCCAATCTTTCTTTTGAGCTACCCTATTGTTGACGTGAATCTTAAACATATAGTATACATTTCCCATGTTAAAAAACAAAACAATTTGTCCATATTTAAATAGTTTGTTCCTTAAAATTGATCTTTAATATTGGCTCTTACAAGTTAAATTTTCTGGTAAATTCAGGTTTGGTTGAAAGAAAGTCCTGAAAATCTACCAGTTTGTTGAATTTCCATTTTTTTCTCATTCAACATTATAGATAATTTTGCTGGATATGATATTAGGTTGTAGGCCTAGTTCTTTTGATTGTTGGTAGATATATCTGGTTCCAAGACCAACAGTCTTATTACAGATGTTGATAAATCTTGTAAAATTTTAATTGTAGCTTCAGCATATTTGTTTCTAACAAAATTTTCTCTTTGATCTGGGGGCTTTGAAATTGGCAATAATATTCCTGTGTGTTTTTCACAAAGGATCTCTTTGAAGTAAGTAGTGATTGGTGGATTATTTTTTTCCTATATCTACTTTCTCCTCATGTTCTATCACTCCAGGACAATTTTCTTGGATCATTTCCTGCATTATTGTAGCAGGAAAAACTTGTCAAGGTTTTTTTTTTTGGTCATATGTGGAATGGGGTGCTAGACTCGCCCCCTTACCCAAATGGACTCAGAAGTATCTCCAGATACAAACAGAAAAAGTCCTTGCAAGAAGTGGTCCAAGCGTTCATGATCTGGATATAAAGAGTGATATTATAAATAAATTAGAGGAATGTAGTTTACCTCTCAGACTTGTGGAGATGGAATAAATTTATGTCCAAAGAAGAACTGGAACTCTTAATTGAACATCAGATAGATAATTTTGACTATATTAAGTTAAAAAGTTTTTGTACAAACAAAACCAATGCAGTCAAGATTATGAGGGAAGCAATAAATTGGGAAATCATCTTTACATTTTTTTTATTTTTTTTTTATTTTTTTTTAATTTTTTTTAATTTTTTATTTTATTTGCATAACATATGTGTGGGTAATTCTTCAACAATAACCCTTACATAGCTTTCCGTTACAAATTTTTCCCCCCAACTCCCCACCCCTCCCCTAGATGGCAGGATATCCACTACATGTTAATTATGTTAAAATATTGGCAAATCGAATATATGTATACATATTTCCAAACTTATCATTGGTGTGCAAGAAAAATCTTATCTACACAAATGATATATCAGATAAAGGAAACACAATGTAAGCAAACATCAATCAAGGAGTATGAGAATGTTATGTTGTGGTCCACATTTCGCATCCCTCTCTCTGGGTGTATATGGCTTTCTTCAGTGAACAATTGGAGGTGGTTTGAAACATTTCATTGTTGAAGAGAGCCATGTCCATCAGAATTGATCGTCATATAGTACTGTTGTTGCCGTGTATAATGATCTCCTGGTTCTGCTCATTTCACTCAGCATCAGTTCATGTAAGTCTCTCCAGGCCTCTCTGAAATCATCCTGCTGGTCATTTCTCACAGAACAATAATATTCCATAACATTCATATACCATAATTTATTCAGCCACTCTCCAATTGAAGGGCATCCATTCAATTTCCAGTTTCTAGCCACTACAAAAAGGGCTGCCACAAACATTCTTGCACATGTGGGGCCCTTTCCTTCCTTTATGATTTCTTTGGGATATAAGCCCAATAGAAACGCTGCTGGGTCAAAGGGTATGCAGAGTTCGATAACTTTTTGAGCATAGCTCCAAATTGCGCTCCAGAATGGCTGGATCCGTTCACAGCTCCACCAACAATGCATCAGTGTCCCAGCCCTCCCACAACCCCTCCAACATTCGTCATTAACTTTTCCTGTCATTTTAGCCAATCTGACAGGTGTGAAGTGGTACCTCAGGGTTGTCTTGATTTGCATTTCTCTGATCAATAGTGATTTGGAGCACCTTTTCATATGACTACAAGTAGTTTTAATTTCATCCTCTGAAAATTGTCT
>JAJPUD010003411.1:0-39306 GCA_023553655.1 Myrmecobius fasciatus
ACTGGGGGGACCAGGAGCTGTGTGAGCTTGAGATAACCAGAGCCCAATCCTGTCACTGCCCAGCAAGAGTCCTTCTTGCTCTCTCTATGGAGGGCTTCGGTGTTGAGCGGTGACCATTGTGTGCTGGCCTCCCAAAGCTTTAAAGCTCATGGATAGCTCTCATCAGTCTTGGGTTTCTGTAAAAGCTTTATGCATTCAGCTCGGCAGTAATGAAAGGGTCACAGAGGGCTATGTTTCATTGCCCCCTAGTCCTTTATGTAGTCGAGCTTGCATTGACCAGAACGTATCTGGTGTCATTGGCTGCCATGTTCCTGTCTTCTTCCATCTTCATTCACATCCTTTTTAATCACAGTATGTGAAGCAGACAGTCAAAAGACAGGATCCTGGTTGGCTTTGCAAAGTTGAATTGGCCTAAATTGTGGCCTTTGACTTTTAAAATCCATCCTAAGCTTGCTTAAGAAAGCAAGAAACATGCCTGCCTGTTTCTGCATCTGTCAAGTGGTGTCTCTACTTCCTGCCTCCCAGGAAGCAACAGATGTGGGTCAGTATTCTGTGATAGTGCAGGGTTACAGGGATCCCCTCTGGAAATACCTATCTCATGATCCTACCCCCTAAGACTTTTGTTCTCACTGTGCTGAGGGCTGCTCATCGGAAGGACGTTTATTCCTGACTTGTTGATTGTTGTTATTATTTTTTTAGCAATTGCTTTTTTATTTACTTTGACTGGAAGACTCAGCCAAGTGAACTTTTTGTTTTTGTTGTTTTTGCTGAGGCAATTGGGGTTAAGTGACTTGCCCAGGGTCACACAGCTAGGGAATGTTAAGTGTCTGAGACCAGATTTGAACTCAGGTCCTCCTGACTTCAGGGCTGGTGCTCTATCCACTGCGCCACCTGGCTGCCCCCAAAGTGAACTTTTTAAAAAACTGATTCTTCAACTAGCTCTTTAATCATGATCTTTCTCCTGCTTATACTAAACTATTCATGATTATTGACTAAGAGCTTGAAACTCTAGTCTTCCTAGCAGAGCTGTAAAAGGCTCACAAGATGATTTTCTGGATGTAGAAACCGCAAATAGCCTGTGCATGAGGGTGTTTCCCTAAAAAGAAATGTTTTTCCCCCCAGATCTTTGAAATTTTGATTTTTTTGATTATAAAGGTAGAGATATTCAGACTTGCCTTTTTCTCCTTGAACTCTTTTATGTGGCCCTTTGTATTTCTTGGGTGCTTTCTGCTCCCTAGCTTGGAGGAAGGAATGGGCCTCGCTATTCTTTCAGGCAAACCAGGACAGTCAATTATGTTCAGAGTAAAACATTCCAGAGGGTGGAATTTAAGCCTTAGGGTAATGATACTAATTCTTTGTTCCAGATGCTTTCATGGAGTATACATGGAGAATGTGTTTAAGATTGTATATGTCCAACATTTAAAAAAAAAAAAAAGAAGCAGCCAGCTCAGAAATAAACTTGCATGAGTTAGAACATCCTTTTTTCTTTTTCTTTCTTATAAAGTAAAATACCTCTAGATATGGAAGAGCCAGAAGTTTTGAATACTTATTTAAGCTGTTAAATTAGGACTGTGGCACAGGTTTTTATGATGTGGGGTGCATGAGTTGCTTACAATATTTTTCTCTCCATCCATTCTCATGTTAGTATTATTGCATCTCAAGGATCTATACCCTGCGCTAGGTTTGTTAACAATTATCAGGGGGAAAGGCTTTTACTTTAAAGGCTTTTATTTCAGGACCTAGTGAATCATATCTGACAAGAAAATTTAGAAGGAAATGATTTGTAAATTAGGTAGAATTAAATTCTGGAGCAAGGACCCTTGCCTCCTCTTTTTAGGGGGCTCTCTCCCCAATGTGATGGAAACATTTGTTGCTAATTACCTTTTCTGATGGGAGTAAAATGGGAAGGTGTCTGGCAGTGGAGGTCTAAGAACTTTTCTTTTTGAAGTGTGATTTCCTTGCTGCCTACAAGAAGGCTTACAATCATTGGGTGAATTGGGAGCCAACGAAAATGGGTGGGAAGTAAATTCTACTTCTTTTCCTTTAAAGTGCTTTAGGGAGAAAGAATTGAAGAACCAAAGTAACGTGGCAGAAACTGAACTTATCCTTCTGTGAAGCCACAGTTTCATCCTGTTACCCCCCCCAGATGCTTCTTCCTCCTTTGTCCCCATAATGGCATTGCCCCTTTGTCCCTTCCTTCTGCCAGTCAGTGCACAGATATGCAGAGCTGTCAAGCTGCCATCCTCCACCAGTCTCGATTTGCTCAGAAATCATTTCCTAAAGAGGAATCCGAGATTATGAGCAACAACAGAACCCAGTGTGAAAAGAGGCATGTGGTCTTGAGAAGGAGAGAATCCCACATTTGTTAAATTGTTAAATTGTAGCATTTGTTAAATTGAAGGCAGCCCCAAGGTTTGAGGTGTCTTGCAACCTCTGAGAGAAACTGATGAGTGACACCTTGATTTGGTTTCTATTGGGAGTCATTTTGTGGGGAAATTCTGGGCGAGGATGTGGCTTTAGGTAGATATTTATCTGACAGCCATCTTCATCAGATTATTAATGACACATGAGTACAGACATTGTTGGCCTTGCTCTTAGGCTATAGAGACATGGGACAAAAATGGGAATGGCTTATCAAAATTGGGGGGACCATAAGGTTTTTTGGAATCTCCTTCACCAAACTGTCCATGTCTGTAGTGGTCCTCTGTGGCTGGTATGATCTTAATCCACATCTCTTAGCTTGGTCTTCAAGGTCTTCCCTAGTCAGTTCTCTTTGACTTAAATACCAGGTAAAGAAGAAATTTGAGTTTTATCCAATCAATAGGAAGCCATTTTTTGTACATTTGCATTTATTCACGATGGCTTTGTTTAAGTGGGTGTATGTACTTGTCACCCCCATTAGAGCATAAGCTCCTTTCGTGTAGGAATTGCCTCATTTTTTGATTCTTGTCCCCATCCCTGGCACAGCATCTGGCACATAGTAGGCACTTCACTAATATACTTGATTAACTGCTTGGAGGTGGAAAGGATTTGATTCAGAGAGGGAGGCTGGCGGAATGTATGAAAAAAACAATTAGAGCAATCAGAAAATGGAATGGTCCCCAGTTTCTAGCACAGTAGTAGATGTTTATGAAATATGTACTGATTGAGATGAGGTAGTTTCCCATTAGTAGAAGTATTCTAGCCAACTTAACTGACCATCTGTGTGTTGTGTGGGTGATGCTTTCAACATGGGGAAGTCCAAGATTTCTTTCTTCAGACTCTTAAGAGTCTACAATTCTTATTTCCAGAACTTTTCCTAAGTTGTTCCCTGCTCCCTTCCTGTGGGCTCTCCTTCCTCTTTGTGCACATCAAGGGCCATCTCAGATTTTACCTTCACGTGTCTTTACATGTTCCAGAGCACATTGGTCTTTGAACATAGAAATATTTAGAGTTGGAATCTCTTAATTTTGCATTTAATCATATTGCCCCAAATAGTTTCCTGATTTTTTCATGTAGATGAGGAGATTCACAAGGGCAGGAGCATTAGCAAATATTTGTGGGGGGCCTGCTGTGTGCAGTGTTGATTATGGACAAATATTTTGGTTTGCAAATAAGTTCTGAAGATACAAGGATGGGGTGCTTATTATATATGATTTGCAACCAATTGCATAGCTCTCCAGTTGGTCTGAGGGTAAATTGCTAGTTCATCATCCTTTGACCTTTTATGTCCTCTAATACAATGTACTTTTCTTCCCCAAGTAGAGTTGTCTTTCCGTGATATTTTAGATTTATGTAAAAAGTGACAGAATGGCAAGAGCAATTGTTGTTTTTGCAAAAATAGTTGTATTTACAGTCATAGAATCTCAGAGTTAGAAATGACAGTAGGGACTGTCTGATACAAGCCTAAAATGGAATCTTCTTCACAACATCCCCAGAAAGTGGTCCAGGTTCCATATGAAGCTCTGCAGTGGTGGTAATTCATGCCTCCCCAGGAAGCCCATTTGGAAAGCCTTAACTTTTAGCAAGTTTTTTCTTCTGTCAAGCCACATTCTACATCTCAACAACTCTCAAGCCATTACTCTTCTTTCACATCACAGCCCTTCAAATACTTAAAGACACTTACTACTCCATAGGTTGTCTCTTCCTAAGATTAAACAGTACCAGTCCTTTTAGTCAATAGCTGAACAAATATATCAAATAGTGAGGTTATCTGTCCTTACAGTGGTTTGGATATACTCAGTGTCGCTGTCCTTAAAATATGACATCCAGAACTAGTCAGAGTACCCTAGTAAATATGGTTATTACCCATACCTTCTTTGTATTTTCCTCCCCCTGTGCCTTTCCTCCTACTCTGCTGTTCCTTCATTACTTTGCTCTAAACCTGTCTGCCCCCAGCTGTATTTTCTGGGAGGTTGCAACAAGGATTGGGGTCAACTAAGTACATGATTCAAAGGAGCAAGGAGGTGTTAGAGCTCTGAGAATCATTGTGAACTGTCACTAGCATTCTGTGACATTCTTTGAAATATCCTCAGAATTTTTATTTATCTTAGTAAAAGAATTAAATACTAAGAAACTTGGATCCTTTGCTTTCTTCCTTTTAAAAAAAATTAAATCAGTTTGAGTAGTTTGGGGACTAAGAATATTTTTTCTTTTTGACTTTGTCTGAAAACCAAAAAAAAAAAAAAAAAAGAATAAGCACCTTTCACAAACCAAGATGCTTTGCTCTTCACTTCAATGGACATTATAAAAACAGAAAAAGGATAGCACTTAACATTCTGTTAGCAATGCCAATAGTCAGAATTGTTTCAGAGAAATGCTAAAAAAAAAAAAAAATGCCAAAATGACACAAACAAATCAAACTCAAATTAAATTTGCTGTTTCTCTTGCCTGATTTAACAGTGATGTAACTGCGCCTGCCATGGTAATCCTTGTAATATAAAGGGGAATTGGAGGCTGATTTTAGATGTTGCCTCCAAGAAGCTCAGAAATTACCTGATAATCCCACCGTCTCTCCATTAAGCTAATTATTGTAACAGGATGATTATTGTCAGTGGACAGAGAAAGGTTAATTAAGAGGGTAATCAAGTCCTTCAAATCATGTCTCTATTGTACTTGAGATTACCCCCAGCTTTGAGTCTTTCAAGATGTGGTCTTTCTGTGATATGCAGCCCCATAATCTCATGTGTCAAAGTAGATCTTTGTGCCAGGGAACATCTTGGGGTTGTTTGAAGTGCTGTGTAATTGTAATGTAATCTAGACTGCCTGCTCCTTCTGATTCAACTTTTTAAGGCCAGCTCATTGGTCCTATCCAACTCACTCTTGTAATCTGGACAGTGAGCCTTTTTCCTGGAATTGGTTTTTCCTGTGTAGGTTGCTAGGCCAAATTCTTGAGTGATTGATTGTGGATCTCATTTAGAGGTCTTGACATTATATGTAATCAGCAAGCAGGAACATCTGCACCCATAAATGATAATAAATTAAAGTGGAAAAGAGAAGACATAATGTAGCCTTCGAGTACTTAAAGGTTGTCACCTGGGAATTGGATCAGAATGTCTTGTTAGGTCTGGCGCCTAGAACCTCTAGGTAGAAGTTGCAAGGAAGCAAATGTAAGCTTGAAACGGGGAAAAGCTGCTTAAAGATGAGAGCTGTCCAGATTCTCCTCAGTGTATTTTCAGACAAATAGTAAAGAGCCCTTTACTATTTGGGCTCTGCTGGACATTCTTAATGATAGCTGCAAGCAACTTTGGCAAGCACGTCTTGATACTAATGATCAGAGGATGTCACACAATGTTATCTCTCTTCACTGTTGTATTTATTAATGAATCTTAACATGAGCATGGAAGTCATCTTGGCAGAGGAGAGCCTTGGAGGATACATTTTGCTCTACCAAATAAAATGCTTTTTTATAATCATCTTGCTTTGCCATGGAGCTATGCTTGATGAATATAAGCAAAAAGACTAGAGTGGGCTTTTGGACATTGCTTGTGTAACAATATCTGTCACAGCACAAGCAAGTAGTGACATTGTAACAAAAAGATCCTAAGTTCAATATTTATTTTAATACTCATGGATGTCAGCTGAGATGGGCATATGGAAGGACAGAGGAAAATATGTTAACATGTATGGTTCAGGGTTAAGAAATGAGAAACACCAAAGGATTATAGATTGAAAATATGAACACTTTCCTCCAGAAGTGAATCATAAGTTCCTGGATACAGCAAACATCAAAGAAGTGAAATTTGCTGTATCATAATAGGTGTTCTAGGTTATGGAAGCTCCTCAAAGGTAGCAGCTTATTTTTGGATTAAGAAGACCTTAATAAGTAATTTTGGATTGATTGAGTGACAGGAGATTACAATTTATTAACATGGGAATTTTTTCAAAATCAGTATCTCCTTGTTGTCATGAACTTGAATTCTTAAAATAAATATCTAAATCTGCACCAGGCAGAAGACAGGATGGAGATGAAAAATAGAGTATATGATTATATAACTTTAACCAACATGTTAAAATTATTAACTGAAAAAAAATGGGATTACTCTGTGCTTAACCAGTGAAAAGCAATTGCAACAAGTAGGCCAGAATAGCCCAGAAATTACCTTAGTTAGAAAGCACTTGATCTTGCCAAGTGTAAAGACACACCAACCAAATATTTAGAATATAAATTTACTTGTAAAATATTATGTTGGAGAATTCTATGTTGGAGGATGGAAGATTGGGAATCACATAGCTTCATGAAACATTGAGGAGCAAGAGCGGGAAAATCAAATGTATCCAGAACTTGATATATCAAGAGCCAATTTAGCCAGATCATTCTAAGAGCATTTTAAAATGAAGGTGGATGAAAAATGAAATGGATCCATTCATATTTCTCCAGTAATCAATGACAGTATACCCATTATATAAGGACATCTCAGTACATTGCTGTAAAGAAGTGGACATCACAAAATCTCAAAGCTGGAAATGACCTTAAAATCTCATGTAACCCATACTCAGTCAAGAAACCATTTCACAAACATAATCCAAAGAATTGTCATTCTCTCTTTATTTAAAGTTCTCAGTGAAGGGAACCTACTGACTGACTCCAAAGACAACTCTTCTATATTTGGCATTGAAATAGATGGAAGAGCATTTGAATAAGTCTAAGGAAATTATACAGCATATTTATGCTAGTAGTCACATTATTTAAAAAACACTAAAGGATAGTTTCTCAAATTGTCTAAAAGAAAGCAAAGTACTAAAACTAGAGGAAAAAAAATGATTGATGATATAAAAACAAACAAGAGCATGAAAAAGAGATCCGAAATCATGGATCTACTTTCTCATCTTTGTGAAATCTTTATAATGATGTGAACAAATCAAGGGCACCCCTGAAATGACAAGGAATTGACAGAGGTGCCTTTAATAAAATAAAAAAAATAGGGAGGCTTTTATAAATAGTATTCTATGATAGACCACATCTTCAGAGTTACACAACTGACTGAAAGGTAAATAAGATCTCACTTGTTTATCATTTTATTTTTTAGTGGATGCATGAATACACATAGGGTCTACAATTTTGTCAGTGTTAGCAACTCAGCTCTACCCAAGCACATCCCAGTCTGTCTGTGACTTAACAGAAAAGTCTAAAGAGGTAGGTTGAAGCATATAGAGATTTAAAAATATGGATATATCAACGAGAATGCAACAGCTGCCTTTTATATAGTGCTCCAAAGTCTTCAAAACATTTAATATATGGTGTTTCATTTGATAAGACAATCTTATAAAGTCAGTAAGACAGTTCATTCAGTTAAACAAACATACTATGCACCTATGGTATGCAAAATGCTAGGGATATAAATACAAAGAGTGAAACAATTCCTGCTCCTAAGGAATTTACTTCCTACCAGGTGAGACTACATATATTCGTATGTATGCACACAAACAACCCATATGTATATATATATATATATATATGTATATATGTGTGTGTGTATATATTTATATATATATATATATATGCACAAGCACATTTATATATGTATATATATACACATTTATACAAATTGTGTATTTTGTATTTTACATATATATATATATATAGGTAGACCTAGATACCTACAAATGAGCCTGTGAGAGACCTTAATTTAGGAAGGCCAAGGTCACCCATCACCATCCCAGGCCATTCCCAATTGTCTTACCATGGACTTTGTCTTTCCACTGGACTTTGATGTCTCCAGAGGACAGAGTGAGACTGACTCTGCCTCACTTAAATCCAATTCACTTGCAAGTCAAGACATCAACTTTATGATGTTATTTGTCTTTGAAAATGGAGAATGAACAATAATAGCACCACATATATACACATTCCACACACATATGCACAGACCAGAATTGGGACATTGATGTAGGCATTCCCAAGTAAGAAAACACCCTCATCCAATGCAGATATGTAAGTAAAAATGGAATAAATCAAGGTGCTTAGGGAAGAAGGTTAGCAGTAGAGCCAGATCAGGAAAAGCTTTATGAAGAGGAGAGCATCTTAACCTGTGTTCTTGCCACTGTCCTCCTCCCCCAACTACTCCCCAGTCCTTGGTAGTCTGTTGAAGCCCATGGATCCTTTTCTCTTCTCTTATTGCCAAAGCTAACATTTCTAATACAATATTGAATAGTAATGTGATAGTGGGCAACCTTGTTTCACTCCTGATCTTAATGGGAATGGTTCTAGTTTGTCCCTGTTATATATGATGCTTGCTGATGGTTTTAAATGGATGCTACTGATTATTTTAAGGAAAACTCCATTTATTTCTATACTCTCTGGTGTCTTTAATAATAATGGGTATTGGATTTTGTCAAATGCTTTTTCTGTATCTATTGGTTATTGATATAGTCAATTATGCTAATAGTTTTCCTAATATTGAATGAGCCCTGCATTGCTGGTATAAATCCTACTTGGTCATAGTGTATTATCATGGAGATGACTTTCTGTAATCTCTTTGCTAATATTTTATTTAAGATTTTAGCATCAATATTCATTAGGGAAATTGGTCTGTAATTTTCTTTTTCCGTTTTCACCCTACCTGGTTTAGCTATCAGCACCATATCTGTGTCATAAAAGAATTTGGTAGGACTCCTTTCCCCATTTTTCCAAATAGTTTGGATAGTGTTGGAATTAATTGTTCTTTAAGTGTTTGGTAGAATTCACACATAAATCCATCTGGTCCTAGAGATACTTTCTTAGGGAGTTGATTAATAGCTTGTTCTATTTCTTTTTCTAAAATGGGACTATTTAATAATTTATTTCCTCTACTGTTAATCTGGGAAATCTACATTTCACTTAGATTGTCATATTTATTGACATATAGTTGGGCAAAATAACTCCTAATTATTGCTCTAATTTCTTCTTCATTGGTGGAAAGTTCTCCCTTTTCATTTTTGAGACTAACAATATGATTTTTTTCTTTCCTTTTTCTAATCAAACTAACTAAAGGTTTATCTATTTTGTTGGTATTTTCATAAAATCAACTTTTAGTTTTATTTGTTAATTCAATAGTTTTCTTATCTTCAATTTTATTAATTTCCCCTTTTATTTTCAGAATTTCAAATTTGCTATTTAATTTGTTCTTTTCCTAGCTTTTTTAATTGTAAGCCCAATTCATTGATCTTTTTATTAGTAAGTTTTTTGTTTGTTTTGTTAATAATGAAGCTGTTTTCCTCAAATTTCACCCCCCCCCGGTTTTTGTCTGGCTGTTTCTGTCTTTCTCCCCCTTTCTTCCCTTCCTCTCACTTGTGTCTCTCTCTTTCTCTGCTTCTCTCTCCCCTTCCCTTCCTCTGTCTCTGTCTCTCTCTTTACTCCCTCCTTCCATCTCTCTCTCTCTTTCTCTGCTTCTCTCTTCCTCTCCCTCTCTCCTCTGTTTCTCTCTGTCTCTTTCTACCCTTCCCTCCCTCTCTGTCTTTCTTTCTTGGGCTCTCTTCTCCCTCCCTCCCTCCTGCCCTCTCTCTCTTTTTCTCTCTCTTCTCCCTCTCCCCTCATCTTCCTCCCCCTTTCCTTCTCTTTTGTCTTTCTCTCTCGGCAAAGACATTAATGTTTTGCTGCCACATGTCTGTCCTCACTATGGTAACTCCCCCAGTGAGTCTGCGCTAGAGATTGTCACAGATATGTGGAAGAAGTTTCTTTTAAATTCAGGTTTCATACTAAGATCAGAATTTCAGTGTTTGCTGCTTTCTTATTTTTTAGTTTTTCTCTTTCAGAGTTTTCCCTTTTTTACTTGTAAATATAATTTAAAATACATTTGTGGTTGAGTTGTCGTTCTTGTTATGTCTTTCTCTCCATGATTCCTTTTAAGATTTTCTTGGCAAAGATACTGGAGAGGCTTGCCATGTCCTTCTCTGGTTCACTTTACAGACAAGGAAACTGAGGCAAATAGAGTTAAGTGACTTATCCAAGCTCACACAATTAGTGTCTGAGGCCAGATTTGAATTCTGGAAAATGAGTTTTCCTGACTCCAAGCCCAGTCCTCTAACCACTGTAGCCACTTGTTTAGGACACATAAATAGACATAATTAGTTATGCTCATTATTGAAATTATGGTTTAATTGCTCTAAATCTTTACTTAATCATTCTTTAATTTTTGCAAAAATTTATAGTGGCCTTGGAGATCTAATTCACCCTAGTACACTGTGCTCTTGTCTTCCTCCTAGTTAGCTCTGCTATAAAGAATCAGGATCTATGTTAGGAAAAAAGTGGAGAAAAATGGAAAAATCAATAACTTACCTTGGAGATGACAAGAACGAAATAGAAATGCATAATTGTATAGAAATTGTCTTTATGAGTTTTAAAACACAACTGCCTCACAATTGATTTTTTTTAATTAACAGAAACTATTTTTCTCCCTTTTCACCTCCTTACTCCACTGGAGGGAAAAAACAAAACAAAACAAAAAATTTCCTTGTAACAGATATGCAAAATACAACAGAATAAATTCCTCTATTGGCCATATCCAAGAAAAAATGTATGTCTCAAACTATAACTTGAATCCACCACTTTTGTCAGAAAACTAGTAATGTCATCCTTGGTTCTCTGGAACAGTGGTTAGTCATTGCATTGATGAGACTCCTTAAAGCTTTTAAGTTGTTTTTACAGCATTATTGTTATAGGATAAATTATTCTGGCTTCATTCCCTTTCTCAGCATCAATTCATACAAGTTTTTCCATATCTGTTTGAAATCATATTTTCCTGGTTTCTTATACACAGTGGTTGTTTCATCACATTCAGATACCACCATATGTTCAGCCATTCTCCAACTGATGGTTTCTGCTTATTTCTAGCTTTTTGCCACCACAAAAAAAGAGCTGCCACAAATAATTTTATATGCATTTTCCTCTTTGATCACTTTAGATAGAGGTCTAACATTAGGTGAGCTGGATCAAAGGGCATGCATCCTTTAGTAACTCGTATGAATACTTCCAAATTGCTTTCCAGAATGGTTGAATCTATTTATTGTCCTACCAACCCAGGTTCTATCCACAGTCCGTCCAACATTTTTTTTTTTCTTTTTTTTTTTCCCACCTTTGCCCTCAGAATTGCTGTAATTTACATTTTTTAATCATTAATAATTTGGAACATTCTTTCTGGATTTCCTCTCTTTCAGAACTACCTATTCAATATTCTGAGGTTACATGTCAATTGGGGAATGACTCTCATTCTTAGAAATTTGAATCAGTTCTTTATACACGGAAATGAAATCTTTATTAGAAAAAATTGCTGCAAAGATTTTTTCCCCAGATAATCATTTCCTTTTTAATGTTAGTTTTATTGGGTTTGCTTGTATAAAACTATGTAATATGTAATCAAAATTATTATATTTTATTGCTTGATAATGAACTTTTCTTCTATAAATTTGATAGGTAATTTTTTCCTTTGTTTCTTTGTTTATAGTGATCTCTTTTATCTAAGTCATATAGACATTTAGAACTTATCTTTGTATAAGAAGTTGGTCTAAATCTAATTTCTTCTATACTGCTATCCTATTTTCCCACCAACTTTTCCTCAAATAGCTAAATCCTAATCCTAGTGGCTAGGACTTTTGTACTTATATGACACAAAGCTCTTAGTTTTGTTTGCTGCTGTGTAGTGTGTACATAATATGTTCCACTAACTGATCCTCTAGTTTTTTAACCAATACCAAATTATAATAGTTTTGAGATCTGTTGCTGCCAGGCCCTGTGTGTTTCTATTTTTTCCCCATTATTTCCCTTGATTTTCATTATTATTTTAGTCTAGTTCTCTAAAATAATTCTTTGATAGTTTGATTTGTTTGGTATTGAATAAGTAAATGAATTTAATTAATATTTTTATATTAATTTGTTACATTAACCTATGAATAATGAATAGTTTTCCAATTCTTTAGGTCTGTCATTATTTCTGACATTTATTTATATATTTCTTGTGCCTTATAATTTCATATACTTAGAGAAAATCCTAAAGGAGAGTTTAAAAACAAAAACAAAAACAAAAAACCTAGAAACTCATTCCTATAACACAAAACCCAAAATAAGGAATTTTCAGTTCTCCAGATCAGGAGTAGGGAATGTCTGGCCTGTGAGCTGTATAAGGCCCATGAAATGTTTTCAGGACAACCAAAGATGAGGAAGCACTGTGCAGCCTGCTTTGAATGTTTAAATGTTTACAGATTGTAGATTCCTATTTTGAGGAGTTGGGGACAGTGAATAGAGCACAGAGAACAGGATTTGGAGATGTTGGATCTGAGTTTGAATCCTCACAATGTCATTGCTACTTATATGATTTTAGGCTAATCAGCTCACTTCTCCAAGCTTCAGCTTTTTCATCTGTAAAATGAGAGGAAGGGGTTGGACTAAAATGAATCCTACTTTCTCTTCCCCCTCTAAATTTCTTTTTACCTCAGAGTGCCAGCATTTGAAAAGAAATGTTTTAAAGTTATTTCTTTTTCAACTAATTATCATCTTTTAAGCACATACTGTAAGTCAGTTCAATCATATTGCATTTGGGGTTAATTACTGATATGACAAGATAAATCTTATTTTACTTTGTTAATGGATATTTTAAGTACATTATAGTTTCAAGAGATTTTTGCAAGTTATACTGAGAACCTAAACCACCATTTATAGCATTGTTTCTATGGGAATATATATTCTGTGCTGAAAAAAGACCTCAAAATTCTTTACAATAAAGCCCATTTATAACTGGGAGACAACTTGTATGTCTAAGCGAAGTCCTCTTAGCTCTATTAAAAAGTTCATTTTTTTTTTAATTTGCATTTAGTTAATCTTGCTTTTAGAAATACCCAAAACACTTTAAGTAATTTTCCATTAAATCAACATTATATGTTTAAATCCTGGACCTCAGACAGATATTTTAGAAAGGACCCTCTTGTTATTTGTTGAAAAATCAGTTTCCATTAAAAAGGAGTTCCCTCCTGCTTTTTTTTTTTTTTTTTCTCACTACTTCATGATTCAGGAGCTACTTGGGTGATACTCAGATCCACCTGTGCCAGTAAGTAAATCTGAATCATTTTCTTCTAACCAATTGTGTATTAGCCATTTTCCTTAGTTTCTCCATGTGATGAACACATGGTCCAAGGCTACTCCTGATGGAAGAGTCCCTGTTCCATTGCTTCCAAATTTGGGTTTTCCCTCCACTCTCAGTTGCCCCCAAGGGATCATGAAGTTTCCTTCAAAGACCTTTTGCCAGTCATTATGGCCCTTCCCTACTTGTGCTTCTCCAACCATCAAATCTTTTGGTGTAAGAAAAGTTTGAGTGCATATTTGAGTGCTGACTTGTTGATCACATCCAAAGCTCAGTTTCTTTATTCACTCTCCTTTTCCCAAAAAGTCATTTTCTGGGTCATGAAAACCAGCAGAAGATACCATCACCAGATTTCATCTTCCTGTTACTTGAGCTCATGCTTCCAGGTGTTCTCCTAGGGACCCGGCAGACTTTCTGGCACTCCAGCCCCATTCCTCAGAAGGAACAGACTGTATTGGGGAGAAGCAGTAATGTCTGGGCTTTCTTTCCTTTATCAGATTGAATTGTTTGTGCATGAATATCAGTATTAGGGAGCAGTATGAGTTGGCTTTTAAAAACTCTGTGTCTTCAGTACTTGGGAAGAAGAAATGAAAGAGCTTCTTGCCTTGTGTAGGTATCCTGCTGCCATTCTCTTCACAAGCCTTCATTTAAATTGGATTAAGGGAACTTATTTCTAAAGCAGCTAAATTCAGCTAAGGTTTGTCGATCATTTGTAGCTCAAAGGGCCATCTGGTGTTTCCTTGCATTCTCTTACATCACTTTTATTCCCCAGCTTTATCATCTGCTTTCTGTTTGAACTTGATAAATTATTTGGCTCATTTGGATCATCAGCATTCTCATCTCAAAAATAGGGGTTGACTTTGGTCATCTCGAGGGTCTTTAAGATCCTTTCAGCAGCTAGAAATTGTTCACAGGAGGTTATTAAATGTCTTTAATCCTTAAAATCAAGATTTAACACGGTTTTTTGGCATAAATATTATTTTACCATTTATTAAAGATGAAAGCAAATGTGCATTCTATGAGATGGATGTGTATGTTATTTTTATATAAAGAA
Source organism: Myrmecobius fasciatus (assembly GCA_023553655.1). NCBI lineage: Eukaryota > Metazoa > Chordata > Mammalia > Dasyuromorphia > Myrmecobiidae > Myrmecobius > Myrmecobius fasciatus. Next base: position 14,584 of record JAJPUD010003411.1, read on the forward strand.
TTAAATCTTGGTGGAATATTTGATACCTTTTACTGCTGCCAGGTTTTTCCTGACTGCCACATTCAGTTATGTGACCCCATATAGTGTTGCAACCCACAATTTAAGGAACTTTGGTCTAAATGCAGTGGGAACTTAGCATGAAATATTTTGCACACCTAAAGCATATGGGAAATGTTGCCTGCTCATAATATATTTAAATTACTAAAAACAAAAGAGTTTATTTTCTGAAAGCAAAGGAATGGTTATATTTTGATTTCTTTTTTCTTTCCAAAAGTATGATGTAGAATCACACTTCTCAACCCTTTTTTTTTTTTTTTTTTATGGCATAGGTTTATAACTAGCCCCAGCAGGTCTGGGTTTGTGTGTGAAGAAAGATGGATAATAGGAGTCCTGTGAATGACAGAGTTTGCTAGAGGAAAAGAGGGGAGCCAGGGAAGCAGGGTGGAGAGGAGGCTTTTGAAAGCAGTTTGATTTTGATTATGGAGAAAAGATTCAGAGGAGGAAAGAAAATTCAGAGGAGACTATTTCCTCCCTTTAAGGTTCATTTACTCACATCAAGATTAAATCTAGCAACTCTAACTTACATGTGTTATTGCTGCAGTCAGCCCCTGGAGTCTTGCAAAACCAGCCTGCCTAACCCATCCCATGTGTCATGTCCCTCTTAGTTGTCTCTTCCGCTGGCTAAGCCTGGCGGTTCTGTCAGTGGCCTGATATGGAGATCCTTAGCATCCTTATTCTTGGGATGTCACCTAAAATGTGGGACACAGTATTCCTTCCATGTGTGGTCTGACCAAGAAGATTCACATCTCCCATGTTGGGCACTGTACCCTCCTGTGCTAGCATTTTAGCCATATTGATTCACTGAGCTTGCATTGCACTGAAGTATCCAGACCATTTTCAGATGAACTGCCATCTAGCTCTTTATATTTATGAGGTTGATAGTTTGAATCTTAGTCCCAGATTTTACATTTAAAAAAAAAAAAGTCACCTTATTAGATTTAACCCTTGGGGACAGAAACTACTTAAAGTTTTTGTATCCCAAGTACCAAGGACAGTGCCTAGCAGTAATAGGTCTAATAAATTTTCATCGACTAAACCCAATATTATGTAGCCTTTTGAGATTTTTTTTTTGGATTTCAATTCTGTTGTCAAATAGCTCTTCCTTATAGATTTCTATCATCAGCAGATGTGATAAACATTCCATATTTTATTATTATATCTTTATCAGAGTCATTGATTAAAAACTTCCAATAGTAGCAGATCAAGCACAGATCCCTGGAGCACGCCACTAGAGACTGACTTTCAAGTTCAGTTCATAGAGATATATTAATTCCACTTTCCCTTTTTATTTATTTTGCCATGAAGAATTGGACACAACTGAACCTGCTAAGGTCTCTTATTCCTTCCCCAAGATTTTGCAATCCTGCAGGACACATTCTAGATCCTTCTGGCCTAATCATTTGTGCCCAAGTGACATCACCAAGAATAGGTACTTGGCTTGCCTTCCCTCAGAGGTATAGAGAAGAAATCACTTTGTAACTATTAAGACATTCTGTAAATGTGCAATGGTAGGAGGAGGGCAGTGCAGGTGTGAAGCGGGTGAAGGAAAAGTAAATGATGTCCATGGTGATATTAAATTAAATCCCCAAGAATGATACACACTTAAGTTAGGTCATTTTTAATGGATGGTGTTTCTCATTTGGGTGACAGGTTATTAATCCAATGGGATGGGATGCATTTGGATTACCTGCTGAAAACGCAGCAATTGAGCACCATCTGCACCCCCAAAGTTGGACACAAAGGTATGTGTTTTTGTTTTTATTGAAATCACTACTTTTTATTTTATGGTTTACTTGTGTTATCTTGTAGTTCATGTTAGAAACTTATTCTTCAACCAGTAGAAGACTAGTCCTAGAGATATGTAGCATGTTATGGAAAGTATAGGGAACTTAGAATCCAGTCTTGAGTTCATATCCTGACTGATCAAAAGGCAAGTCACGGAACATATCTCAGCCTGGGTTTCTTATCTCTGAGATGAAGAGAATGATATTTGTACTCTCTGTCTCCTAGAACTTTTGCTGTGGAAGGTCCTCTGGCAGATATGAGCAGAGAGAAGAACCAGATCAACAGAAATTTGGGGTTCTAATCCCGAAATGTGTATAATGGCTTGTCCTTTAAAGTTAAATAAAGAATAACTTTAAGGTGTGTGGAGTAGCTGTATATTCACATGCCATTCCTTCCTTAAAACATCCTCCTTTTCCTCCTTTAAATAGTTTGAGATTTTAGGGGGAAAAAATCAATATGGAAATACTGTTGTGGGTTCCCCTTCTACATATAACAATTTGAATTAATGTATATGAAAATATGTTAGAAAAATTCTGTATGATTTTTTTGTACATTTATTTTTTTAAATAAATTTTTGTTGATATTTTTTATTATTCCATAGCTCAAATTTCCCTTCATATCCTTCCTCCCTTGTATCCTAACAAGGAATTTCTACTCTTTTAATTAAGCTTTACTTTACTTTGCTTTACAGTAATATTAAACACATGAGGGAACAGCTTGATAAACTAGGCCTGTGTTTCAATTGGGACCGGGTAAGTTCCTTCTCTCCTTTTCCTGCATGATCTATTGATTTCAGTCAATTTGCTATTTGCCCTGTAGAAATAAGCCTATGATTGTGGTTTTGCTCAGTGAACTCCTCTCCTCCCCATTTGGCAAGAGGGAATGTCAGTATTGGATGGCCACAAAGTGACCCAGCTTTTATGGAGGTCCTATCACGTCTGTGCACTCTGCTGGGTGCTGAGGAACATGAAGAGATGGATGAGATATGGTGATTGCCTCACCACCTAATAAAGGGAAATTGAGGCAGTGCAGACATTTTAATTTCCTGTTGAGTGATGGCTGCTGACAAAAACTTTTCCTAAGAAATGTGTGCCTCTACACTGAAGCGCTTTCAAGGCAAGCTCTTCAGTACTGTGTATGAGCGGTGTTCTGAAGGCCACCCAGGCCAGATCAGGCTCTGATTTCCCATTTAACATTTTTTCCTAGGTGATAATATGCAGAGCTATGGTATAATGACTCATCATAATAAATAACCTTCCCTTGCAAAAGACTTTCAAAAGTACATATTTTACTACTGGATCAGAATAGGAGCTGAGGAGCCCTCCTTGAAGAATTTTCATATTTATATGTGAATGTGCGCTTGTGCTCACTCTCTGTCTGTGTGTGTGTCTGTCTCTGTCTCCCCCCCCCATCTCTGTCTCTCTTTGCCTTTCTTTTTCTGCATGTCTCTCCCTCTCTCTCTGTTTCTGTCTCTCTGTCTGTCTGTCTGTCTCTCTCTCTCTCTCTGTCTCTCTCTGTTTGTCTCTCCCTCTCTCTCTGTCTCTCTACATATTAACCAGTGCTCTTCAGATGTCACCCCGGAACTGAAACTTTAGAAATGCATTTGTGTAGATAAGCCCTGTTTCTGCTTTGTTCCTACACATTTACCTCCTTCTTGGTGAAAGTGGAGCACTGTCTTCAGAAGAAGCACCTGAATGTGAGCGCGATGCCCTGAGATGAAAACACACCCAAGTTTTAGTTTTTATTCACCTGCTGAGCTCTTGGGCACATCCCTTTGCCACTCTAGCCTCCCTTATTTTTTCATCTATTAACAGGAAAGGGAGGTGGGAAGGGGAGTTGGAGGAGTCCCCTCAGTTTTAATGTTCTGTGCTGAATAATTTGTGATTTATTATCAAACCTAAGTAGCACAAAAACCAATCAAAATTGAAAGCTCACTTGTATCTCATAGGGTGATTATGAGGATCACGTGATGTGCTTTGCAAATCTGGAAAGAAAAAGTATGAGGTAAATGTTTGCTAATTAGCTGTTTTCATAATTTATTATGCCAGCTGGTGCTTGCCACAGCTTATACCTTCCCACAGTTTTCTTGAGGAATGTATTGACAGTGTCCTCATGTGGAATTTCTGAGCAGGAGGTAAAGTGTATCCTCATCATTGTTATTAATGCACTTAACAGCCAAAGTTCCAGGACCAGGCCAGGCCTCCAGAAATCCAGCCTAAGTCCTGGTTTCCTCATTGGCTTGATTGCTATTTGTTTCAGGTCTTAAGGCAGGTAATCAGACATTTTCTATGATGAATAAAATAGGAAAACCCTCAGAACCTTTAGGAGAGGTTAGAATTGGAGCATTTCAGGGCTTAGTTTAAGTCATTGAGGGCAGGTCTTAGTGGAAGCAGTCTGCCTGGCTCTGATTCTGCATGGCCCACACACCGACAGACACTCATGCTTTTGGATCAGCTGACAGATGCTCATTCAAAGTAGCATGAGCCCGGCACTTTTCTTGACAATGACCAATTTTGTGTCCTTTTACATGTTCTTTGTCTACTAAGCCAGACATTCATTAAAATAGTTTCTTAAAAGTAACCTAGCTAGCAGTTAGCAGAAGGCTTTAAAACTGGCTTAAAATAGTAATCAGGGCAGGTCTGATTTAAAAGCTGAGTCTTTCACCTGTGTCCTGTGGTGTAGTGCAATGCCCAGAGCTGGACCATCTGGGTTCAGAACCATGGACAAGACCCTAGGCAGCTTACACTGTCCCTCTAGGCCTTCATTTCCTTATCTGTAAAGTGAAGGGGGTTCTCACTCTTCCAGCTCCACATTTATGAACCTGTCAACTGCCATGGACAGAGTGGTAGACCTAGTTAGGTTTGGAGCTTTTCCTTAAGGGGTCTACTTCCACTTGACTTGTTATGGCTACAGACAATAGATATTGCCTGGGTAGTAAGGACATGCTACAGATCATGATTTTTGCCACTGTGCTATTATTTGTTTTTGGATGTTATTCCCAAAACTTCTTGTATCACCTTGGAAGGGGAGTGTAAAAGGCAGAAAGCCCTGTCTAAATGGCAGTGTTGGTAAAAGTGTCTTTTAAGGCCAATATAAAATAAAATAAAGCTCTCAAATTGCAGTTATGACAGGAAAAATGGTTCTTTGTGAATACTTTATAAAATATTTGGATATATTTCCAAGTTGAAAGAATAGACTTTATTTTGCTTTCAGATACTCAGTATCTGTGGCTTCAGTGCATATATGATTTGATTTAGAAGGAAAGGTAATGTGTCCTTTTGGTGAGGGATCAAAAACTGAATTTGTTTGTCTTCATGCTGAGTCCCTCGACCTGGTTCTGGGATAATACAGAAGTTGGGTATCCTTACTGGGAGAATGCTTTCAAGGCAGACTATCTAGGGTAGTGAACAATAGTTTCAAATTCGCCCCCAGAAGGACCCCAGGAGGCAGGGTCAGTTCTGGGAATACTCAAGGGGTTTGGAGAGTCTTGGGGGCTTTCAGAAGCAAATTGGATCCAAGCACCCACTTCAAACCTGGCACTGCATGGGACCAGACCCTTTTGAGCTGATGCCATATTGGTATGCTTAGAGTGTGCCACATAATATTCCATTTCCTTACTTGAATTGGACCTGGGATTTCACTGATGTAAGGAAGATCCAGTGAGGAAACTCACTCTACTAAAGCATCTTGGCACCATCTGCCACTTAGAGTCTTAGAGAGTTAAAAAGTTGGGGTCCCATAATTAGTGTGTCAGAGGTAGCACCCAACCCAAATCTTTCTGTCCCTGGCTGGCTTTTTATCCATTACATTTCTCAGTGCTTTGTTATTTCACTTAAAATGTAATGAATTTTAAGGACATAAGATAACTGTTGGAATTTTGGGCATGTCTGGTTTTTTCTGTATGAATAATTCCTTTATAGTGAAGCTCCCTATTCTTCCATACTTTCTCATCCTGAGCAACTACTGCCCACTTGTTCTCATAAATCTTCTATGAATTCAGATCATCTGACTCAAATGAACTGTGTCTTCACACTCTGAAAGAACGTCTGATTGTGCTTTCTGAGCTATTGCCTGTGATACTTGGAAAATCACAGAGCATAAAAGATGTGCTATTTTCTAAAAAAAAGAGAATGGAATATGCAAAGTACAGACCAGTGAGCTTGACTTTGATGTCTGGGAAAATTAGACAATTAAAAAAGTAAAGATTGTGAAGATGATTTGAATTGATTAGTATAAAGCAATTTTCCAACCTTGAAACATTAACTAGGTAGATAAATATATAATATATATAACATATAAACATGCAATAGATAAATATAAGCTATTAGTGTTGTTGCTGTTGATCTAAGAAAGTCATAATTACAAAGAGTTAGGTTGGCCTCCTCAAAAATAGGTCATACCAGAATCACTTTATTTCCGGAAAGTAATTCTATAGTTTGCTTAGCAAAGGATTTGATAAATTACCATGTGCTACCCATGAATAAAATGGAGCCATGCAGGCTGGACAATAATAATATTACAAGGATTTGGAATTATTGGATGACTATGCAAAAACTAATAGTAATTTAGAGGGAGATCTCTATTGTCCCAAAGGCCTTGACAAAAGATGTTTAAATGTTTGCTGGTTGAAATGGTTTCTTGGCCTTTTCCACCTCTTCAGGATAGTGACTATTGTACACTCTTAAATCTCTTTAGAAAATTATGGTAGTCAATCTTTGTGTTTGTCCATTTCCCATTTTTTGATGTCAAGAATTGTTTATGTATGTTAGATTGTCTTAAGCATCTGTTTATTTACCTTTTTTCTTACTGTGTGCTCTGACTCCTATCTCTGTCAGTTGTTGCCTTTTGCATTGCTATAAACATTTTCACTGTCATCTGATGCTTGCCACACCTGTTTCCTTCTCACACAGTTATCCTTGGGCAGTAAATACTCCCTCTGCACTTGCCCGGCTTGTGCTCAGAACCTTAGAATTAAGCATTCTGTTCTCACAACCTTCGAGAAGCCCTTGTCACTTTCTTGCTTTGTTCAGACAATCAGATGAGTGTTTTTGTGGGTGATTAGACATTTGTCAAATTAAAATGAAAAAACCTTCTGTTTTTCTTATGAAATTAGTGATGTTTGAGGATAAATGTTTTATTGCCTGATTGATAATTACTTTCTTTGAGTTCTCCATATTTCTCTTGTTTCCTATTAGTGTTATTGTTCAGTTATTTCAGTGATGACCCCATTTGGGGTTTTCTTGGTAAATTTACTGGAGGGGTTTGTCATGTCCTTATTTGGTTCCTTTTACTGATAAGGAAACTTGAGGTAGACAGGGTTTGTGACTTGGCCAAAATCACACAGCTAGTGATTGAGGCCAAATTTGAAGTCAGGTCTCCCTGTCTCCAGGCCCAGCACTCTTATCCACTGTGCCATTAAGTTGCCTCTTTCTATTGGTACAGATAGTAAAAAATGAGATAGCATTATAAATATTTTGTGTAATTTGTTTTATTTTCCCCATTAAAGCTCTTTAAAGACTAGGATTGTTGTTTACAGTTTGCTTTCTTTGTAATTTTACGCTTTGCTCTGTACCTTGCCCTCTATTCAATGGATGCTCAAGAAATGTTGCTGATAATTAGCCTTTGTGGAAACCCCAGGGCTTATCTCATGACTTTATCTTCTTGAGGACTTGAATCCCAGTTGGGAATCTTCCTCCAGACTTCATAGTGTGCTCTGTACTTGGGGGTGGGTTGTTTCTCCCACTTCAGTAATGGTCATTGATTCTTCCTGCATGCCCTGTGAGAACAATGCAAGTAAGTCAAACAGACAGAGCGCAATGAGGAATGGGACAGCAAGACAAGTCTTGATTAAGTGCCAAGCTAGGGTTCCCTCCAGGACTTCCACAGTGACTATCTTCAATGGTTTTTGCATTTGTAGAGCAGTGTTAAGCTCTGAGGGACATTGACTGGCACATAACTCATGCATTAGTGACTTGCTGCTACTTCCCAATCCCCTAAATCTTCTCTTCATTTCTTTATGCTTTTTCTTTTTTCTCTGCTCACCTATTATTTCTTTTTCTTTTCCTTTTCTTTCTTTCTGGCCTATCTCAGTATCTGTCCCCTCCTTAACAGCCTTTCATAAGATTGCAGATTTAAAAATAATAATTATAGCAACTAGCATTTATATAACACTTTAAGGTTTGCAGTGTTCTTTCTAAATATCATCTCATTTAATCCTTATAACAGCCCTGAGAGGTATGGGCTGTTGTTATTCCCATTTTACAGATGAGGAGGAAACTGAGGTGGGCACCAGCTATATGAATTGCCAGGATCAGAGTTAGGATGTGGCTGAAGCTGGATTTGAACTTGGGTGACTCCTAATCCTGTACCCTATCCACAGCACCACCTGCCTGGAAGGCTTGCAGGGACTGCAAAGGCTGACTAGTTCAGTTCCTTCTTACTAATAGGGAGACTGAGGCCTAGAGAGGCCTGACTTCACACAGGTAACTTCCTGTTGATGGTGTGCCCCGATGAAGGAAATACCCACCTAGAAAACCCTGCCCCTCCTTGCAACCAGAATCTCAGCCTGCGGTCCTTGAAAGCAGACCTTGTTTTAAGGACCAAATACATGTTTGGGGAATTTTTTTAAAAATCTGTTGTTTAAAACCCGTTGTTAATTTGATAATGTTAGAGAGTGAACAGTGTGACAGCCCCCCCCCCTTTTATTATCATCAGTGTTTTGAAATGACATATGTTGCTAGTTTCTCCCGGCAGCAGGTGCCCACCCGTCCAATCCTTGTGCTGTCTCAGAAAGTGCTCTGGAAGAATCCCATTGTCAGTAACTGAGGCTGTGGTTACCTTGGCAACAGGTAGCACATGACTGTATGCCTTGGACTCTGAGGCTTGCAGCTCCTCGAAGAGGTTAAAACAGAATTTATCAGACCAGTACAATGAGAAAATTAACTTTTCTCCCTGTTTCCTTCTTTTTTGGTTGAACGTAGAAGATAAAAATGTAAACATGTATATGTATAAATCATACCTATGTAGATTTTATGTGTAAAATTTATGCATGTTTATAAATAATCAGATTGTCAGTTTGGAGAAGTACTGGTTTGCATCCATTAATAGACATCACAGCTGATCCAAGATGCAGAATAAGCCCCAGGAAGGTGCCTGAAGCATATGGAGCTTAAGTGGCTTGCCTAGGGTCATAAAGCTAATGAAAGCATGAATGGGATTTGATGCAACTCTGTCTTACTTGAAACTCAACACTATTGAGCCAAGTTCTTTCTAACATATTCATACCCCATTCTGAGTCTTTATAGAGGTAGCTTCCCTTTTGGCTCTTATCCTACAAATAAAAAGTTTGATAGTCTTGGTGATGGGAGATAGTTTATCTCTTAAGATTAAGCATTCTAAGAAGAAGGGCCTTTTTATAATTAGGTCTCTATTGCTTTCTGGAATGGTTTCATATCATGTAGATATTTAGGAAATATTTTTAACTTAAGAAACTTGACTTAATTTCACTATTCTGTACTTGACATCATTAAGGATATTAAAAAAAAAGGGGCCTAATACTCTGAAAGCACTGCTGGAGCAACAGCAGTATTACTGGTATGGCCTTCTAAGAATGTGAATTCTGGCTTATTTGTTTAAAACCCTAGTCAGTCACATAAACCCGACTCCCTTCCTTACCACATAACTATTATTTATCAACATTTTCTCCATCTTTTTTGTTTTATCAAAACTATAAGTGCATATTTCCTTTGATATAAATATCCTCCAATGAAAATGTTAGAGTCCATTACCTGCAGTGAAAAGAAAGAAGAATTTTGGGAAAATGTTATAGCCGTCTTAGGGTGTGAACACACATTTATTAAAGGCCTCCTCTGTTCCAGACACTGTGCTGGACCTGGAAAAAGCAAAACTGGGAGCGGTGGGCAGAAGTCATCAAGAAGCACATTTAGGATTTTATTTTAAAAAACCAACACAACTTTCTAGCCAGGAAATGGCTTTCTGGGCCTGTTCAGAACAGGACAGAGAAGGTGTTTGTGTGCCCAGAGTGAGGTTGGAAGCTCTCCATTCCCCCCCGCCCCTTCCCCTGAAGACCAGAAGTGGGAGGGCCACTTTGGAAGGCTCTGGGGGCAATAATAGCACTTGGCTCACAGTGTGCTTGTGAGGGTGATGTGAGATGATATCAGAGTGCTTAGCCCAATGCCTGTCACATGGCAGATGCTTAGTAAGGGCCTCTCTGTTCTATTCCCTCCTTTCTCCCTCTGACTTCTGAGCTTGTGTAAGAATCTCACAGAGCCCCATTTTCCTGGCCTAAGGCCTGCTTCCTGCCTCCTTAGCCAAGGTGAGGTCCTTGAGGAGCAAGGGACTGAGACAGGTAGACAGGGAGCCCAAGGGGAGCCGTGTTTGGCTGGCTGGTGGGAGGGTGTGCAGTGGAGACTGTGCATCTCCTGGCAGAGGAGGGAGGTTTCTGGGCCTGTTCAGAGCAGGACAGGAAAGGTGTTTGTGTGCTCAGAGCGAGGTTGGAAACTCTCCATCCTCCCCTCCATACCCCAAGACCTTGAGCCTTCGCTGTGACTCATTTGCCAACATCAACGAGGAAGGTTCAGAAGCACACGAGGACCCCGGGGCAGCTGCCTCCCTCGGGACCCTCTTGGTTCTGGCTTTACGGTCACTCATTTCTTTCTCTGCTGATGGTGAGAAGGATAGCCTGCAAGGGCCCTGTCATAAGTGAATCCTGGAGTTGTGGGAGGAGTTCTCTGGGGAAGCTTCCCTAACCTGGGACCGATGATGTCCCCCAATAGAGCGTTCTCCAAATCTTCCTCCCTCTGGAGGCTCGGCCAGCCCGGTCCTGCTTGGGAGGTAGGGGGCAAGGGAGGGCCAGGCCAGGGGCAAGGGGTGGATCCCTTTCATCTGAGAAGGGAAGCCGAGGGAGGGGAAGGCTCCATGGAGAGGTGGACATCCCAGTTAAGCCTTGAAATGGGGAAGGAGGTTTTTTTTTGGGAAAAAGAAATCCTGTCAGCGCAGCAGAGGGGCATCAGTCCCCTAGATCGGACGTGCTTCCTGGACTCCAAGCAGCCGAAGAGGGACGCCATGGGAGCGCCAAGCTGCGGCCTGCTCTGCAAAGTCCGGTTTTGGGCAGTCACCATCAGCGCGAAAGGCGAGGCCTGAGGCGGGCCTGCCCCATGCGCTGCCCCGCTTCTCTCCCCTCCGCGTCTGGAGGTCACCGTTTGCTAAAGCGTCAGCGCACCTGAGGAGATGGCAGAGGTCCTCCACACAGAATGGGCTTCCCTCGGGAGCTGCCAAGGGGCGCTCTTGGGGATCTGCCCGCTTCAGTGTCCGTCAGTCATCTGCCCGCCATCCTGCAGTTCTTTGAAGTTTTCATATTTGGCTTTCCTCACAGCACAGTGATATTCCATGACATCAATTTTCCACAGTTTGTGCTGCCATTCCTCCATCACCATGCGTGTAATTTGTTTCCAATTTTTTGCTGTTTCCAACAAATAGGATTTTTTAAATGTTTTGGTACAAATAGTTTTTTTTTTTTTTTTTCCTGCCAATCACCTTCTTATATAAACCTAGGAAAGGGGCAATAAATGATAATAACAAATAAATAATTTTTCTTCTATCACTCTATACTGTCAGAATAATTCAAGAATCATGAATTAAGATACTAGTTTACCCACAGTCCTATTCACGTCAAATTTTTCAGTTCTTTTGGTTACCTTTGTTAATGTTATGGGTATTATATTTACATGTTTCTGATAATCAGTTTTGAGAACTTTGTCAGGTGGTTGCTGTTCCTTTGGATTCGTTCTTCTGAAAACTGCCTGTTCTCATACACAGACACACACAAGCCACTTACTCATTTTGGGCACTCAGTTCTCTGCATGTCAGAAATGCTAAATGAAAAGTTTCCCCATTTCCCCTCTTCAGTCCGCATCTGCTCTTACTCTGGATGCTTTGCTCTTGTTTGTATAAAAGCCCTTTACTTTTTATGTAATCAAAATAATTTACTTTTGCTCTTTATAACTCTCACTATTGTGTTGATGGTTGAAAACCTTTTTTCTTCCCACAGTTATGAAAGAGAATCTTTAGATTGTCCATCTGTTTAGAATTTATTGAAAATATGGTATGTAATTCCAATCTAACCCTATTTTACCATATCCTTCCCAGGAGTTTCTCATTAATTTTTTTTGGTTGATGAGTTCCTTCAACCTGTTCATGGGCTTATTTAAAACATTATTATATACGTGTTTGCATAACAATTTTGCTTATCTAGTACATTCCATTGATCTATTTTTCCATTTTTAATCTAGTCTCAGGTAGTTTTGATAAATTATTGCTCTATAATTTGAGATCTGCTAATAATACTGTTTCTCCCTTCTACTACAACAATAATTTTCAATTTTTTTTCAGTATTTCTCCCTCCCCCATATGAATTTTGCCATTATTTTGTCTACTTTTATCAAATACCTAGTGATATTTTTATTGGTAGAATATTCATTCTATATATTAGTTTGGTACTCTTCTCTTTTCTATATTACTTTGACCCAGCTATGGACACTCAATTTGGATTTGTGGTTATTTCTGTATAAACTTGCTTTGTTTTTGTAATTTAAGCCCTATTTTTTTTTCCTTATAGGTTAACTCCTAAATGTTTAATGTATTTGTTGTTTTTTTAAATATTTCCCTGTTTTCTTGGACTTTTGTTAGTAATATACAGAAATGCAGATTATTTTTTTTTTATTAATTCTATTCCCTACCATTTTGCTGAAAGTATTATTTCTCCTTATGTTGAACATCCTTGTATTTCTGGAATAAATCTAAATTGGTCATTGTAAATATTTTTCAATATATTTTCATAGTATCTTTTTTATTTTATTAAAAAATTTCACATCAATATTTATTGGTGATATGTCTCTAATTCTGTTTGGGTATCAATGCCAAATTTGTCACAGAAGAGATTGGTAGAATCTCTGTTTTTGAAAATAATTTAGTCAAATTATTGGGGATTATATGTTCTTTAAGGATTTAATCAAATTTACTTCTAAATCCATATCTGGTCCTATGAAATTTACCTCCAATTCATTTATGACTTGCTTTGTTTTTCATAGTGAAATTGCATTGTTTAGATGATCATTTTCCTGTTAGTTTTATATTTTGTGCTTTTGTAGATATTCTTTATTTCAATTAAATTTTCTGTAGTGTTAGCATATATTCAGGCATAATAGTTTCTGATAATTTTTCTATTTTTTCTCCTTTTATTGTCATATCTCCCTTATCATTTTGGAGTTAATCTGGTTTTCCTCTGTCTTTTTAAAAATCTAATTATCTAATGCTTTATTGATCTTTTTAAAACAACTGATTGGGGGGGCTTAAAATGCTATTTATTTCTCCTTTGATTTTCAATTTTTCTCAAGTTTGCTTATTTAAGGATCATTAATTTCTTATTACTAAATATTTTAATCCTATGATCAATTTGTTAATCTTTGCTTTTTCTTTTTTAATTTAAGTTTTCATGCATGTAATTTTTCCTATAAGGATTACTGTAGCTGTATCTCATAAATTTTGCTATATTGCCAGACTATTATCATTCTCTTTTATATAATTTAAATTATTTCTAGAATTTGAACTTTCATTTATTCCTTTTTAGAGTATTCTTTTTAGTTTGTATCTTTAATTATTTTGTTAATTATTATTACCATAATGAATTATAAATGATTTTTAACCTTTCTACCTTTTTATATTTATTCATTATCTCTTTTTGTTCTAGATTATAATCAGGTTTTTATAAAAATTCCTTGTGTGTCCCAAAACTGAATATTCTCTGTAAGATTTCCATCTAGTTCTCTGTATAACTTAACTATAGAATCCACTTTTTCCAACATTTTATTCATCTTTAATTTCCTTTTTTTTTTTTTTAAGTTCTCTAATATATTTGTTGAATTCTTTAAAAAAATGTTGAAGTCTCCTAATATCAATGATTTAAACCATATGGCTGTTTTCCCATTTCAACCTTTCCTTTCAAACTCAGTTACTTTACTATATGATGGATCTGTATTTGGCCTTTTGCTGTGCATTGGCTGGCATACAGAACTTTCAATAAGGAACTCTTTTCTTCATTGCAGAGTGGCAGCTACTCTTGAATCTATATTCCTAGAAATTTCCTGGGTCACATAGCTAGCATAGGTCCAAGGCGAGACTTTGGAGCCCTTTCTCCCTGAATCTTGACACAGTTCTTTTTCCACTTTTGTTCCTGTTCAGTTGTGTTTGAGGAAATAACAGGATCAAGGCAAGGTTGGGCTTTATTTTTAAGGAGGGAAACATCTGAGTGTGTTTTCAGGTTCTGTAAAAATAGAAAAGATGCAAGAAGTTGTCTAATGTTGGGGGGGACGGTGTGAACATCCAGCCCTTTGCTTTAAACCTTGCTCTTCTAAATCAGCTTCCCTGAAGGGCAGCTAGGTGATGCAGTGGATAGAGCACCAGCCCTGAAGTCAGGAGGACCTGAGTTCAAATCTGATCTCAGACACTTAACACTTCCTAGCTGTGTGACCCTGAGCAAGTCACTTAACCCCAGTTGCCTCAGCAAAAAAGCAAATAAATAAATAAATCAGCTTCCCTGGACTACAGCTCCCCTTTGAAGCCCATCCAAAGGAATTTTATCTTTGGCCCAAAACTTTCGATATTTACTATTTTTTTAAACTTTATTTTTCATTAGTCCCTGGACTTCCTAGGCACTTGAGTTCAGGGTTTGGGTTTTTTTTTAAATACATGATCCCTAAGTGTTCTTGCTTCTTTCCACTAATGCCTCTTTTAATTGATAAAAGCTATTCTACAATCTCAGGGTCACTCTTTTTTAAAAAGGAAATTTTACTAATCTCTCTCTCCCTCCCTATCCTCCCCCTCTCTTTTTTATATAAGTTACAATTTTCCTCTTACTCCTCCAGAGAGCTATCTCTTATTTAAAAAAAAAAAAATTAAGAAAAAAAAAAAAAAAGGTAGTGGAGGGCAGAAATCAGCAAATCCAGGCTCACTCTTAGCTAACCTAGAAACTTCCTGATATCCTAGACTGGGAAAGAGAAGACATTATAGTTACTAGATTTATATTTCTTCCTAATCTCAGATTAATTTGACTCCATCTCTTCCACCAAAAGAAAAATGTGGAAATGAAAAGTGGATAGAAACAGAGTTTTCATCTCCTCTGAGATGGAATGCAGAAGCCTTGAGGCGCCTTGAGACTGAGGGAACATCAGCTTGCTGCCCCTGGAGTGAGATGGAAGCTCCTTGACAAAGGGCTTTGGGTGGTAATAGATGCTCATGGCTGGCCGAGAAGGGCTGTGCATTAGGGGTGCTGCATTTTTCCCTGCACTCTCTGGGAAGGATGGCATGCCCTTTTCAGGGAGCCTGTGTTCCTTTCCCACCGGCCCTATGAAAGGCCACTCTCCAGAGAGATGGGGCACCCCTGGTTCCTTGCCCATACTTGGTAAATGTTTTTTGTTGAATTTGTTTTCTCTTAGCATGAGGAGCTGTAGAACTTTGTTTTCTCCTGCTCTCATTTTCCCTTTTCAATTCCTTCTTGCAGAGTTTACTCCCTTCATACCATCCTTCAGTCTCCCAGTACTGGAGTGGGGGATAAGGATGGGAATAGGAGTTCTGCTGCCAGTAGCTTTGCCTGTAACGGGCACTATTCTGGTTATTTTTATCAACTAAATGGATGGATGCTGCTGCTTTTCAGTATTTAGGTCCTTTTCATAATCTCACAGATGACCCTCACATTATTTAGATGACCTAGAAGATGAATATTATGAAAAGTTGCTTCATGTGGCTCTAGTTCTGTTCCAGAGTTTTTGATTTTTTTCATTTAAGATGCAAAATGTCCATTTCCTTCCAGAAGAATAATAATTACAATAAAGGAGTTTGACTTGGGTAGCTGAAATGTCAGTATCTATCCAAATTAGACAGATGATAGATTGAAACCCAAACATCTCATCCATATCTCAATGGACTGTTTCCTTTTCCCAACTGTCTAGTTGGAGAAATTGTCAGCATTGTTAGACTATCTTGATGGAGATCTTGTCAACTGGCAAAGACCTACTGTGATAAATTAAGAAACATGTTGTCTCTCGTCTGGTAGCATGTTGTTCACAAAATCTAGTACAATTTGCAAAAAGAAACAGCTTTCACATGGCCATAAGAATGTTGGATTTTAAGATATATTACATAGAAAAGCAATTTAAAGAATAATCTGCAGTTTTCCATGATGCAAAATAAAGTTTGCATTATAATGAAGGAAAATGTGAGCCAGTATTAAAATGGCAAGTATGCTTTTGTTTTATTAATATTTCTTCCTTAAATTGGCTTCATAATCACAGAGAGTGCATACCATTTAAATTAATTTCAACTTGATCCATAGCCTTTTTAAAAGAAAAAGCTTTCAGCTGTATGTTGTGCGTGTGTTTTAAGATGCATATAAAGACTCATATTTGTCAAGTTTTTGTAGCTGAACATTTTAACATAGAGGTAGTCTTCTCTCTAAAGAAAAATCATTTTTGAAGAGTATTTCTTAAAAAAAAAAGAGTAGTTCTTTTCTCAGAAAAATATCAGGCGCTCTTACTTATTTCTTAGTCTTTATTATTTATTTTTAATGTTGCATTCATTTGGGTTTTTTTAATAAAGTATACATTGTGATGATAAAAAAAAATCAGGCTATGCATTAATTACCCAGAAAAGAGCACTGGCATCCTTAAATTATTTGTAAAAATTGTCCAAAGGTACTGCCTTATTATTTTTATTTTTATTTATTTATTTTTTTTAATATCCTAAAGTTTTGGAAAATATGTGTGATTCTCATTGGGATTTACTCAATGAGGATTTATTGAGCACTTGGTATGAATCTAGAACTCTTCTAGATGCTGTAAGGAATATAAAAGCAAACTCTCACCAGCCTGTAGAGCAGCCCAGTTTGGTGTTCTGATTGTGGGGGAAAGGCTTCAGAGTCAGGTTACAAACCTTCCCTGCCCTATTCTGTGCCATCTTTCCCTTTATTCCCCATCCTGCCCTGTATCCTTGCCTCACTATTTTCTGCTGTATTTCACTTTTAAGGAACTCCCCCGAGAGCTTCCGGGGAGGTGTGATTAGACCAAGTTCTGTTTGTATCTACATGGGATGGTTGAATGGTACATAAGTGCCCAGCCTGGTCTTCATCTTTCTTGTTGTTTTGGTTTGGTTTCCTTTTCTTAGGTTCTAGAGCCATGGATATGGTAGCCTGCCCCTTCCCCCTAGAGCTGGTCAGTGAAGCCCACCAAGGCTGGTGTCCTGAGTCACTCAGCTTGATCCTAACCCCTTTGGGGCCTTCTTTGAAAAGCCCACAGTAGCACAGTGGTCCCAGTGACTTCAGAGGGCAGGGAGTTTAGACCGGGACCCCCACTCCCAAAGCTGCTTAAAATAGAACAAACTGCTCACGGTTCTTCCTCTCCCGAGCATCCTTGTGACCATTGGTACCCCAGGGCAAAACCTTGGCCCTTCTCCCTCCAGTTCTCTCCATAGCTGGTCTGTTGCCAGATTGTTATTGCCACCCAAAAGTAGGGCCCCTGGGCTCTGTGGGCTGCACTGGCTCCCCATTACCTTTGGGGTCCAACAGGAAGGAATTCCTTAACCTGCTGAACTCTTCCTGTTTCTCTAGCCTCCATTATCATCATTACTCCTATCACACACCTGAGATCCAACCCATCCTCAGACACAGCACTTTTCTCTCCCACCACCATGCCTTTTCATTGGCTGTCCCATAGGGATACTTGGAATATTAGGCTCTCTCACTTTGTTCAATTAGTTTGATTCAGCTCAAATTTCACATTCTGCAGAAGGCCATCCCTCCCCTTTGCCCCCACCATATTGTCTCCCCCATTAAAATGAACATTCCTTGAGAAAAAGGTGACTTTGGGGGATTTTTTTGTACCCCCAGTGTTTCACACATTGTCTTTGGCCTTGACTGTGCCTCTTGTTTGCATTTATTCTCAGGACCTTGCCCATGCTTCCTTCTTACTTCTGTGAGGTTTTAAAAATCTGCTTTGGTTGGGGATACCGATTACACAATGGATAGGGTACTGGCCCTGGAATCAGGAGGACCTGGCTTCCAATGGGGTCCCTGACACTTAGCCGCTGGCTGGCCCTGGACAAGTCACTTAATCCCGATTACTTCATCAAAGCAACAACTCTCATTTGGTTAATTCTTTGTTGAGATAAAAATTCTAGAAATTAATTAGTAGTGTTCTTCTAAAATCATGTGTTTCCATGCTTTCTCGAATCCTCCAGTCCAGATGCATGATTTTCAACCTTTTCAACCAGTTAAAACCCTATTTAAAGAAAACTTAGAATGAAAATAGTCACCAAAGTATTTCCTTAAGACAGAAATGAAAAAAAAATTTTTAACATCATCATGAAAATCTTTTTAAAGTTAAAACAACAACAATTAAAAAACTTCACAGTTTACCAGGTGAGTTCCTTAAGTGTGCTTAAAAGATTTATCTGAGGGGCAGCTAGGTGGTACAGTGGATAGAGCACCAGCCCTGAAGTCAGGAGGACCTGAGTTCAAATGCGACCTCAGACACTTAACACTTCCTAGCTGTGTGACCCTGGGCAAGTCACTTAACCCCAATTGCCTCAGGGGAAAAAAGATTTATCTGAAATGTATTAAGTGTACATCATGTAATGTGCATCATGTAATGGATAGTTGGATTTGGAGTCAGAAAAGCTAGCTTCAATTGTTTGCCTCGTCTCTGACCAGAGCATATGACCAGAGCATATCAGCTTTCTGTCTGTTTCTTCCTCTGTCCAATGAAGGGATGGCTCTTGATCACAATGATGGCCCCTTCCATCCAGTCCAGTGTCCTTGGACTCTTGAGAGGATTGTTTTAACAGTCTCTGACACAGATTCAGAGCCAGGCCTGGGACTTGGATAGTTTTACCTCTTCATTCTTCAGCTCCTAACTTCCCCTTCTTCTTGATAGCACTTAAATCATTCTTTCTCACCCCATCACTCAGAGACCCAGATCACTCTAAACTCCATGGGTTTTGTCCAGAATATTTTTAACAAGGAAAGTACTCAGAATGTCTGGCTTTTTAGGCAAAGTAGTATTGCTACAAATCAGGTAGTAGATGGCTTAAAAACAGGCAGTTTGGCTAAGTAAGTGGGTGTGTCTACAGAGTCATTTTTTCATTATTTTCCTCTGAGAACTCATGACAACTCACCCTGAGTTGAAAATTGGGAAGTGGGCTTGAATACGAGAAATATGAACAATCACTGGTGTCAGAAAGGATGGTACTTATGTAATAAATAGTTGTTTACATTCCTTTAGACTACATGATAAAGAAAATTATTTGATAATTTGTTAAACATTTCTGGTGGGCTAATTCTGCTAAAAGAATCCATTGCCCTCAGTGGTACCCAGATAACTAAGGTAGCACCAAAGTGGATGTTTCTAAGCGTTCCATGGCGTTTCAGACTTCCCTATTTCATTTCATGAGGGTTATGGTAGTAGCTTAGTGCACATGGCCTCATACAGGCAGTCATATTTCTTCTAATCTGGCAGTGGCATATATATTTCCTTTTCCCTATCCTCCACCACAACCCACTGAGCTAATGCCATAGATGGAAACCTTGAACTGTAACCAAGGGAGAAAAATCAAATAAATACTGAAGGTTAAAAAAAAAATCAGTAAGGATCCCTAAGGCAGCTTTCTGTTCTCATATTGAATGCAGCCCTTTGTGACGTGTTTTCAGAACACCTCCACCAAAGCCTCTCAAAATTCAGTTAGAGAATGGGGGTAAGGGGGTGGAGGAGAAACAAGGCCATTACTGTGTGCCTTCTTTTAATCAGTTACAATAAGCAAATGATGAAAATGCATGTTATGTAGGTTCATTTTAAAAGTTAAAGTGACAAAAGGTATGTGAATTCCCCCCCTTTCCTCTTCCAGAGCCTCATTGTTTTAAACCTTAGGCTCTGTGACATTGCTGATAGGTGGGAGTTGATACCTTGTCATTAGAAACAATCACATGCAGTATTTTGCTCACCTTCCTTACCTTATTTGTTTTCCAAAATCCAGGACTGTTTCATGGCTGACTTAACCAATATGTTGGCTTTTGGGGGGAAGATGGGGAGAGGGGGAGATGAGAGGAGGTAAGGAATTACTTTTAATGGGAAAGCTAAATTTGATGGAATTGTGATAGTAAGAGGGGATGGCTGTGACTGATTTGGGGTATTCACTGATCTGGGAACAGACTTCTTTGAGGAGGTTTGTTCTCTTGGAGCTAGATTTCTTTGAAATGTCAGTTTCATTTCTGGTGAGCATTTTCCAAGAAAAGTAATCGTCTGGAGTGTGCCTCTTTGGGGCGAGTTATCCCAGGTGGTGACTGAGAGACATCCCAGGCTCTCAGCATCCTGAGCAGACTCTGGCCTCCTCCAGCCTCCAGAACTTCCTGAGCCTGCATCTTCAGGGATCCCTAGTTAGCCCCAGTTTGCCCACTCCATACCCTTCATCTCCCTGTTTTGATCTCTATTTCTGCATTGGCCAGTTTGCTTGAAAATACCAACTCCCAAACGAAAACGGCATTTTGAAAAACTGCCCTTTTCTAGATCTTTTCCGTCCTGATGTCCTACCCCTTACCTCTTTCTTTTCCCATGCCTTGGATTATTAGGAAGAACATTTTCTATCTTTTTTGGCAAATAGGAAGAACTAGGTGGTGCAGGGGAAAGTGCTTGCCCTCATCTTCCTGAGTTCAACTCTGGTCTCAGCACTTAGTAGCTGTGTTACCCTGAGCCAGTCACTTAGCCTGTCTGCCTCGGTTTCCTCACCTGTAAAATGAATTGGAGAGGGAAATGGCAAGCCAGTGCCAAGAAAACCCCACATGGGGCCATGGAGAGTTGGACGTGACAGCTTGAGTGACCATCCACGGAGTCTGTGCCACTGGGCTCTGTGTTAAACAGAGAAGTTGATAGTAAGTCCCCTTTGTTAAACAGAATTCAGTCAATAGAGCAGGGAATGTTCAGCCAAAACTCCGCTGGACTTCATTGAAAGGATCTAACCCCCATGTGGTAGGGAAAAGTATTACATTAAGAATCAAGAGCGTCTGAGGGATCCAGGCTTGCTTATGCCCTAGACTCACCTCTGTGGCCTTTTATCTGTAGAAGGTCAGTTTCTTCATCTGTAAAATGAGAACATGAAGCCAGATGATTTTAAAGGCTCCTTCCAGGTTTTTGGATGTGATTTATCAACCACAGGCTAAAATACTAATTTTTTAGTTTAGTTTTAATAATGAAAGTAGGCCTTGCCACCATTATGATTTTTCAATTCACTTTTTTGAAAGTCGTAATGCTGAAGGTCCAAAGATAATAAAGAGCACAGACCCTCCTTAGCAAGAGCTTACAGTCTCATTTTGGACTCTCTGAATGAATTAGGCAGGTCTCTGAAGTCAGCTGACTTCTAGACCTTTGCATTACTGGATCATTGTGCTGAGAGAACAAAGACAAAATTTGGTTGTTTTTTTCATTTCACCCCCATCCCTGGCCTTACAGCTGCATGACTTAGAGGCTGTCATAGGCTTACTCCTGGGATCACCAAAAGGGAGCTTAAAGGCCAAACTCATCTTTTTCCAAACTGACACCGAAGCCTGGAGAGGTCACACAACTTAGGGGCCAAGAGCAGAGCAGAGACAAGGACCCAGATCTCTATTTCCACCTGCTTCCCCATGGTTGTGTTTTGAGAAAAGCTATCTTCTCATTATCTGAGTTTGGTTTAATGATATATTTAATGTTTAAAATTATTGTAAGGTATAATATAATATATTGTTGAAAGGTAGAATTTCAGGGGAGAAGAATGTATGTTACAGAGATCTTACATCATAAATTTGGTTTCCTGGCAGTTTGACAGCAATTTATATGGCACTGGAAGCCATTTAATGCCTTTTTTATGGATATGTGGGATGTGGTTGAATCACAGCTAATTTACAGACATAACTTTGAATTACCTGCCTTTTTTCAATAGTAATAATGTTGCTTTAATGTAAGTTTGTGTTTTTCAATTCTTTATTTTTTAAAATAAAGATAAAAAATGGGAATGAAAAATGTTGCTTAGAGGAATTTCTGGAAGATTTGACTTAACTGATCATTTCATTGTAATATTGTATGGATTGATGTGATAATTACACCTGCCTTTGACTGTTGAGGGCAGCTGGAAGCCCAGTGTAGACAATGGTTGGTGTGTTGAGCAGATTGAGTTTGTGGTGTGGCTGAAAGGGCAGTGTTTTCAGTTTAAATGAACTTTATTGACATGGAGACTAAATTCCTGGCTTTGGTGCTTATTCTAATCTTGAATCTTTTTGTTTCTAGAGTTTGTGAGAGAGAGGACTGTGGGGATTGAATGTGGATCACAACATAGTATTTTCACTTTTTTTTTTTTTTTATTGTTCGCTTGCATTTTGTTTTCTTTCTCTTTTTTCCCCTTTTTGATCTGATTTTTCTTGTGCACCACCATAATTGTGGAAATATGTATAGAAGAATTGCACATATTTAACATATTGGATTACTTGCCATCTAGGGGAGGGAGTGAGGGAAGAGAGGGAGAAAAAAATTTGGAGCACAAGGTTTTGCAAGGATTAATGTTGAAAATTATATGCCTATGCTTTGAAAATAAAAGAGCTTTAATAAAATATTGTTTTAAAAAAAGAGTTTGAGAATATGGCTTTTTTTAAAGCAAAACAAAAGGGGGGGGATCTTTCTCCCCAGTAGCATATTACAAAATCTCTACACAGCTTTTTCATCCCCTTTGTTTGATATATCCTACTTATAGCCATTCTTTCCTTGAAAAGTCACTCATATCTCATTTTTTGTATGTATCTCATGTGTCATATCTGTTCTATCTATTCTCACTGCTACTGCTCCCATCCAATCCCTCCTCAACTCCTTCCTGAATATGTCAGGAATTAAGATCTCTTAATCTTCACTTTCTAAGGCCAAATTAAATACCCTATTCCTTAGTCAGTTGTCTGTTATCTTTCAACTGATTATTTTGCTCTTAGCCTCCAGTAACTCTTCTTTGTAGAATAGAGGCCCAACAGCATCAGGACTTTTCATCTTATTCATCCAAACTTAGCTTTCTTATTTCCTAAGTCAATTCTTTGTTACAGTTAGGCTTATCTTCTTACCCTTTATTATTCCAAAAATATATCATATACATTACATCTTCCAAGCTTTTGCTCTTGTTCTTCCTACCAGAAATTCACCTTCCTCTTTATTTTTTTTTACATTTCAATATATTTATTTTTTGTTGATATTCTTTTCTTTTTAAATTTTGTGTTCTAAATTCTCTTCTTCCCTCCCACACTTACTGAAAAAGCAAGCAGTATAATATCAGTTATATGTATGAAATTATACAAGATATTTCCATATGAGTCATATTTTTAAAAATCAAGATAAATAAAATGAGACTACTATACTTCACTTTGCATGCAGAATTCATCAGTTTTCTGTCTGGAGGTTGATAGCATTTTTTTCATCATGAATCCTTTGGAATTGTCTTGGATCATTGTATTGATCAGAGTAGCCAAATCTTTCATGGTTGATCATCATTACAGCATTGCTATTGCTGTGCATAATGAACTCCCAATTCTCACTTCACTTTGCATCAGTTCATATAGTTCTTGCCATATTTTTCTGAAACTGTACCCTTTGTCATTTTCCATTACAAAAATAGCTGTTAAAAATCTTTTTGTACATGTAAGTCCTTTTCCCTTTTATTTGATCTCTTTGGGATACTGACCTAGTTGTGGGTCAAAGGGAATGCACAATTTTATAGCCCTTTGGACATAATTCCAAATCGTTCTCCAGAATGGTTGGACAGATTCACTATTCCATGGCATTAGTGTCATTTCTGATAAGTATGAGATGTTACTTCAAAATTGTTACAGTTTGCCTCTATGATCAATAATTATTTGGAGCACTTTTTTAATAAAACTATACATAGCTTTGATTTCTTCTGAAAAACTGCCTATTCATATTCTTTGAGCATTTATCAATTGGAGAATGCCTTTTATTTTTATAAATTTGATTCAGTTCTATATTCAGCATATATATTTGAGAAATGAAGATTTTTATCAGAGAAATTTGCTGTATTTTTATATTATTTCATTGTCTGCCAAAGCTTCTTAAACTATGTGTCACAATTTCTTATGGAGTCTCATAACTGAATATGGGAGTTATGAAATTATGATTTATTATCAGTAAATGTTTGGTTTCTATGCCTGTATGTGTGGTATCATGCAAAAATTGCTTAGACAAAAAGAGTTCTAGTGGAAAAAGTTTAATCAGTCCTGTATCTATGATACCTTATAGTATGATGCAGTTTCCTGGATCATTTCTTTTAATTAGGTCTCTCTTTTGCTTTGTCTGAGATCATGATTGCTATCTCTGTCTATTTTTTTAATTTTTTAGTCTGCTGATACATAATAGATTCTGTCCCAGTCCTTTATTTTAAGTCTGTGTGTCTCTTTTTGAAGTGTGTCTTTTGTAAACAACATGCTGTTGGATCTGGTTCTGAGCCATTCTGCTGTCTGCTTCCATTTTATGGGTGAACTCATCCCATTCACACTCAAAGTTATGATTATAACTGTAGGTTTCCTTTCATCCCATTTTCTTCTGTTTGTTTCTCTCTCTTTTTTATCTTGTCCCTCCTTAGAAGTCTATTTTGTTTCTAACTTCTGCCTCTTTTAACTTACCTTCCCTTTTATTATCTCCCCTTCCCCTCCAGTTTCCCTGTTGGGTAAGTTACATCTGTACACACAACTCTGTGTGTGTGTGTGTGTGTGTGTGTGTGTGTGTGTGTGTGTGTGTG
>JAJPUD010003411.1:39406-72147 GCA_023553655.1 Myrmecobius fasciatus
GGTTAAGGGAAGGGTCACACAGCTGGGAAGTGTTAAGTGTGTGAGGCCAGATTTCACTTAGGTCTTCCTGACTTCAGGGCTGGTATTCTATCTACTGTATCACCTAGTTGCCCCAAGATTTTTTCTCCATGCTTTCCCTCACCTTCTTGGAATATCTTTTTTTTTTCTCTTTTCTCTTTACCCATCTGTTATTATTTTTTAATTTAATAGCTTTTAATTTTTTTCCAAATTCATGCAAGGACAGTTGTCAACATTCACTTTTTTTTCCCCCTTAGCCAATTGGGGTTAAGTGACTTGCCCAGGGTCACATAGCTAGGGAATGTTAAGTGTCTGAGACCAGATTTGAACTCAGGTCTTCCTGACTTCAGGGCTGGTGCTCTATCCACTGTGCCACCTAGCTGCCCCAACATTCACCTTTGCAAAAGCTTATATTCCAAATTTTTCTTCTTCCCTCTATCTCACCCCTCCCACAGATAGCAAGCAATCCAACATAGGTTAAACATATCTCTAACTATTCTTAACCAAAACCATAGCCTTATAAAGTAAAAATGTTATGGAGACTCTCAAATACACAGAAGCGGTATCTGTTTTGGCACAGTGGATAGAGCACTGGGCCTGGAATCAGAAAGACCTGATCACGTCACCCTGTTTGCATTAGTTTTCTCATCTAAAACTAATGGGGGAAAGAAATGGCAAACCACGCCAGTATCTTTGCCAAGAAAACTCCAAAAAGGGGATGCGAAGAATTGGATGCAAGTTAAAACAATTAAACTTCAAATTTTTCTCTACTTCAAGAGATCATTGTGAAATTTGAGTATAGTTTAGTGTTTTTTTCATAGTCTTATAACCTCCAGAAATGGGAAAGTTGAAATTTCTTTTGTTATAGCACTCAGTGCTATACATTGGTATACATTGTACTTGTACCACAGAAATTAGCCCCCCAAAAAAGAAATTCCTCTTATGAAACAATTTTTTTATTAATACATTATATATAGTATTTAAAGAGAATGAGAAAATAAATAGTAATGTTTGCTTATGTTCCTGTTTACTGTATATATGAAGTAAATTGGTTCTTGTACATAGTCCATAGCATAGACATTCAATGTTTCCTGGATTTTTTCACAATCACCATCATCCTAGTATTGGTTCTCTCCATCCTCTCTACACATGCTGCCTTAACTCTCTAGCTTAGGAGTGTGAAAAGCAAATAGAACTCTTACATAAATGTTTCTGTGAGCTACATATGAAAACAACACAAGTCTATATATATATATATATATGTATATATATGTATATACATATGTATATATACGTATATATATGTAATTATTATTATTAATATATCAGCACATTATAATCAGATAGGAACGCCATGATTTAGCCTGCAGTCAAGTGTTATGAGCCACATACGGACTGTGGATTGAGTTTTTGAAATCTCTGCTCTCACTGTCTGCCCTGCCCTGCTTCTCCCTAATCAATCTTGGATGTATCTTCCAGCAATTACCTTTACCAGACTTTCTTTCATCCATTTACTTTCCACACAGTACTCTCTCCCATTTGTCCTTCAGATCTAACCCCAGCTCCCTAATCCTGATCAAATTGGCCCCATCTACCACTGTAAATGATGAAATGGGATTTGGAAACCCACCTATCAGCCATAGGTCTGAATTCTTTCTATGTTGTCATGACATGAACTGTGGGCACGTAATGTGGCATTGCCCCCCCCCTTTTTTTTGATAATTTGAAGTGAGGTTTGTTTTTTCTCACTGAGTTTTTACCTTAAATCAGATTGCTGCTCTCAAGCAATTAGTAGAACTTTCTATCATTTGTACAAGAATAAACATTAGACTTCTTCAGCTGTATACATTTGACACTCAAGGACATTTTAAATTAAAATTGTACCAGTGAATGTTTATAAAATAAGTCTATCTGGTAAAACAGTTTGTTGAAGATAGAGCTGACCTGACTAAAGATTGGAAGCTAACCCCCTCCAGAAATAGGGTGATCTCTGCTTTGGCCATTGGGCTAAACCAGGGACTCACTATCTGGCCTCCTTCTGCTCCTCTTCCTTCAGACTAGGGCAAGATCAAAGACCCTCATGAAACCCCATCAAGTAGCTTTTACCCTTAAGCTTCTCCTCTGGTCTCTCTTTAGCCTAAAGAACATCATATACCTAATGGAACCTACCAAAGTACCAAGAACTGACAGGAGAAAGGGATGGAGGAGAGGGGATGGCACAGTTCCTTCTCCTCTCCTCCTTGTTCCCCACTGTCTTAAAAGAGCTTCTTTTCATTTGTACAGCTAAGCATTTGCTTAGCTTATTCCTAGTTCCTTCCAGTTAAGAATACTATATTTAGTGCTTTAATGGATTTGTGATCTTACTGATGTGAATATTCTTTCCACTGACTGAAGGTCCCAATTTTCTTTTCCTGTGAGATACTTTCAAAGGATCTTTCCAAGGTGCTGAAAGCCTTTTCTTAGGTCTTTGAACAGACCCTGGATTCCAAGGCAGCACTTCACTCAAGCTGGGTACTTGTTATTCCTTGCCAACCTACTGTCTTTGCCAATCATATATCTCCTGGAAAAAATCCTTTATGTAAACTAATTGTGCACCATTGGAAATACAGTGCAGCCTATTTATGCCAACCTGTATCTTTGTACTGTCCTATGGGCCACCTGTAGCCTTGATTATATGGTGATTATTATTCCAGTGGTAGCAGTTATTTTAATTTTAACAAAACTCTGTCAGGACAAAACAATTTGGATTACTTCTCAAGTTCAGTGCTAGATAAAAGCACATCACTAGTGTCAATGTTGTTCTTTAAATTTCTTTAAGTTCAGCAAGAACATTAGGGAAGTAAAAAGTCATGGTTTTTTGAAGCATTGTTGCTTTTGTACTTGTGTACCTCATTTAGACTTAGGCTACTTTTTTCAGTCATTTATTTTAAAAGGCTAGGCTTAAAAATAATGTTTTCAGAAGAAAAGGTTTTAAAATGATGTTAGTACTTCATTTAGAATTGGAAACATAATTTGCTCCATGGTCCATTATTTTTTCCATTACATTTAATAATGCATTTGAGCACCTATTAGTAAGAGTGGAGGACAGCCAGACTAACATAATGGAACATAATGAGTCTAAAAGAGCTATTAGAGATCCAGTTAGTTAATACAAATACAGTGCCTGTTTTCAAAATAAGAATAATACTAAAAGAAATACATTTTCTTCTTGCTTTTGATGCTGGTTTCATGTATTATTGCCTTGTAAATGAGCAGGTTCTACACAGACTAATAAGCCTCAAAATGTGTTTTGTGGTAACAAAAAAAAAAAAAGGCCAAATTTAATTTTCCATCATGTGATTCAGAGGGGATGCATGTTTGTTCGGTTACTTGCTAATTGCTTTTAAAAATTAGCATGCCTTGGTGTTCATCCCTATGGAATATATTCTGGGGAAAAAAAGGTGGCATTTAGAAAGAAATGTCTTCTCAGGATAAAACTGGCTTGGATGTAGGTTGAACTAATGAAAATTTCATAGGTTGATCAACATTAGAATGGGTTGATTGATTTTTAGAAACTAATTGCAAGGTTGGTACATCATCATGAAAACAATCGTTTGCAGTAGCCTATACCTTTTTTTTTTTTTTCTTCCCTTTTTAGGAAATAACTACTTGTTTGCCAGATTATTACAAGTGGACTCAGTACTTCTTTATTAAATTATATGAAGCTGGACTAGCTTACCAAAAGGAGGTGAGTTTAAATTTATTGTCTGATTGTTACATCTTAGGTTTCATTTAGAGCATACCCTTGCACAGTGAATGTGTTCTATCTTCTTAGAAAGCAGCATTATGCAATGGAAAAACACTTGTTTAGATAGCAATCATGAATACAAGTCTGCATGCCCAGGTCCTTTCTAGCCTTTATGTTCTTTTAGCCTGCAATAAGCCTAAAAAATATTTAGTACACTATCACTTTTTTCTAATCTCTATCCCTATCACTCACTCCTGTCTTAATGGGAGTGGCTTTAATCCTATTATCAAAGTTCTTTCTTATTACTACCTACTTAATATAGCTACACTGGGAAAACTGCAGCTTTGATTGAAATAAAAGGGATAGGTAATGTAGGGGTAAAGATAGCTTCTAGTAGGGAGTGTATGAGGAAGGGATGTGAGGAATGTGGATAGCCTGAGGGCAGGGCTTCTAAGTGAATTCAAGAAAGCTTCACCCAGGAGGTGTTTCAGTAGCTGAGCCTTGAAGGATGTGTAGGATTCAACCAGACAGAAGAGGAAAGAAAACTGGCAGCTACAGGGGCATTTATGAGACCACTTATTGTGTGTGAATCTTGTTCCTCCTTTCCCCCCCCCAAAAAAATAACAAAACATAAATTTTTCCAGCATGAACTGCTTTTTTTTTGCTCCTGTTGATATTATTCAGCAAATACTAACTCAGTCTTGTAGCTTGAGGGAGTATGTGAGATGTCCTGGGAGGGAGGTGGCAGTGATAGAATGGCAGTTGCAGTAGCATTTAGAATAGGGAAGAAAGTTCAGAAACCGAGAATAGCTCTTCAAGTTCAGGTATATTTCAATGAAACAGTCTTTTTTGCCCCCCCATCCATTCCCTTCCCCTCAGTCATCAGTTCTGTTGTGTTTAGTGTACTAATTTGTTTTTCTTAGTTCTCACTTGTGATCTTGTGATCATTTAGTACATTGTCCTGTGACTAGAAACCCATCACAACCTAGAGTTTAAATAAAAAAGCTTTTAAATTATGTATTTCATTTTATTGATGAATTATATTCTGATTAGTTTTGAAATAGAAATCCTTTTTTTCATACTTAATTTTTATAAAAGCTTGTTGTTTTCAGAAGTAAGGATAAAGATATTGTTAGATTTAGAGTGAATGCTCATAACATGGTATTTATTTATGTTTAACAGAAATATACAGATAGCTGGGTTTTTCTTCCAATAAAAGTGGCTGAACAAGCAGTTATTCTATCTTGCTTTAGTCTGTGCATGAAAATTGGTATTTAGGAAGCCAGTATAAAAAGAGGACAGTTTTAACCAAAGCTGTTATAACTATGTCTTTGCTTCTTAAGATGTAAAATTCCTTAAGAGAAAATTTCTCCTGCCCTTCATAAAACAAATAAATAAGTTTTCAACAAAAGCATTTCCCATGCTGACAGATTAATAATTTTATCTCTTATTAAAAAACATATCAGTAATAGCAGAGATATTTAACTTGTTTTATCCCAGAGATCTCTTTGACAGTGTGAATCCTTCTCCAAAGAATGTTTTTAAATGCACAGAATAAGACACATAGGCTTATAAGGGAAGCTGGTTATCTTGAAATAGAATTCATGGACCCCAAATTAAGAATCTGGGTCTTAGAGAAAGTAATTTTATATTTATATATATTTTACTACCTTGGACAGACTGACACTGTAGGAAAGCCATGCCATTTATAAGCTTACTTTCGGTTTTCTGCTACATCTGCTATGGTAATCATTTAATAATAATTCAACAACAGCAACATTTAACATTTACATAGCATTTATGTCTCAGGCACTAGATGTGAAGTTCTTTTCGATTATTATCTCATTGATCCTCACAAGCACCCTGGGAAGTAGATGCTGTCAATATTCATATTTTCCAGATGCCTAGTTAATAACTTGTACCCCCCATGCAGCCTCTTTCCCCCACTTCACACACACACACACACACAAGTTCCTGTATCACACTCTCCAGGCATAAACCCTGACTTCAGGAGGTTAACTCTTAGTAAATCTTGTGTTCTATCAGGAACCTCAAAACAGCCAGGCCATGTTGTTTACCATTGTTCAGAGCCTTTAATCTCCCTCTCTGCTGCCACCTGATGACCAACTGTCTAACTGCAGCAGCAGGATCACTTAGGAGATTGGGAGCTTGGTCCCCAATTCCTTCTACCTGTTGGTCCATTTGAAATTTAGGAGGCTACTTCAGTAGAAGAGTTGTGTCCTGAATGAGGAAAGGTTCCAGTCCTTCTATTTTAGACAGACCACCTTAGGAATATAGAAGTCAGGTCTGCATCACATTTTAAGAAAAATGTTCAAGTTAGAAAGCATTTATGGGTAATTCTGGGTAAGAAGGGATGAGTGCTTGAACCAGACTGGGAGCCATCCAAGTTAAGGGAAGGGACAAAGGTGAAATGTAGTGTGGTAGTCAGCCGGCTGAGAGGAAAACAAAGGAATTGAGAATGATACTTAGACGGTAAACTTGAGTGACCAGAGGGATGGGGATGCCTTCAATAGAAACACGAGAGTTGGGGAGCAGAGAAATGGTGTTGTTTGGCTGCCTGTAGTTGGAGATGGACAGTTGGTGATAGGGGATTCATCTAGAGAGATGCACACACAGACCTCGAGATTTAGCCTGTAGTTTTGAAAAATCTACTTAACCAGGATTGCTCTTTTTTTTTTTTTTAATATGGGATAAATGAGATTATAGTGTACTTTGGAAGCATCCACTAACATTCCACTCCAAAATCTTATGGTGTGGAAGTAACTTTGAGTTTTCAAAGCCTGTACTTGTAAAAGTCAGCTCTAAAAAGTCTTACCCAAATGGAAGGCTTCAAGACAGCATGGATTGTATGGCCTTTGTCCCAGGACCTGCACAATTAACTGTGGAGAGGCTTATCACGTTCATTGCAGGATGATGGAATATTTGCCGATAAGACTCCTCAGAGACCATCTACTAAATCATGGAAGGGACTATTATCTGTGTTTGTAGAAAGAGGGCCCATACCAGTGAAATCAGATCCTTGCACTACTAAAGCCTTGCAGCATAATTAATTAAGGTGGAAGATAAAGTAATTTTTCCTTTGTCATCTGGCCTAGAGTAACCTGAGGATCAGCACCTCATTTGATTTGAAGGATCAGGGATAAAATTTCTTGGGAGGTGATGAGTGATGGGAAGAGGGCATGGGTTTCTGAGCCTGTGATGATGATGGTCCACAAACTCCCTCCACCTGTGCAAAGCTGACAGCTTGCCTCTGACTTAGAATCTGAGGGAGTCTCCTGAGCACCAAGAGGTTGGGTGTCTTGTGCCAGGCCACAGAGTCATTAAGTGTCAGAGACAGGACTGGAATCCAGGTCTTCCTGATGCCCTGCTCATTACACCAAACTGCTTTGTTACATCAGAAGTAATTCATACTCGTTTTTGAAATATGAAAGATTAGGAGTTTGCTTCTTATGACTTCTTTAAGATGGGAGTATTCTTTACTTCTGTCTTTTAATTTCTCTATACAACACATATTTGCCAAATTTTTGGCATTTTACTTCAAATGGATGACCCTTAACTATTTAGGTTGTCCCCAAAGTCTTAGTGCAGTTTTAAAATATTAAAGTTTGAAAGTTGGGACATCATAGAGTTACGAAATAGCACTGTGGCGGTCATTTTGTTTTGATTCAGTTCCCTTGGGGTGAAGTAAAACTCTTTTGAGGAGCTTTATATTTATTTCTTGTAAATACTGCATTTTTTGGGGGGTGAGGGTAACCTACTTGAAGAAATTAAAATTATATGTATCCATTTTTCCCCCTCCATCTCTCTCATTTAGCTTGTCAACTGAAATAATACTTGATCTCTGCACATTTATCCTTTTTTAAAAATTATAAAGGGACAGCTAGATGGCACAGTGTTTAGAGCACTGGCTCTGGTGTCAGGAAAACCTCATGAGTTCAAATCCAGCCTCAGACAATTAACACTGTGTGATCCTGGGCAAGTCACTTAACCTCAATTGCCTCTCAACAAACAAACAAAAAAAAAGTTTTAGGTAACTTTATAAGAATCTCTTGTAGATATTGTTTATTAAATTTTCACAAACTGTGTCTTTAGCCAGATTTTCCCAGAGTATCCCTTCACTCCTTGGATATTCACTTTCTCCCTTTTTGTCTCAAAAATATGACTGCAGCTGTCAGGAATGGGGAATATCTCCAGAGAGAGGCATAAAGTAAAAATGAAGTTAAATGTAAACTGAAGATCCTTATCCTGTGTGATTACAGTAGTTAGGAGGACACTATGAACGTTTTCCTAAAGTAACATAATTCTGCTAAATTATTCATGTTATTTTTGCCCTTTTTCCTTCTTTTCCACAATTTGTAAACCTGTAAACTCATTTCCTCAGATGAGAAAAGTACTATTCATGTGTTTGGGCCATCAAAGGCAAAGCTGCATAAGCTAAATTGCTTCATGTTCTGTCTAGAGAAAAGTTTAAATGTTTTTGTTTGTTTGCTTTTAGATGGCTAGTATTTTCCCTGAGTAACTTTAGGGAGCCATAGCTCTTAGCCTGAGAGCAAAGTAGTCCAATTTGCTTAATAACTTTCTCGCACAGTGATGAATCCTGAGGAGGTCCATGGCTTCTCATTTTGTTTTGTGAATTTTGCAGGCCTTGGTTAATTGGGACCCAGTGGATCACACTGTGCTTGCTAATGAACAAGTAGATGAAAATGGCTGTTCATGGCGTTCAGGAGCAAAAGTGGAACAGAAGTACCTGAAGCAATGGTTTATTAAGACAACTGCTTATGCAAAGGTGAGTGTGTCATATGGGGCTCCTAGATCCATGATATTAAGGCATTTCGGCACCATGGAAATGGGAAGCCATTAGAAATAAGCAGCTGGAGGCAGCATCTTTTCCTGGAACATGAGTGAGCAAAAAACAAAAAAAAAAAAAATGGCAGGTGAGTTTCAGAAAGTAGAGAAGAGAAAGAGATCAGAAATCTGGGATTTGAATACACTTCTGAGGCTGGACTAATTGTGTGACTCTGGACAAATCATTTAAACTCTTCATAGTTTAGATTTCTCATATGAAAAACCAGGATTATAAGATCCATCACTTACCTTGCAAGACTGTTGTGACAAAAGTGTTTAGTGTGCCTTAAAACACTGTACATTTGACTTTAATGTGAGCAAGGGTAAAATATCTCCCATATGACAAAATAGTCTACTTCACACTTATAAGTTGAGGATTGTAAATGATTACAATTCATGAAAGAAAACTGGTTTGTCATTGTTAACTGTCTCCTGAAGAAGCTCAATATGCTGCTGCAGCTAAAAACAGAGTAAAATAAGCAAACAAACAAACAAAAAACACCTACAAAATATTCAGTATTATATAGAAAATAAGCAGAAAATATTTTCTTTCATACAAAAGCATGATGCCCCTATTCTGGTCACTGCAGCTTTAGAAATACAAAGAAATTAAAGAATGAGGTCTAGGACAGATACAGAAATAATCAGAAATGGAAAATGCTAGCTGTCATGATGGATGAAAAATTAGAGTTCTACAGGTTGAAAAGGCAAAGAGAAGATGGGCTTAAAGTCCATGAAATTTTGAGTAGTAGAATAATGGCCCATCCCCTCAAACTTCAGAAAAGGAAATTTAAGATGAAGTACCCTTTTACAAAGCAGCAGCTCATAAACAAGAGATATCATAGACTGAAAGTATAAATGGGTTCAAGAAAGTTTAAATTCTTGAATAAAAAGGTTAAGAAACCATAATGCTTTGGTGTACATTTCTAATCTTAGAATTTGGCCTCTAGGAGAGTAACTCTAGCCCTTCATGCTTTTTTGACAAAATAGTAAAATGCGTCATGGATTGCACCAATATGGTAGTTAAAGCACAAATGTAAATTACTTTCAGCAATTAATTAAATTACTAAATTAGGTCTGTTGTTTTAGAAGCAATATGTCAGATCCAGTTGTCAATACTGCCTAGAAGTTCTGGCCCCTGATATTTCATTTCAAACTAATGTATTATAGAGATTATGTTAATGACATTTGGCAAGGGGCTGGGAGGAAGATGCTGGACTCTTTTAAATAAGATTTCCTGATGTTTTACTATAATGTATAGGAGAGGGATGAAGTCAAACACAAGTAACCTATAAAATTGGAAAAAGCTCCCATAAGAACTCACTAACCAATGATACTGCCATCACTTTCCTTCCTGACACAGGATGAAGGACCTTAGATATGGTAACAGTTCTTTGGGTTTAGATTCTTCTGTGTTTTGGATGCCAGCCTGATATTGCTAAGTGACTTTTTAATGGCCATTTTTATTGAAGATAAATCCAATTAGCCCTTTGATTTTGACATTTATCTGGTTAGAAATGTATTAACCTAACTAGTAGGCATCATTATCTAAATTGTTATCTGCAGCTTCAGCTTTTTAGTAGAAATGTTTGGTTGCCATAGTGACTGGTTTGGTTTTCTCAAAACTCATGCAGATTCATTAAAAAGATTTTCTTTGGAGGTTAGCAGTTTGTTTACCTCAGAAAAAAATAAATAAAACTGTGCTTCAAACTTGTAATTCTCAAGTCTTTGCCTTCATGTCTCCCTGCTTCCTTTGGGGACATGTGATAGACTCTCCTCTTACCTAAAATACTGATTCCCAAGCTTTGTGATTGTCCTAGCCATAATATTTCCCATCTCTAAGTTCTAATTAAAGCTGCTTTTAAGATCGGTTCTCCATTAGTTGGAGTGTCACTCTTTGGATTTTTGTGTGTTGGTCTTTGCACATGAAAGGAGCAGAGACAGGGTTGAAGAATTAGAATCATAGAAACACTATTTTAGAACCAGAATGTACCTTATGTATTATCCAGATTGGCCTCATCAGTTTACAAATATGGAAATAGAGGACAGAGAGAGAAAACTATTTACATGATACCACGCAGCTAATTATGGCCCCAGTGGGAGCAGACACTCTCGATCCCTCCTTCTAGCCCAGTGCTCTCTGCATTATCCTGAACTGTTCCTTGCACCAGTGCTGGTTCAGTGAAGAGCAGCCTAAGGTTTGTATTTAAATCTTGTAAAATATTCAATTATAGCTTTGCAAGAATACAGATGATGGTCTTATCATGAGCATGTCTGTTTTGGGGAAACATGCTTTTCCTTCTATCTCAATGATTTTCAAGAAAAATGCAGCAAAATTGTAGAAAACTCTAAAGCAAAAAAATTGTATTATTAAGCCTGATCTATATTGGGGTTTGTTGCTTCCATTTCATCTTCCTAGGAATGTTTGTCTTGTGAATTATTAATATATGACTCCAGAATTTCCGTGATGCAGAAAAGCTGCAGTCAGAGTAGCTGACGGCATGAATTAGAGTTTTGGCAGAGATGTGTGTGGGAGGTGTTTTGTGGGCAACAGGACTGAGATGGTGACAGCAAGACAGATTTTTGGACTTAGTCTGCAAAATGCAAGAGGAGTTCCGAGATTAATAGAACATCTCCTACTCTGATAGAATGAATGAGAGACAGCTAGACAATTAGACAAGGAGACAGAGATAGGAGAGAGGGCATTTCTGGTCTAAAAAGAAAAATTAAAAAGGAAAATTAAATTGCCCTTAAAATGGTGGTAAAAATGTTGGCTGCCTACTTAAATATCCCATCAGATTTCCTAGTCTACCAGTGATTACAGCTTTAAAATACCCAAGAGAAGCAAATGCTATATGGAATATTTACCTGATAAGGTATGAGCCAGACAAGATATGCCCAAAGTAGGTAAATGTAGCTGACAGACAAGTTTCCCCAAGCTTGTAACTTATTCTTCCAACTTAAATTAAGCCACCAGGTTTTTGTTTGTTTGTTTGTTTGTTTTTAATTCTTCTCTCATGAGAACTTTTTAAAAATTTCCTCTCTTCTTTTCCTACCTGCTAATACTCTCGGATCTGTTTGGAACTTGAATCATACTAGGCCCATCGTACAGAAGCTTTATGATTTTCTCCATGCTTACCTCCCCTTTGTTTGCACTCATTATAAATTCCCAACTTACTAACTCCTTTAAATGAAACAATTAAAAAATTAGGCTCTTACTGTCATTCTTCTCTATGAAGCTGCTGTAGGGCAGGGATCATGTCTGTATTTAATTTTTTGAGTCTATGCAGAGGATCGTTAAACAATAAAGATGGAGATCCCATCTGTTCATAAATTTATACCAGTTTGGTAGGAAAGTCAGTGGCTCCAGGGTGTCCCACTTGCCATTTAAGCCTGTTCAAACTTGCACCAGGCCTTTGGGGCACCCTGAGATGGCAGGATTAGCGGCGCTTTTGGCGCTGTTTGAGTCCTCAAGTACATGGTAAATGCCACTGGGAATAAAGGGCTTCAGAACAGACAAGGGCAAGGAGCTGAAAACTGACCTGAAAGAGTTTGAGGTGGGTGGGTGATGACGCCTTCCAGAGCAGCTTGGGGAGAAGAAAATGCAGGCTCCTGGCTTGCGGCCTGTTTATGTAGGTGAAGGAGGCAAGAGCAGGAAGGCACCGTCGGCACCACCTCAGAGCTAGGGGGCTGACCCGAAATGCCTCACAGGTGCTGGAGAGCTGTCCGTGCTGGAAAATCGGGCGCCTCTCTGGGGTGTGGAGGCAGGGGACTGCCTGTGGGGGCGGTTTCTGCCATACGTCACCCAGCTGGGCCAAGTTGTGAAGCTGCAGAAACGAGGTGTGTGGAAGCCTTTTTGAAGCCCAAGTAGACAAATGCAAACTCTTCTGCCTTCTCCCCCATGAGGCCCATGTTGTGTAAACAGTAAAGTTGTCTCTTTGTCTTTCTTCTCTGGAAGCGAGGGGGAGCAAGGACCTCAAATGAGGGAAATTAATAAATTTCCTGGGACATCACATGTCATACTTTGATAAGAAAATAACACTTGAGAATGTGACATTTTAGACTTTTGCCACTGGGGCAACAAACCACCACCACCACCACCATCATCATCCTCATGGCAGCTTTAGAAATCACTATGTGTGTAAGATGGCGGTTAGTAATGTCCCTATTCTACAGAAGGGGAAACTGAGGTTGAGAAGGGGCACTTGGCCAGGAAGCCTCAAGTCCAGCACTTTCCTCACTGTGCCCCTCAGTTGCCCTATCAGTTTTTTCCTCCATGTTTCCTTGAACAAACATTTAACACCTTGTGTGATGTTCCCGGTCCCTTTATTTGTGTCTGTAGCAGGATTGTGTGCCCTTAGAATCACTTGTGAGCCTATAAAATCATTGACAGGGACTTATAGGATTCCGAGCTGGAAACAGTCATCATTCCCTAGGTATCCCTGCCCTGTCCTGACTTACAAATAAAGCTTGGCTAAAATCATGGAATCAGAAAATGGTGGAGCCAGAAAAAACCCTATAGGCCATGTCCCTCCCTCCCCCCCCCCATTTCACAGCTCACGTAACTGAGGCCCCCACAAGTGAAATGACTGGTTCAGGATCACCGGTTAAATTTGCTGGTGGTGGAACAAGAACCACAGCCGGGGCTTCCTGAGTCAGTTCTCTCTGATACATCAGAACCTTCTTGTCTGCTGTTGAAGGCTGGTTTCATAGCAACCAGGGGTCATACTTATCAAGTGTTTCTGAGAAATGAGCGCAAATATGGTAAGTCTGGAGCAAAAAATTATATAAATGACAGGAAAAAGTGAAGGGCAATGAGGGAAAAGAATAATTCTAATTTACTTGCTGGTCTGATCTTTTCTGAACTCATTTATAAGCTCAGAGAAAGAGAGGATTTTGTCTTTATCTTAACCATAAACCATCATCCTGATTGTGTCAATTTAGCAATATCTGTGGGCAGTCAGTAAATATTAATTGATAATTGGGGTAGGGTTAGAGTCACGTTTCCTTGAATAAGAGCTAGCTATCAAGCTTTTAAAAGGAGCATCATTGATGGGTTTTCATACTTTTTTAGTTTTTTTTTATCAGATAAGTGGCATTTTTAATCTTTAGAATGATGATTTTCCACTCTGCTTTTCACACTCTATTCTATTAGATTAAAATTCCATGTTGGTCAAATGTAGTTTAGATAGCTTTCTTGCCTAAAGAATGCCATAGTTATTGTAATTTATGAGAACTTTGGGAAAAAATTCAAAAGCAAATAAAAATTTTAGGTAGTAAATTGTTTGATGTTAAAGATAGCTCATCATTCAATTTCAATATTTGTTGTCTAATGAGGGCCAGATGCTGCACAGAAGGCCTAATTGGGCTGTCAAAGACACACAAATGTTGATATAAGGGTTTGTCACAAGTCCTTTCAAGGCTGAGAATCTCTCTGTGTCATCTCTCCAAAGTTTAAAGAAAAAAGATTGGGGAGAGTTTTCTTTGGAAGCTAGTTAACCTTTCACTTCCTGGTATGGTACCAGAGTCTGTGCTTTTTCCAAATTAAAAACCAGGTTTCTAGCCAGAATATTGCACTGGTCTAGTATTGCATATTAAATGGGAATAATACTTGGCATCACGTTAAATCTTTTTCAGATATTTAA
The DNA here is from genome assembly GCA_023553655.1 of Myrmecobius fasciatus. Lineage (NCBI taxonomy): Eukaryota > Metazoa > Chordata > Mammalia > Dasyuromorphia > Myrmecobiidae > Myrmecobius > Myrmecobius fasciatus. The sequence goes on from JAJPUD010003411.1 coordinate 53,663, forward strand.
TTAGCCCCTCAACCTTCTTTTGTAGCTTGCTGTCTTTCCAAATTGAAAACAGAGACTGAGGGATTAAATAGTCCATCAAGCTGTGTTCTGCCCTGAATTCTTGAAAGTAGTAGCATCAGAATGGGTCTGTACTTGAGAGGCTTAAAAAGTGAGTCCCTTAAAAAGGAGGGTGAGGGAAAAAGGAATCAGTGGGTGCTGCTGGGCAGGTATGTCAGCACCTGGTCAGTTTTAACTTTAGGACTGGCCTGGCCTTTTGGTGTGATTTCACAGCACAGTCGCATTACCATGTGTGCATGCCCAATACAGTTGCTGTCAGGGAGCAAATTTGTTCCAATCATGATGAGGTGAAACATCTAAGCTTCTGGAACAGTTGGTGTCAGGTAACATGGGGAGGAGCACCCCGGCCAACCTGCTTCCAGTTTTTGCCTAAGTAGGATGTTGCTTTAGTCTGTTTTTGATGCCTTAATTTCTGAGTTTCAGTAAATAGCCGTTAAATTTATTTCCAAGAGAATGTCCTTTCCATTGTTTGATAAGGAGAGCTAAATTTTCACTATTTTATAACTCTTTAGAATGAAAAACAGCCAGTAACAATGCTGGAATCATACCTGGAAAGCATTTGATTGCACTGTGTTGGATCCTTTGCTTGTAAGTGCTGGATTATGGTGGGGTGGGTATTTGTTTATTTTTGCCACCAGATAGAGACCACTGATGTTGGTGAGTCAGACATCATTTGTGGCTGCTGTGCTCTCCAGTGATCGTGTCCCCCAAGAGCCGGCCGGTTAAAGACCTGCCCTGGTTTTTAGTGAGGAGCTCCATACTGTGAAATCAGGTTCTGCATTTTAGAGCAGAAATCCACAGGTGTGCTAGTCTGGCTTAGAAATCATTCTGAAAATGTTTTAAAAGTAACCACCATGATTTACATGTTGATACTTGCATGTAGCACTTTACCTTCAAATAAAAAGCAATTGTTATACTAGATGTTTTTTAAACACTCGCTCCTCTCTGTCTTTCCTTTCCTTCCTCCTCTTTCTCTCCTTTCCCCATTCTTTCTCTTTCTCTTCCTGGCTATCCCTCTCTTCCCTTCCCTCTGCTGTTCCTCTCTCTGTGTCTCTGTCTCCCTCCCTCCCTCCCTCTCTTTCTCCCTCTCTCTTTTCTTTCTCTCCCTCCCTCTTTCCCTCCCTGTCTCTGTCTTTGTCTCCGTCTCTGTCTCTCTTTTTCCCTTTTCTCCCTCCCTCTCTCTTTCTCTTTTCCTCTCCCTTCCTTCCTTCCCTCCTCTTCCCTGTCCTTCCTTGCCTCCCTCTTTCTGCCAAAAAAAATAAAGCAGGAGAAGAATAGAATATGGTTGAAAGGCAGATTTGTGTTTTTCTCCACTGTTCTGGGTGTGTCATCCTAAAGGTTGTTAGTCATTATCTCAGCCCTTAAGCTCTTCTGTTGGTAGGATGACAGAGAAGGGATAAAGCATCTTTAGTGATTATATTAAATTATTTCAAATTAAGGAGGAATTAACTTTTGCCACCCAGGCTCCTCCTCCTCCTCCTCCTCCTTCTTCCTCTTCTTCCTTCTTTCTTCCTTCTTCCTCTTCTTCTTTCTTCTTCTTTTTCTTCTTCTCCTGCTGCTGCTTCTTCTTCTTCTTTCTTCTTTTTCTTTCTTCTTCTTCCTTTTTTTTTTCCCCTACAAAACAATGTAAAAAAAACTGTTCACCAGAGAATATATTAACTCAGAAGGCTTGGTGTTAATCTTAAAAAAAGGATCCATTTCAACTGAAGAACCCCCCTCTCCCTTTCTTCTGGAGATTCTTAAGACTCCTCTTTCTGAGGGTCACTTTTCTGTGGTTGCAGTTCCTTGGATCTCCTTTTTGTAATAAGCATTTAAATACATTTAAAAAATATGGCTATGTTCCTAAAATGTTTAAATGTAAAAGAATGATTTGTAAAGGATTTGCAATAGGAGCATCTTGGGCTCCATGCTGGCCCCACTGTTGCCCTCTCCCTGTGTGACCATAGACAGGCCCTGTCCCCTGCCCCTCCCCACCCCATTATCTGCACTACCCACCTCACAGGCACTGTGTAATGCTCGGAGTAGTTACAGACATGTTCAGCAGCACATGAACATCGGCTCTCTCTATTTCTTATCTTCTAAATCCTTCCTTTGGGACTGTGCTTTGGGAACATATATTGCCAGGAAATTGTGCTCCCATTTGTACTTCTGCCTTCCTTTTATTGGTTTATTTTCCTCGTTGTCTCCATCATATTTCTTGTGCTTTTGGAACATTGAAGCAGATGAGACCCATGATGTCCAATCCCCCTTTCATCCCTTCATTTTAATTTCAGTTTTTCTCTTTCATGTTCTCAGAGACTTTTCGCATTAATTTGGCCAATTTCAGTGGTCTTTTAAAATACCCAGTGACAATAGCTAGTCTAGAGTCTCATGGGGTCCTTGCCGCAGCCCCGGGACGGGGGGTGCCATGATTGTCTCCATTTTACAGATGAGACAATCAGGGCAGAACCCAAGATCACACATCTTAGATAAGGGCACAGATGCGCTGCTGGGACCCTTTCTATCCCACACCTTTTTCTTTCATTTCCAAGGTCTCTCTTGGCCTTCAGGGGTTGCTGTGTCACACCAAGGTGACAAGTAAGGCAACCAGATGCCTCTGATCCTGATTATGCATCTTTGCAATGAAGATTGTTCATCCCCTTAAAAGGACATATTTTTGAAAGAAAAAAGATTGGTAAACACTGAAAACACCACCTGGCATAGGACACAGTCAAATTAGAGCAACAACATGACCAATATTTGAAGCAAATATGGCATTTAGTGATTACAAAGGGTTTTATATTTGAAAGGGAATTTAAAATCCTTTTCTTATTTTGCATCACCACTCTGAAAAGGTTACCATTATTACACATTAGTCTTTGCAGGGAAGATGATAGAAAGCAAACATGAATAAGTCTGAATGTACCCAAGTGTTTAAGAGACACGCTAAGATCCTACCCAGGACTGAGAGATGGGGTGTTCTGTGTGTGGAACGTCCTGAGGCCAGTGACCTCGGATCGGAGGGCTCAGGGAGGGGATAGGCTGTGAGACCAGACAGGCAGGAAGGACGGCAGTGCCCCACCGGAGCGCTTGTTTGGTCCTGGAGGTGCCAGGGAGTAGGGGAGTGAGGGTTGGACCTGCTTTTAGGAGCCTCATTTTGGTGACAGAATGGAGTACGGGCTTGAGAGGGGAGATCCTGGAAGCAGCCCCCCAGCAGGGGTGAGGTGAGGGGAGTCTGCAGGGTCCCAGAAAAGGGGGCAAGTGGAAAGATGGTGCACGGTGACCTCGCCAGGTTGGCCACAGCTCAGACATGGGGCATGGGGGAGGGAGGAGAAGTAAGCCCAAAGGACCATGAGGATGGGGTTGATCCCCACAGGAATAGGGGAGGGGGCATTGAGTGGTTGGGGGTGAGGGAACAAGTTCAGTTTTGGACTTGCCAAAGATAGGCAGCTGAGGTCAGCAAAGAGATGGTCATCAAAACCAGGGGAGGTCTTGGGGCAGAGAAGAGGGGGCTGGACAGAACCCTGATGGTCACCCGTGGTTATAGAGCAAAGGAGACCGAGTGGGAACAGTCAGAGAAATAGGAGGAGAACCAGGAGAGCCGGCAGGAGAGGTCGAGGCTGTGGCTCACGAGCACAGACAGGGCCGGTGCTGGGCCACACTGGCATGGTGGGGGGGCTTATGTCTGTGGGCAGTGGGAGTGCACCAGCAGGCAGGGAGAAGAAGGAAGGTGGAGGAGATCCCATGGAGAGGAGGGGGGTCCGTTTGCAGGGAGACTATGGTGTAAGCCTGCCTTGTGGGCAGCAGGAGTGGAGGGGCAGAGGCAGCCAGCCAGCAGGCCCCATGGAGGGGCATCATGGCCAGCAGCCCCCCCGTGGAGGGGCAGAGGCAGTCAGCAGGCCTCAGGGAGAGGCATCATGGCCAGCATCCCCTCCGTGGAAGGGCAGAGGTAGCCCACACCTCGTGGAAGGGCAGAGGCCCGGGGCCCCCATGGAGGGGCATCATGGCCAGTGGGCCCCGAGGAGGGGCAGAGATGGCTAGCGGCCAGTGCCCCCATGACTCTGTAACATACAAGAAATGGTTCTCCCCTGAGATGCCGGAGGCAAGGAGGCCTGGGAGGAGGGAAGAGGAGGCCTAGAAGGGCCTCTGTGCCATGGTATAATGAGTAGACGGGGAGATAGATTGAGAGTCCTGCAGTGGTCACCCAGCCAGCACTTTCCCACATTTTCTTCCTAAACTTAAAGAGCCAGCACAGCCAGAGAGCCTGGCTTCTCTCAGGGAACCTTTAATATGGATCCCTTATAATTATGATATCCTCCCCCTTTTCCCTTGTGTGTTTCCTGTTGACATGGAGATAAGACCGAGTGTTTGGAGACTAGAGCCAGTGGAAAATAAGCACATTAATAAAACATCTGCATGTCTTTTATTAAAGTGATCTAATGAATTGGAAACTAATACAGGGCCGTAACTCACTGGCCTTTAAAGAGCAGGCCCTGAATATTACTCCCAGGACTAGCTGCCTTCTGCCTCAGGCTTCATGGTGCTTCGGCTAATTTTGTGAGCTGATAATTATGTTTTTAAGGTAAGTGTGTTAAAAAATCTCAAGCAAAACCAGGATTCGATTTCCATGATATTTTTCCTTCCCCACAACTAAGAAAGATTGAGGATGAAATTACGTGTTCAGAAAATCTCCTTGCGCCTCTTCTAACCTCCGTGTTCCTTTATTTGAGTTGGAATTAAGCAAAAGTTGGAGCAGCCATCTTTCCCGAACTTTAATACATGGAAGAGAATCTTCTCTTTTTTTGGTCCCAACTTGAGATTTCTGTATTGTACGGAACTCCCAACCTGGGAATTCCCTCTGCTGAGAGAGATTGGCCACTCCTCTGTGATTTATCTACTTGCCCAGACAGGGATCAGATCATACAGCTGCTGTGTCCTGGCATCAGGACCCCGACCCACCTTTATGCACTTCACCATGCTGCCCCTTAGGGCAGCTAGCAAGCACTTTAAATATCATCTCCTCCAACTTCCCATTTCACAGAGGAAGAAACTGGATTCTGGAGAGGTAGGAACCCTTGCCCAGCCTGAGGGACTCGGCATGGACATGTCTTAACTTTTCCTATTTTCCTTCTCCTGCTTCAGTTTGTGATTAGATCTTTGTTTCAATGTCCATACAACTCTAGGTGTTTCTTTAGCTTTCATTACAATAGAACCTGAGTTCAAATCCAACCTCCACCACTTAATACTTAGTAGCTGTGTGACCCTGGGAAAGTCACTTAACTTTGCTTGCCTCCCTGCCCCTCAAAAAATGCATCCCTAGTGCTTAGCACAGTGCCTGTTACACAGTAAGTGCCTAAATAAATGCTTCCTGGTGATACAAAGACAGAAAGCGCCCTTTGCTATTAAGCTTCATTGGACCCATTGTCATCATTAAAAATAAGTGTATGTAAATATATAATTCAGTTTACAATTTGTAGATTGTAATAACCAACAAAATGAAATGAGTACATTCGAACACATACAGAAAAATAAAGTAGAAAATTCAGACAGAATGTGAGTCAATTTTCTGAAATAAGTAGGCTTAACGTTCTTATATTCAGTTTCCTGTCCTGGGGAAGAATGCACTAGCTGCAGTCACCAAAGAATCTGATGATCATCTTTTCTGTGTTAATTTTCTCTCCTCCATGAAAATTTGGCACTTTTACAATAGTCATCAATCAGCTCAATCTTTCCCAAGTCAGCTCTAAATGAGCAAACACTGTTACATTGGTTTCCAAACCTCTTCCATTCCTCCGGCTAGGATCACATGACGAGGGAAGAATTCGGGTCCGCAGCTACTGAACTCCTTTGTTTTGGCCAAAGCATGCGTGTCTCCATGAGTCCCTAAATGTGTGCTCAGAACATCTCCAATCTCTCTTCCAAATCCACAGGCAATGCGTGAAGCTTTGGCTGACCTTCCCGAGTGGTACGGAATAAAGGGGATGCAGGCCCACTGGATCGGAGACTGTGACGGATGCTTCCTGGACTTCACTTTGAAGGTAAGGCCCTGTTAAACCTGATTAACACCATCTCCACAAAGGAACTGGTTCAGGAGAGGGTGATTATCTCCATAACTTCCCATTGGGAGAGTTTCCAGATTAGGGTGGTTGGGTTACCTCTACCAAAGTCCTGCGGGTGCCTCATCCAGATGTGGGGGTTCTGGAACACTTGGTCACTGGTTCACAAGCTATGGGAGATTCTACCAAGCTAGAAAGAGTCCCGGCAACTGTGTTTACTCACTAAATACAGAGAGACCCATTGTCTTTAGACTGGCCACTAGATTGAGTTCTTTGGATAAAGCAAGCTGTTAAACAAAGAAAAACTCCAGAAAGGATCATAGTCTTCTTCAGTCTTTCCAGTGACTGTGATAGAGTAGAAGAACAGGAGGCAGTTTTTAGCCTATCTATATAAGGATTAGTTTAACTGTTGGTACTCTAAATATAAGATCCTTGTCTAGCTAACTAGAGGAAATGAATCATGTCACTCGTGGCACTCTTGCTGTAAAGGAAACCAGAAGATACTAGGAAGTTGTCATTAAATGGAAGGTGAACTCACAGATTTGTGTCAGAGACAAATAAAGGAGTTGATCAAGTTGGTTCCATTCTTATTCACATAATGAACATAAGCAAAAAGATCACTATGAACATAATGGGAGTTAATAAGTCCAACAACTTTTGCAAAGGTTGAGAAGATAGAGATTTGTGAACTTGATTTGACTTTCTAAATTAAATCAGCCTGAATTTTAATGTTCAGTAACTTTATGGGAAAGGTAAGCATAGGTGAAGACAGCAAAAAATATATCAGAAAGTACAAGTTAAGCCCAAGAAGCAAAAGAGACCAAAGCCTTACGTACTGTCCATAAGACAATATATCATTAATACCGTATTCAAGAAGAGAATTGGAAGGTGATGAAAATAGAAAGAATCAAGTAACATCAGGAAAAAAGGAGCTGACTTTAACAGACAGGAAATGACTGGTTACTGGTGTGGGAGTCTCCGCTGACACAGCTGTCTATGTACAGTACAGATCGTCCATTTGTTAGAGCCAAGGCCAAAATCGGCTCCCTGTTTGAAGATAAGATCAGGAAGACAAGAAATGATGTGCAAATGAACAACTCCAATTTGGGCCTGTCCAAACATTCTTTTGAAAGCAGAATATAGGAACCACAATAAGGAGTGCACTTTGCCATTTCTGATGAAAATTTAACCAAAAGATAATAAAGCTATAAATAGCAGTAAGTGCTTCAAGCCCTTTGTATCTGCTAAGTGGAGGGACATGGCACTAATTTAATTGTGCTATAAGCTCATTTGCAGAATCTGATGAAGAAGAGCAGGGAAATACCACCAGCAATATCATCTCTTCAAACAGTGAGACCCAGAAATGCATCAAGGATTTGCAGAAGATCTGACACCAGACCCAAGCAAGCATGCTAGATCACAGTAGAAGGAGTTCAAGAAACAGAGAGCTATCTGGTATTTATACAGCACTTTGAGCTTCACAAATGGTTTTACAGTGATCTGAATTTATCTTCACAACAACCCTGGGAAGGAGATGCTATTATTATTCCCATTTCACAGATGAGTAACTGAGGCAGACAGAAGTTAAATGAGTTGCCACGAGTCACACAGCTAGTAAGTGTCTGAGGCCAAATTTCAGTTTAGATCTCCTTAACTCCAGATATGTCACCATTTCTACAACAAACTGCTTTCATCAATGAATAATGGAACCACTCCATTAAACTCTTGACATGTCACTTCTCTGCTGCACAAGAAAGTAGAAATGACACTGAAGAAAATGAAGATGGCTAGAGGAGCTGGACCAGACCAAGTGTACATGGAGGCGTGCTGAGCTGGAGGACACTAATGGACTGGTTCTCAATAGATTGGAAAGAGAAGTATAAGCTCAACAATTGGAGGGGATAAAAAGTACAGACAGTAATTACTAGTTGAAAAACAAAAAAGGTGGTTGCGAGGATGTTATTCACTATTAATCCACAAGCCTCTCTTTTTATCTTCTCAAAATCTTTATAAGAATGATCTATACATGTATCAAGAATATATTTGATGGAAATATGAGATAGAAACTGATAAAATATTCTGCAGCAAATCACATGGTCAAGCACTTGTCTGGAAGGTACAGAAAATACAGACTCCCACTCTTTGTTGACTTAAAAAAAGCTTTTAATTTGATAGAATATAATGTAGCTTGAAAGGCTGTTACCTAATGAGCTTTCTACCATGCTTGCATTAAGATCTAAGATTCTTTTGTAGGTGGAACCACAAAGTTACTTTATCCAGTGGTCTCCTGATTGTGTATATCAAGCAGAGTATGAAGCAAGGAGACTTAGTGCTCCCCAATAGTGTTTGCCATGCTCATGGAATAAATACATTTGGAAGTCCAAATGCTAGAAGGATTTGTCATAGATACGGAGGTCCTCCAGATGATAGCATATGATTACATCAAGACTTTGAACAATGCAGAGCTCCCTAAACAACCATTCACATTAATTTTGTCTAACAATCCACAGGGTAAAGATCAAATGGTTTAAGGATACATGTTCTTTATTCATTCATCAGCATTCATTGTGCACCACCATGTTACCATGTACTTTGCTGCGGTGCCTCACTGTAGCAGGAGTTATCTTCATTTCCAGAAGATCAGAAAGGCAAGTGCAAGCTGTGGCAGGGGCTATCTCAGCAACAGAGTAAATTGTATTTCCAAAGACCAGCCTAGCTAAGTACAGGAAGTTGACGTGCGTGGACTGACTACCTGAATCCTGTGACCGTGGCAACCCATGATACAAAATAAAATACAAATACACCAAGATTCTCTGCAGTTCTCTTATACTTCTGAATGAAAGGTTTCAGAAAAGAAGGAAGAAGGGGCAGATTCACAGTTTCTACTTCTTTATAAACTTTAATGGTATCTCTGGTGACATATTCCTAAACGAACCGAATCATATCAACTTTGGCATTTTCACTAAAAATGAAAACAGCCAACGAGAGGAAGTTGTAGCTAAATGAAAATATTGCTCACAGCTTCTCTTGAAAAGAAAAGGAAAGGGGTTGGGAGAATTGGTGTTCTCATGCATCTGACATTATTTCTTGGGCCTTTTGGTCATTTTATATTATGGTGTACATGATAAGAATGGACAAAATGTATGGAAATACTTTTAAATTATTTCTTTCTAACAGATTAAGAAATGAAGCTGTTGGGGTTGTTTGCACAGTCCCCAAGTTCCCATGGCTGAACCCCAGGGGCAGGCTCCCCCTTCCTCACCCAGCCCTCTTTCTCTACCCCACTCTCCTGTTGCTTCTGCACCTGGGCAGCTCCCTCTGTGGCACCTGCGGTGGTACCCAGCTGGCACAGAGCAGCAGCAGGAAACCCTTCTTCCCCCAAAGGCACCCTGTGCATGTCTGCCAGGAGGCCTTTGGGTGGCGTGAGAAAACTCACACTGGATTCAGGCTTGACCCAGGCGATATGTCCTTCCTCTCCTGGAGTTTGCTCTGCCATTAGCTAGAATAACTTTGTGGAGAAAAAGTTATTATTCCAGGGACATGAAGGCAAACCTCCAAGCATCTCACCGGCAGAAACAACATACAGAGAACCAAAATGTGTGAGTCTATGGATGAAGACAGTCTGTGGAGCTGGACGACGGCCCATTGCCTGGGTCACCCGGGAAGCTGTCTTGGACAGTGTTGCTGATGGCAAATGCCCCGGAGCTCAGTTCTCCATGTGGAATGGGCCTGATTGAGCCCTTGTGCGGTGCTCCGGGGGCTCCAAGGTTCTCTCTGAAGTGAAGCCCGTGGTTCAGCCCAGAATTCTCCCAGCACCAGGTTCTCCACCAATGTTTGCCTTGGCGCCTCTGGTGAGGAGCTCACCTCTGACTTGTTGGCGCGTTAGGGGACTGTCTGCTCATTCATATGAAGACTTCCCCGGCAAATTGGGAAGATGAGAGTGGTTTGTTCCATCAGCCGTCACGGCGGCCGAAGCAGGTGCTGGGGAGCGTTCCAAGCTTGTCCGGACATCCAAGAAGCCGAGGTCTTCCTGCTTGGCTTGTTTTGTTGTTCTGAAGTAGTATAATTGTATTTTGTTTGGGGGGTGGTTTTATGCTAATTAAAAAACGTACCATAACATCAGTAAAAGCCTCTCTCTGAATAAACTTGTACTGTATTCTGGCTGCAAAGTGGTCCAAGAGATTAGTGCTGAGGCATGCTTTGGACCACCAAGGGGTCCTTTCCCTCTGCCAGGCCCTCTCTCACTGTCCTCCCAGGGACCGCTGATTAAGGATGGAAGGGAAGTGTAAAAGGGAGGCTACCTTAGCAGCAAAAATAGCACTGCTCCTTGCAGAGAAAAGGGAGAAATAAACCTTTCCTGTCACAATTCTTGTCAGGTTAATGGCCAAGTAACCGAGGAGAGATTGTCTGCTTATGCTTTAACCCCAGAGGCTATCTATGGAGCATCTCACATTGCCATCCTGCCCAGCCATCACCTCTTACATGGCAACAGCAGCCTGAAGGAAACCTTTCAGAAGGCATTTATTCCAGGCAAAGGTGAGTTTTAATTAAAGGATGTTTGAAAAATAATCCAACATTCAGAGGATAAAGTTCATTATACATATAGTTCTTGTGATTTTGGGTAAGAAAGGAGACCAATGTGAATTTAAAGGGACTTGCAGCTGAAAGGGTCTAAATACAGAGTGAAGCATACTTTTGTACTTTTTTTTTTCCTTAGGGTTTTTTTTTTTTGGGTCTATTTTCTTTTGTAACATAGTTTATATGGAAATATGTTTTGTATGATGGCACATGTATAATCTATATCTAATTGCTTGCTGTTTCAAGAAAGTAGAGCAAGAGAAAGGGAGGAAGAAAATTTGGAACTGAATTAAAAAAAAACAACAGAAGTAAAAAAAAAAAAATTGCATGTAATTTTAAAAAATATATTAAAATTTTCATAAAAAATAAAATTACTTGTAGTTGCTATATCAAGTTCTGACATGTAGGTGAGCATTTCTGGACAACTTGAAAATGGTTTTCTCATATTTTTCCCCTCAAGTCTTGTTTATATGCTCCAGTCTCTTTTTGTAGCTAGTAAATTATTACCAAGCTCCTATTTGAAGTCCCAGAACTTTTGAAGAATTGGGTCTGTCTTTAATGATAGATTAACTCTATACACAGTAGGTCTTTCATGTGTTTTTTATGGAAATATAAAGTTATCAAGACTAATATTCTTGAAATAGACAGCCAGGGTGGAACATTTCTTAACATCAACGTGGGCAGATGAATGATGTTCCTAGATAATTCAGGAGCATGATAGTTAGCTCTTAGAAGCAGTGATTTTGTTTTAATTTTACACTGTTGTTGAAAGTGTCACTTTGAAAGATGATGAAAAAAAACCCTCTTAAATTTAATTTTTCAGTGTGTGTTCAGTCATAAATTTTGTTCCTACTTCAGAAGAAAATCAAAAGTCTTTCAGGTTTTTTGGGGGAGGGGGAAGGTAATGTAAATGTAGGGGAAGTTGTCATTCTTGTAAATGATTTGAGACAAAAAAAAGTGACTACTCTTGAAAATTAGACAAACTGAAAAGATGTGAATATGGTCTTCTTGGAGATTGAATGAGAGAATTCAAAGTGGACTGATGATGAAGGGTTAGAAAGCTAGTGATCATAAAATATGAGGAGTTCAGAACAGTTTAACATCTTCATGTTTCTTGGAGTGATTGTGAAATCTTCTTGGAAAATGTCCAGAACAATATTTGGTGAAACTTGTGTATCGCCGTGACTACACAGGTGTCTGAGACAACATATCTAACATTTGGCATGAGCAATGTATTTTGGCCCTGGATAAAACATTAGTTATTTTCCCCTGCAAATTCTCTGAAATAATTCTAAATGAAATTCAAAGCTTATAAAATTGAACTTTGTCATATGACACAAATATTCAGGATTTTTTATAGTCATGCTAATTTGTTCAACATCTCTAGATTCTATCTATCAAATTAGACTACTGGATTTGGATGGATAACATTGTTAGTGAAATCAATAGGGAAATTAATCAACATGCAATTTTCAGAAAGTCAATTATGATTGCTGTGAAAATGTTCTTTTTTCTGGCCTTTAGGGTTATATTTTTACAATGTTAATGTTTCATCCTCTCCTCTCCCCAACATTGCTGTTTATCATTGTTTTCATTAAAGTGACTTTTTTTCTGTAAATCTCAGTTTCTAAGCAATGAACTACAAATGATCACAGAAGTACGGAATTTGGAATGGGCTTCATTTTCATGAGGTTGGATTCTTCAATCTGAGTTGCCTCAGAATTTAAATAGTGACTGTGACTTCAGCCCACATTCTAGATCTCTCCTCCCTGCCCTCTTCTTCGTTGGTCACCATGCTCTCAGAACTATTAGTGTTCGAGGCAGTGAAGGACTGACTCTTTTTTCAGGACCTTCAAAGGTGGTTGTTCCTTGTCACCTGGTCATTTCCCGCTCTTGGGGTCCAACTCTGCCTCTGACACTTCCAACCCTTGTGTTCTTGGGCAAGTGGCTTTCCTCTTGTGAGTCTCCATCTCCTTATTTTCATGAGGAAGGAGCTAAAGGAGAGGGCTTTGGAGGCTCCTTTCAGCCCTAACTCTGGCAGTGCTCTGTTCTACCCTCGTGTACAGCAGCTCCTTTTCAAACCATCGGCTGATTGCTAGGTTAGTCCCCTTTCTTTTTCAAGAAGTTCATTACCTGGATCATATGATCCTTGCCCTCAAACTCAGGGAGCTCAGCACACAAGTTGATGTTTCAACACACTGATCTTCAATTTGTCAGCCTCCTAAACTCTGGCAACTTCCAACTTCACTCCATAGTCATAGTTTTGATCTGCTCCTTATCCCATAACTATTTTTAACCAAACTTTTATTTTATAGATAGATTTCATTAACTATTTCACAATTATATTTGTTTTAAAAAATTTCATATTCATTTAAAAAATATTTAGTTCTATGCTCAAAAAGTTATCACACTGTGCAGACCCTTGACCCAGCAGCATTTCTATTGGGCCTATATCCTAAAGAGATCTTAAAGGAAGGAAAGGGCCCCACATGTGCAAGAATGTTTGTGGCAGCCCTTTTTGTAGTGGCAAGAAACTGGAAACTGAAGGGATGCCCATCAATTGGAGAATGGCTGAATAAATTATGGTATATGAATGTTATGGAATGTTATTGCTCTGTAAGAAACGACCAGCAGGATGATTTCAGAGAGGCCTGGAGAAACTTGCATGAACTGATGCTGAGTGAAACGAGCAGAACCCAGGAGATCATTATACACGGCAACAACAACATTACATGATGATCAATTCTGATGGACATGGCTCTCTGCAACAATGAAATGCTTCAAACTAGTTCCAGTTGTTTAATGATGAAGAAAACCATATTCACCCAGGGAGAGGCCTGTGGGATCTGTGTGGATCACAACATAGCATTTGCACATTTTCTGTGAATGTTTGCTTGCATTTTGTTTTCCTTCTCAGGTTTTTGTTTTTGTTTTTGTTTTTTTTTTTTCTTTCTTGATCTGATTTTTCTTGTGAGCAAGGTAATTGTATACATGTGTATACATCTATTGGATTTAACATACATTTTAGCATATTTAACATGTATTGGACTACCTGCCATCTATGGAAGGGAGTAGGAGGAAGAAATTTGGAATAGAAGGTTTTGCAAGGGTCAGTGTTGAAAAATTACCCATGCATATGTTTTGTAAATAAAAAGCTTTAATAAATTTTTTTTAAAAAAAAGAAAAATTTTTAGTTCTAAATTCTTGAGAGAAACATTGAGGAGCCCTACTTAAACTCTAATCAGCATTAGTCAGTTCATACTTTATAAGGGGTAATAATTTTTAGTAATTATTTTAATATTCTTCTAGTAATACATATCTACTCAATCACCTAATAATAGATATAAGAATAAACAACACATTAATCCACACATTCTGTTAGAAGGGGCCTATACTAGGCCTCAAACGTTAATGTAATGTTCACCGCTTCTTTACCTGCCATGGATAAGCTCCCAAGAAAGCTGACAAAGATATCTTCATCCTGTTGTGCTCAAGTCCCATGGCCAAGGCAAGCGTGAGTAGTGGCATGGTACAGGGAATCCCCCAGTATGTTCTTGGAGCATACGTATAGCTTGCACCATCTCCTTCTGCCTACCCTAAGGAGGAGCCCGTCCATGTTGTGACCACCTAGTCACCGGAGATATTCCTGGCTTCAGCCGAGCCATGACCTTGGTGACATGTCATTTTTGTTTATTTTTTTCTTATGCTTCATGTGTCAGCCAATGGGATTCTGTATTTTGCAAAGCCACTTTCCAGTCACAAATGTATCTTGTTCATCCATTCCCCAGTGATGTGACAGACATCTCCTCAAGTTCTAATTCCTTGTTACTACAAAAAGAGCTGCTCCAAAATTTTTGCAAAATGGGCTATTTTCCCTTTTCTTTGATCTCTGGGGGATACAATGATAGCGATATTTTTGGGTCAGAGGGTTTACACGGTTTTAAAACCTTTTGGGCATAGTTCCAAATTGTTTTTCAGAATGTTTTTTGCCAAGCTTTTCTTATCCAGTGCCTTCACTCTTACCACAAATAAATATGGGGAGCTTTTAAAGTCCCCCAGCTTAAAAAACAAAACAAAACAAAACACCGGCACTTAGGATGGACATCCTCTCAAGCTGTCAGACTGCATTTCTAAGCCCTTTGCATCCAAATCCTAGCATTTGCTCACTCACTGCTTCCATTACTTCGTCTCCCACTCACTTAGCAGCCCTTAGTAATCTACCTTCTGACCCCATCACTCAGTTGGAGTTCCTCTCTTTACAGTTAGAACAATCGTTTAGCCACCAGATCCAGTGGCCTTTTCTCTGTGCTCACACTGCTTAACCTCTGGTGCTTTTGGAACCCTCAGCCCCCTTCCTGAATACGTGCTCCCTTGGATTCCAAACACCCTTTCTCTTGGTTGTTCTTCCCCCTGGCTTGACGATTCCTCCTTTTCCTTTTTCTAGATCATTCTCTTCTTCCTCCTCACTAACCATGGGCATCCTTTACAGTTCTGACCTGGCTCCTTCTTCTGCACACTCTCCCTCTCTGTGACTTCGCAGTTACCATCTGTATGTAGTTAACTCCAAGTACAGTCTTATCCAACCCTAATTTTTCCCTTAGATTTTGCTCCTCTGTAAATAACTATCTGCTGCATAATTCTGCCCAGTTGCACTGTTGGCTTCAAGCTCAACACATCCAAGGCAAACCTCGTTCTGCTTCCCCAAAAACCCGTCTTTCCCCAGTTGTGCCATTTTGCTTTTGGGACCACCATCCTTCTGGTATTCCTGTGGGATCTTAGAGTCGTTCCTGATTCCCCCCTTTGCTTCAGTTCTCATATCTGCTCAGTTTCCAGGTCTTGGTCCTACTTCCACAACTTGACTGCGCTCATTCCCTTCACTCTGCTCACAGTCTCACTCTTGCCCAGCCTTTGTACAGAACCTCTCACCACAGCTTCCTAATTGGTCTTCTTTTCCTATCTCCCCTTTTCCCACCTTCTCCACAGAGCATTGGAACCCGGCCAAAATGATATCCTCAGAACTTGCTCAGAAATCTTCTATTAGCTCTAACAGAAAACCCACACTCCTTGGTGTGGCCTGGTACTTACATCCCTCTGTGCTGTCACTGCTGTTTCCCTTTCCAGTCCAGTTGCATATTGCTTTCCTGCAGCAATCTCTTTTTTCTTTTGTTTGTTTGGTTTTTTCACTTAATAGCATCTTATTTCTCCAATTACCTGCAAAGATAGTTTTCTTTTTTTTTTTATTAATACTTTTTATTTGCAAAACGTATGTATGGGTAATTCTTCAACATTAACCTTTACAAAGCTTTCTGTTACAAATTTTTCCCCCCTACTCCCCATCCCTCCCCTAGATGACAGGATATCCACTACATGTTAATTATGTTAAAATACTTGACAAATCGAATATATGTATACATATTTCCCAACTTATCATTGTTGTGCAGGAAAAATCGTATCTATAAGAAAGAATAATCAGATAAAGGAAATACAATGCAAGCAAACATCAATAGAGAGCATGAAAATGGCACGTTGTGGTCCACATTTCATATCCCTCTCTCTGGGTGTATATGGCTTTCTTCACTGAACAATTGGAACTGGTTTGAGAATTCTTTGTTGCAGAGAGCCATGTCCATCAGAATTGATCATCACATAGTATTGTTGTTGCCGTGAATAATGATCTCCTGGTTCTGCTCACTTCACTCAACATCAGTTCATGCAAGTCTCTCCAGGCCTCTCTGAAATCGTCCTGCTGGTCATTTCTCATAGAACAATAATATTCCATAACATTAATATACCGTAATTTATTTAGCCACTTTCCAATTGATGGGCATCCCTTCATTTTCCAGTTTCTAGCCACTACAAAAAGGGCTGCCACAAACATTCTTGCACATGTGGGGCCCTTTCCTTCCTTTATGATTTCTTTGGGATGTAGGCCCAATAGAAACACTGATGGGTCAAATGGTATGCACAGTTTGATAACTTTTTGAGCATAGCTCCAAATTGCTCTCCAGAATGGTTGGATCCGTTCACAGTTCCACCAACAATGCATCAGTGTCCCAGCCTTCCCACATCCCCTCCAGCATTCATCGTTATCTTTTCCTGTCATTTTAGCCAATCTGACAGGTGTGTAGTGGTACCTCAGAGTTGTCTTAATTTGCATTTCTCTGATCAATAGTGATTTGGAGCAACTTTTCATATGACTAGAGATGGTTTTAATTTCATCATCTGAAAATTGTCTGGTCATATCCCTTGACCACTTCTCTATTGAAGAGTGGCTTGAATTCTTATAAAAATGAGACAATTCTCTATATATTTTAGAAATGAGGCCTTTATCAGAACCATTAATGTAAAGATGATTTCCCAATTTGATGCTTCCCTCCTAATCTTGTCTGCATTAGTTTTATTTGTACAGAAACTTTTTAACTTAATATAATCAAAATTATCTATCAGGTGTTCAATTAATAGTTCCAGATCTTCTTTGGACATAAATTTATTCCATCTCCATAGGTCTGAGAGGTAAACTATACTACGTTCCTCTCATTTGCTTACAATATCACTCTTCATATCTAGATCATGAACCCATTTAGATCTTATCTTGGTATGTGGTGTTAGGTGTGGGTCGAGCCCTAATTTCTTCCACACTAGTTTCCAATTTTCCCAGCAGTTTTTGCCAAATAGTGAGTACTTATCCCAAAAGCTGGGGTCTTTGGGTTTATCAAACACTAAATTGCTAAAGTTATTGCCTAGATTGTCCTGATGTCCTATCCTATGCCATTGATCGACTGTTCTATTTCTTAGCCAGTACCAAATGGTTTTGATGACTGCTGTTTTATAATATAGTTTTAGATCTGGTACAACAAGGCCACCTTCATCGGCCTTTTTTTTTTTTCATTAATTCCCTTGAAATTCTTGACCTTTTGTTCTTCCAAGTGAACTTTGCTACTATTTTTTCTAGATCTGTAAAATAATTTCTTGGGAGTTTGATTGGTATGGCACTAAATAAGTATATTAGTTTGGGTAGTATTGTCATTTTTATTATATTAGCTCAGCCTACCCATGAGCACTTAATGTTTTTCCAATGGATTAGGTCTGATTTTATTTGTGTGGAAAGTGTTTTGTAGTTTAGTTCATATAGTTTCTGACTTTTTCTTGGCAGATATTTTATACCATCATCCGTTACTTGGAATGGAATTTCTTTTTGTATCTCTTGCTGCTGAACTTTGTTGGTAATATATAAAAATGCTGATGATTTATGTGGATTTATTTTGAATCCTGCAACTTTACTAAAGTTGTGAATTGTTTCTAGTAGTTTTTTAATTGAGTCTCTAGGGTTCTCTAAGATACCATCATGTCATCTGCAAAGAGTGATAATTTGGTTTCTTCATTACCTACTCTAATTCCTTTAATCTCTTTTTCTTCTCTTATTGCCAAAACTAACATTTCTAATACAATATTAAATAGTAATGGTGACAGTGGGCAGCCTTGTTTCACTCCTGATCTTACTGGGAATGGTTCTAGTTTGTCTCCATTACATACGATGCTTGCTGATGGTTTTAAATAGATGCTACTAATCATTTTAAGGAAAAGCCCATTTATTCCTATACTCTCTAGTGTTTTTAATAGGAATGGGTGTTGGATTTTATCAAATGCTTTTTCTGCATCTATTGAGATAATCATATGGTTTTTGGTAGTTTGGTTATTAACATGATTGATTATGCTGATAGTTTTCCTAATATTGAACCCAGCCCTGCATTCCTGGTATAAATCCTATTTGGTCATAGTGTACTATCCTGGGGATGACTTTCTGTAATCTCATTG
>JAJPUD010003411.1:78178-150955 GCA_023553655.1 Myrmecobius fasciatus
TTTCCTCTTCTGTTAACCTGGCAATCTATATTTTTGTAGATATTCCTCCATTTCATTTAGATTATCAAATTTATTGGCATAAAGTTGGGCAAAGTAACTCCTAATTATTACTCTAATTTCCTCTTCATTGGAGGAAAGTTCTCCCTTATCATTTTTGAAACTAACAATTTGATTTTCCTCTTTCCTTTTTCTGATCAAATTAACTAAAGGCTTATCTATTTTGTTGTTTTTTTCATAAAGCCAACTCTTAGTCTTATTTATTAATTCAGTAGTTTTCTTATTTTCAATTTTATTGATCTCTGCTTTTATTTTCAGAATTTCCAATTTGGTATTTAATTGAGGGTTTTTAATTTGCTCTTTTTCTGGTTTTTTTTTTAATTGTAAGCCCAATTCATTGATCTTCTCTTTCTCTGTTTTATGTAAGTAAGCATCTAGAGATATAAAGTTACCCCTTACAACCGCTTTGGCCGTATCCCACAAATTTTGGTATGTTGTCTCGGTCTCATTATTGTTGTTCTCCTGAATGAAATTATCTATTGTGTCTATAATTTGCTCTTTCACCCATTCATTCTTCAGGATTAGATTATTTAATTTCCAATTAACTTTTGGTCTATTTTCTCCTGGCCTTATATTACATGTGAGTTTTATTGCATCATGATCTGAAAAGGATACATTTACTATTTCTGCTTTTCTGCATTTGATTTTGAGGTTTTTATACCCTAACACATGATCAATTTTTGTATAAGTTTCATGAACCCCTGAGAAAAAAGTATACTCCCTTCTATCACCATTCAATTTCCTCCAAAGATCTGTCATACCTAACTTTTCTAACATTTTGTTTACCTCCCTAACTTCTTTCTTATGTATTTTGTGGTTTGATTTATCTAATTCTGAGAGAGCAAGGTTGAGAACCCCCACTAGTATAGTTTTACTGTCTATTTCTCCTTGCATCTCTGTTAGTTTCTCCTCTAGGAATTTGGATGCTATACCACTTGGTGCATATATGTGTAGTATTGATACCGCTTCATTGTCTATGGTACCCTTTAGTAAAATATAGTTTCCTTCCTTATCTCTTTTAATTAGATCTATTTTTGCTTTTACTTGATCTGAGATAAGGATTGCTACCCCTGCTTTTTTTTGTTCACTTGAAGCATAAAAGATTCTGTTCCAGCCCTTTACCTTCACTCTGTATGTATCTCTATGTTTTAGATGTGTTTCTTGTAAACAACATATTGTAGGATTCTGGCTTTTAATCCAGTCTGCTATCCGTTTCCGTTTTATGGGAGAGTTCATCCCGTTCACATTCACAGTTAAAATGACTATATCTATATTTCCTGCCATCTTATTTACCCAAAGTTATATTTGTCTCTTCCCTTTCCCCCCTCCCCAGTATTTTGTTTTTGATGACCACCTCCCCCTAACAGCCCTCCTCCCCCCTTTAGAACCCTCCTTCTTTTTTACACCTTTCCCCTAATCCCTTTCTTTTCCTCCTTTCCCTCCTACTTCCCTATAAGGAGGGCCAAGTTTTTCCCTGAAATCAAATGTGTCTGATATGCTCTTTTAGAGCCCAATCTAATGAGAGTAAGATTTACATAATACTCATCGCCCTTCCTTCTTTCCCTCAATTATATTAGATTTTCTATGTCTCTTCATGAGACTTTGCCTTATTTTACCTCTTTTTTTTACTTTATTTTATCTCCTTTTCCCCTCCCTTTTTTTTACAGTATGATATCCCTTACACCTCTAATTTCTTTTCCATTATTATCAAAGTAAAATCAAATTACACCCCCATTCTTTAAGGATACCCATAGTAGAGATATAGTTCTCAAGAGTCCTTTCCTTTTTACCTTTTTATGCATCTCTTGAGTTCTGTGTGTGGAGGTCGAATTTTTTGTTCAGATCTGGTCTTTTCATTAGAAATAGGTGAAATTCCCCTATATCATTGAATGACCATCTTCTTCCCTGGAAGATGATGCTCATTTTAGCTGGATAGGTTATTCTTGGTTGTAATCCAAGTTCTTTTGCCTTTTGGAATATCTGATTCCAGGCCCTTCGATCCTTCAATGTGGAAGCTGACAGATCCTGTGTAATTCTAATTACAGTTCCTCAGTATTTGAACTGTTTCTTTCTACCAGCTTGTAATATCTTTTCCTTGGTGCAATAGTTCTGAAATTTGGCCACGATATTCCTTGAGGTTTTAATTTTGGGGTCTCTTTCAGGAGGTGATTGGTGAATTCTTTCAATGCCAACTTTGCCTTCTGATTCTAAAACATCAGGGCAATTCTCTTTCATGATTTCCTGGAAGATAGCATCCAGGTTCTTTTTTTTCATCGTGACTTTCAGGGAGTCCGATAATCCTTAGATTGTCTCTCCTGGATCTGTTTTCCAAGTCAGTTGTTTTTCCTAGGAGATATTTCATATTTTCTTCTATTTTTTCATTTTTTTGTTTTTGTTTGACTGATTCTTGAAGTCTTATTGAGTCATTCATTTCAATTTGTTCAATTTTAATTTTTCAGGTATTATTTCCTTCAGTTATCTTTTTTAGCTCCTTTTGTAACTGGCCAATTGAATTTTTTGGTTCATTACATTCTTTTTCCATTTTGCCAATTTTATTTTTCAGTGAAATGTTGTCTTTTTCCAATTCACTAATTTTGTTTTTCAGTGAATTGTTGTCTTTTACCAATTCACTATTTTTATTTTCCAGTGAGTTGGTGACTTTTTCCAATTCATTAATTTTGTTTTTCAGTGAATTGTTGTCTTTTTCCGATTCACCAGACTTATTTTCCAGTTTTTCACATCTCTGCTGCAGGGCGATGTTTCCTTCTTGCACTGCTCTCAGTTTATTTCCCCAATCTTCTTCTAGCTCTCTTTTGAGATTCTTTATGCAATCTTCCAGGTAAGCCTTCTGAAAGGGAGACCAGCTTAAGTCCACCTTTGTGGCTTCATCTGGGATTGTTTTCAGAATCTCAGCATCTGGGGACTGCTCTAGTTTCTCTCCGTAAAAACTGTCTATGGTAAGAATTCTCTTCTTCTTGCTTATGATGTTTAGCTGAGGTATCAGTCAGCAGCAGGGAATTCTGCAGCAGCAGCAGCAGCAGCAGAGATTTCAATTTGCCCTGGGGCAATTTGCCGAGTTGACTTCCGGTCTGGGGCTGATCTTGCTAGATCCGCACTAGGACCACACTTTCAGCTGCTCTCAATCCACCCTTTATCAAAGGTAGACCTGCCAAAGCACCTGCCCGCAAGCAGAGCAAAGTGGCCCAAGGGTCTCCCAGGGACTTCCTGGCAGCCTAAAATCTTCTGGTCCGTCCCAGCCCCGGACTTGCACCCCGGCTGCGCCCTGGCGTCTGAGCGCTGGGAGCTGCTCCATCCCCTGCCCGTCTAAAACTGACCTCAGAAGTTCTTTCAAAGTAGATATTTGATAGAAGTGCGTTGTAGTCCAAGTGTTTGGTGGCGTCCTCACTCCAGAACCAGTCCGGAGGCTCAATCTGTCTGGGTCTGAGGGAAGGTCTCAGGAGCTCACAGAGGATGCTGTCTGCAGTTCGCCATCTTGGCTCCGCCCAAAGATAGTTTTCAACTTTCATTTTTGCAAGATTTTGAACTCCAAGTTTTTCCTCCTCCTTCCCTTCCCTCCCCATTCCCCAAGAGAGCAAGCAGTCTGATACAGGTTATCCCTGTAGTTGTGTTGAAGATATTTCCGTACCAGTCGTGTTGCTTCTCATCACTGTTCCCCAGGCACTAGCCGGCTGGTGACACCCTTTGCCCTCTGCAGAGCAGTCCATGGCAGCCGCTTTCCCCTTCCCCGTGAGTGCTCGGACCTTGCCTGCCCCCAGGCAGCCCCACTTGTTGCCTTTTCCCAGCATTCTCTAACTTCGCCCGCCCTTGCACGTGTGTCATTTCTGCTTAGCAGAGCGGGAGCTTCTTGCGTTCTCAGCAGCCAGCAGGATGCATGCACAGAGCGGGGCTCAGGAAATGCGCGGGCACCCAATGGGATTGGGCAGCAGCGGCAGCGAGGCCTCTGAATGGCACGCGTGGTTCGGAACAACATGTTTGCCTTTGGGCAAGGTCGGACTGCAAAGAGAGCCTTCTTCTTGAGGTTTTCCCTCTTGAACAGAGAGGGAGAGCCAGGACCCAGCAAGGGGGTGGTGATTCGAGTGCCTGAGCTGGAAGCCAGGCAGTCCTGGGCGAGTCACTGAGCCTCAGTGCCCCCATCTGCAGACACTGGCACCTCACTCCAGTGCCAAGCACTAACAAGCCTTAGAACATATGTGGGGGTCCCTCCTTCTCCACTGAGTGCCAGTCGCTGCCCCTCACTCACAGAGCCAGGCACACATGGTCTCATTAAGCTGCCACAGCCATCTTGCAGAGGAGGAGGCTGGAGGTCATAGAAATGACCTCAAAGGGACACAGCTGTCGGGGGCTGGTCAGAAGCTGGATTTGTGCTAGCAGACCAACACTGCAGAAGCAGCTCGCTCTGGGCATCCATCTGAACTCAGGCTCCTGCCTGCCTCAGCTCGAGGGGCCCAGGGGATCCCCAGGGGCTGCTACCCTCCGCCTCCTCCTCCTGCTCCCTGCCTCCCAGGGCACTGGGGGGAGAAGAGTCTGCGCCTCCCAAAGTGCCCCAGCATATGCCCATCACTCTTGTCGTCGCTAGCTGTGTGAAAGGGCCAGGGCACCAGGAAGGAGCAAGAAGTAGCCAAGAGTCAAGTGTTTACCCATAAAAAGAAGCCATCGCCTCATTAGTCACAGTCAATGAATTTCTGAAGCTTTTCCCCCCTTTTTTCCCAAATTAGTTTGTGCTTAGTGACATCATATTAACACGGTTATCAGAAATTTATGGGAGAAGGGCTGCTGTTTGCATTTTGAAGCAGAAATAGCTAAGTGAGAGGTAATTAATGAGACTGCTCTGTCAGCCACATCACTGTCTTTTATTTAACTAATAGGGACTAGGTTGCATATTTATCTGTAAAATATTATGTAAAAGAAATCTGTTTCTCTCCATTTATCTCTGAATGTGGTTATGTAGACCCTGTTTATTTGCTTAGCATCCCAGGTTCTGGCATTGATTTTTTTTTATTTAAAGCTTTTTTATTTTCAAAACATATGCATAGATAATTTTTCAACATTGATGCTTGCAAAAACTGGTGTTCCAAATTTCCCCTCCCCTTCCTCCTTTTCCCTCCCCTAGATGGCAAGTCATCCAATATATGTTAAACATGTTACTATATATATATATATATATATATATATATATATATGTTAAATCCAATATATGTGTACATATTCATATGATTATCATACTGCACAAGAAAAATCAGGTCAAAAAGAAAAAAAAAACCTGAGAAGGGAAACACACTGCAAGCAAACATCAATCAAGAGCATGAAAATGTTATGTTGCAGTCCACATTTCACATCCCTCTCTCTGTGTGTATATGGCTTTCTTCAGTGAACACTTGGAACTGGTTTGAGACAATTCTTCGTTGCAGAGAGCCATGTCCATCAGAATTGATCATGTAATATTGTTGTTGCCGTGTATAATGTTCTCCTGGTTCTGCTGATTTCATTCAGCATCATTTCATGTAAGTCTCTCCAGGCCTCTCTGAAATCCTCCTGCTGGTCGTTTCTTACAGAGCAATAATATTCCATAACATTCATATACCATAATTTATTCAGCCATTCTCCCATTGATGGGCATCCCTTCAGTTTCCAGTTTCTAGCCACCACAAAAAAGGGCTGTCACAAACATTCTTGCACATGTGGGTCCCTTTCCCTCCTCTAAGATCTCTTTGGGATATAGGCCCAGTAGAAACACTGCTGGGTCAAAGGGTATGCACAGTTTGACAACTTTTTGAGCATAGTTCCAAATTGTTCTCCAGAATGGTTGGATCCGTTCACAGCTCCACCAACAATGTATCAGTGTCCCAGTCTTCCCACATCCCCTCCAACATTCGTCATTATCTTTTCCTGTCTTCTTACTCCAGCATTAATTCTTGAGGGAATGTACGACCTCCCCAGACAAAATGGGTTGACACCATAGTCAGTGGCTCCATTGTGGGCTCAGACTCGTGGTATGGAAGCACACACAAGCCGTACAGGGTGTCAGCGCAGGCCCTTTGCGCTCCACAGGCCACAGTGGCCTCCCCTCCTGTAGCCCGCTCCCACATGCTTAATTGTAGGCTACTCTGACCCTGCAGCTCAGCAGACGGGTTTGGGTCTGTCGGCTCTTTGGACGGAAGATGTTTCCTCTGAGGAAGCCTCACACACTCAGAACTTGTTGCTTCAATCCCCTGAGTTTGGGTAGAAGTGAGCTCTCTTGGCTGCACATTCACCAGCGATAGCTCACCCTCCAGCTCACCTCTGCCAGCCTCGCCGGCTGGTCCTTGCCTGGCAGGCGCGGGCCCTGCCAGCTACCTGAGGCTCTCCTGTAAAGCTTGGGGGTTTTGCCACAGCCTGGTCGTGGTAGGGGTCAGAGGTCAGGAGGGATGGGGGGAGGAATATGGGAAGGAAGGAGGAGGGAAAAATTATAAAAAGATGAAAACTGGAAATGAACTGGGAACATCCGCTTTGTTTTCATTTTGTAGCCTGGCAGTTTATGGAATAGACTGACGGCCTGAGAATCCTCTAGGCCGTAGATGCATTTTAAGAAACTGATACTTTGCCACCAGAGAGCAGTTTCTTTTGCAATGAATAGTCTGTTGGGGCTCGCTCCTGCCATTTTTGCTTGCTCCCCCTCACTCAGTGCAAACCTGAGGTAGCCCTCGTCCCTGGCTCCTGCGTATTTATGGCATCTCCTTCTTTGGGTAATTGTTTCAGGGCTCTGGAGTGAATTATGGGAGGGAGCCATTAAAACAGTCCGCTCTGGATAGGCCGCTGGGGTTGAAGAGCTGCCCTTTTTACCTGGGCCTCAGGGCTGCTGTGCTGACGCCTTAGCACATGAGCCACTCTTGGTTTTCCTCGTTGTCTGATTCACCATGAGGTTTGTGGGTGGCAAGGAGGGCCCAGGTTGCTAGGTCGTCTGACTCCCTGCTTCCATTTTCAGATTGCCTCACACCCGTGACCGCCGTAAACATGCTCACCGGTCAAGAAATCCCCGTTGTCATTGTGGCCAGAACAAAATTGGAAGGCTCCCTAGACACAAAAATAGGTAAGTGGTGGCTGTGAAAAGGGATTGTGCCGGCACGTTCTACAGGAGGGTTGAAATGTCAGCATGTGCCTCCGGGCCAAAAACAGATGCCGTGTCTTGTGAAGATGAACTTCCCCATTCATGGGGTCCGTGCCTTGAGCCAGGAACCAGGTTTCAGTCCCTTGTAAGGCACGGCCTGGCCGTGCCATCCCGGGCACATCAGGGACCTCTTGGGGCTCCAGCCTACCTCTAAGACTGTATTACAGGGAAGGTGCTAGCCTCCATTGGGGAGGAGTGTTCCCTCACCCAGAGCTCTTGATCGTCTCCATCCCTGTACTTCTGGGTCCCTGGAGAGCAGCTAGCCCAGTGCCTTTGCACAAGTGGGAACTACAGAGATGAACATCTGTGGAAGTGGGGGGGAGGAAAGGAACTGTGACTTTTACATTATTTACAAATATAGCCTTTCTCTCCTGATCCCCCCTCCCCATCTCTCTCCTTCCCCAGTGTGGAGAACTTTGCTTTTCTAACAGAAGCCAAAGAAAGAAGGGGAGTGGGGGGGAGGGGGAGAAGAGGAACAGAAATCAGCATAATTAACCAAAACAGCTCTCTAGTGTGACATCATATGGAATGGAACTTTGTCTCAAAAAGGTGAAAGACCAATGATGGCATGTTGTCTATTGGGGTAGGGGGTGAGGGGGCAGAGGGAAGGAGGAAGTGCTTGCTGCATCAGGCCCCATGCCTTTATGTGCTTTATAAATCTTATCTCATATGATCCTAAATACTTATGTAGGCAGCAAAACCAACCCCCAGTTTAGAGAACCTGGAGGGGCCCTGGAGTCACCCTTCTTCCTGTGGCTTCAGGCTCCATTTTCCAGGAGGAATAAATGTAGGCGTTTTCTAGAGAGAAACCAGGCTCGAATGCATTCAGCTATCACCCACCTCTGCCCATTCTCCTTTTTAAAGTTTGGTGCTTAAAGAAAAGAACTCCTTTCATTATTGACTTGTTTTGTTCATATTATTATTTATTAATAAACCAGCAGCTCAAGGAAATGCCTTTCAGTGTTATTCCCTTGTCATCTTTTGAGCCAGAAGCAAGGCAGCTATGGGTAATGGAGAGGGGACAGCATTAGTGGGGGAGGACCTGATTTCAAGTGTCCTCTCTTACACATATGGCTGTTACACTAACCAGGTCACTTCAGCCTGATGGTGCCGAGCAGGTGCCAGTCTGCCCATGAAATCCCAAGTCTGGTCCCAGAACAAAAACAAAACAACAAAGCCCAAGTCCTTGGATATATGGACAGTTTCTAATGTCATACAAAAAAATAATAATTTTATTTTTAGGTATCATGGGATGGTTTTCTTACCTGGGTAATCTCTACCTTGGGTGAAATCTGTTTTTAAGAGTGTTACTTAATGAGTCTAAACAAAGCAGACTCAAGCAAATAGAAAGATTCATTCGATCCTTTCTTTTAGGCTAATTACAAGATTTTGTATTCCATTGATTTTTACATGACAACAGCCCTCTCAGCATCTTTCCATCTCCCATGATGAAATACATTTTAATTTCCAAGATTTATTAGGTAACATTTTGCCTAATCGCTCCCTTTGGTGATACACTTAGTAATCTTTTCCCCTTTTGGTCTTATTTGGGGGCTTTACAATTTGGTTTGTAAATTACCCACATATTTTCCCTTCATTATTCTTCAGCTTGTCTCTGCATAGGTAGCTAGCTAGCTCCCTTAATAACTTTGTTTTTCCAGTAATTGCTGCTATTATATCTCATTTCCCTTACCATTGTTTTGTGTCTTTGATTTAAAAAAAAAATGCAGAAATGCCAAATCAAAAACTCTTCTTGGAATCATTACAGTCTTTTTTTTCTTTTCCTACCCCAGTTTCTTCATGTGTTACATCCTAAATGTGTGATTTGTATCAAATATAGAGGCAAACAAATGTCAAGTAATTGTGATTGGACTGTCATTTCTGAAAGTTTTCTGTATAAGAGGGAGAAGAATCATTTCCTGAGAGCATAACAGACAAGGCTGTTGCAAATTGTTTCACCCACAGCAACTTTCTGATTTTTCATCCCAACCAGCCGTTGGCAAAATTGTGAGATTGAGCAGGTTCATTTTTGGTGCCTGTGCCCAGATGTACTTCTTGGAAGGAAAACCATAGTCCCTTTGTGTAGAAATCAGTTTACTATGTTCACTTTTCCTAGTTTTTTTGTTTGTTTTTGTTTTTGTTTTTACATTTTAAAAGAAGAAAATGGAGGGAGATAACCAAAGGAGTGAATTTCTAATGATAGAATTTCAAGTGCTGTAACTCTTGGGGAGAAGTGACATTTTGGGGGCCTAGACAATAAAATCAGAACCTTCCCAGAATCCTTCAAATTATAATGTGGTAAACCACATAAAACTGCCTATTTGTAAATGTGTCTTGTATTTTTTAGTCTTACTTTGGTGTTTTCTAAAGGAGGTTATGGAGTATGGGGAGTCAGAGGACCTGAGTTTGAAACCTCTGTCTTATGCTTCCTATCCCTGTGACAAAGGACACTTCACTTAGTCTCTGTTAAAATGATCTTTCAATCATCTTTTGGTCTTCCAGTCAAAATGCTTCCTTGACACTCAACTCTACAAAGTCCTAGATTTTTACCTTTTGACTTTTCCCTGACTCAAATATTGTCCAACACAAATTTTAAGTGCTTTTCCCTAACTCTCCAATTACCCAAATACTCCCTCCGTGCATTTTTCCAAATGCTGTTAACTAGATTAAACACAGGAACCACCTTGGCTGGTTTTTCAGCAGAATCTGGGAGCCTTCAGCTGCCTCTGCCTGGGTCCCCATCCCTTAAGTTGGGGGAGGATCCCAGAGAAAGGGGAACTTGAGTGGAGAATTAAGCGGCCCTGGGAGGGTGCTGATGGATTCTGGAGTCTGCAGACACCCTCAGGAGAGTCGCCCGACAGTGTCCTTGCTGACAAGGGACGTTCCAGAGGGTCCCTCTTAGGAGAGGAAGCTGGGCCGCAGCCCCCAGGTCAGGCTTCAGACCAATCCTGGTGGCACCTCTTGGCCTGGAAGTTTTTACTCTAAAAACTGGTCAGTTCACCTCACTTTGTTGCCCCCACAAGATGAGCTACCTCCTGGGGGCACTTGGCAAGTGACCTTTTGTGGATAGGTGAAGAAAGGCCGTAGCCTCAGGGTGATGGCCATTGCCTGAATGATTGCTCTAGAAACCACCCTTCCACCGGGAGGCTGGCCTGGATTTAGGGAGGAATGTCCCCTCAGAAGGTGGCGTTACTGGGAAGGATGGGCCCGACAGAGGCACTGTCCTGGCAGCGTCGGAAGGGCCCCAACACGCGCTGTCCCTAGCAGGCGCTCGGAGGTTGTAGGAGGTTGGTGAGCGGGGTGAGAATTGTAAAACAGCTCACACCTAGACATGGAAAAACTGCCCCTAATGCACAGCTTTGTGTCCCCAGAGAAGAGGGACAGGAAGAGCAAAGCCTCAGAAGCATGTCTGTCAGCAAGCTGTTCCTTGTCTTCCCTTTCTGGATAGGAATTCCTGCCACTGACCCAGAAGACGCCAGAACAGCCCAGAACCTGCATCTGCCTTTCAAAGAAGTCATTGAAACCTCATCAGATGGCACTGAAAAGCTGATCAACTCTGCCGAGGTCAGTGCTTTTTTTCCTTTTTTGCTCCTTTCTTCCTCCTTTTCTTCCTCCTCCCTCCTCCTCTCCCTTCTTTTCCTCCATCTTTCTTCCTTTCTTCTTTTCCCTCACTATTTCTTTGAAAATTGCAGAGTCAGCAGGGTGGAGCAGGTAGAAAGCTGGCCTCAGAGCCAGGAAGACCCGAGTTCAGATCTCGCCTTTGCCTGTCTGGCTCTCCCTGATCAACCACCTCATTTCTCAGTGCCTGGCCCACTCAGTCTCTGGAGAGGGTGCTGACCAACTCTGTGGAGGGTGTTTCCTCCTATAGGAAATCCCAAGTCCAGTCCTTCTCCCTCTTCAGGGGGGACCTTCAGGCCCCATGAGTCCAAAGCTACTGGACATTTTGCTTCATACTATTGTCTTTCAGATAAAGTTAAACCTATTTGTTTTCTCCAAAAAAGAGATCTAAACTGGGGTACCCGTCTTCTTTCTAGATGCACTAGTAGCCTTCAGCTTAAAGTCTGCCTTTCTTTTCCTTGACCTCAGAAGCTAATCTGCTCTTCTTCAGGATTATGACCGTAACCGAGGTGATGGAGAGGAAATATGCTTTTTAAATGAAAGGCTGCTTTCAAGATTGCCTGGTTACCTAGGAAATGAGGCCCAAGTTTGCCCTGAGCCACAGAGCTGGCCTGGAAGCCAGGCCCCTCCTGCCAGTGTTCCCCCATGCTTCCTCCCATCCATGGCAAGGACAGGCCGGGGCAAGCAGGATGTAAAGGTGGCTAAATATGCTGAGGTTTGAGCTGAAGCCGCCATTTTCCATTATCCCAAAACTTGTGGTCCTCAATGAGGAAATGAGCCTGAAGAAACTAAAGCAGCTACAGGCAGGGGACTGAGCAGGCTTTCTCCTTTTCAAAAGGCAGATCACTGGATCATTGACCTCCGAATCACACAGGGCCTCTGTGTTTAGCTTTTGCCTGATCAATACTCTCAAAGAGACAGAATTTTCAGTGTGGTTTCAGTAAAACCCAGATATACACAAGCAAAACCCTAACAAGGAAAACAAAATGGAAACTGCTGATCAAAATAAAGCTTTGGAAATGCACAGCGAAGTGTCCTTCCTAAAGATCGCTGCCTGAGATCTCAGTAACTATACATAGAAATTTCCTGAAGGGTTATAACTTAAAATATTCAGTCACCATTCAGACTGCAGAACAGATATAAAAAGCTGACAGCTTTATTTGGCTGGTGACAGCGGTGGATTACTAACTGGATTACTAACTCCCAGATTTCTTTGATATTATGTTATAACTCTCCTCTGGGCCTTGACCTTCACACCTGTAAATGGATGTAATAATACCCACCCTGCCTAACAAGGTTGTTAGGAAGATCAGAAGAGGTCACAGACTTGAAAATGGTTTGAAAAGTTGGAAAAGGGCTTTGCAGCAGAGATCAGGAAGAGAGATTTTTACCCATGATTCTACGATCCTAAGTAACTAAAGAGCCAAAAGTGACCACCCCCCATTTACAGGGGAGGGCACTGAGTCGGCCGGGCACTAAGGCAGCCGCCTCCGGATTGGTCACCCATCATGTCCCACTGCTTCCGAAATCAGATTGGAAGGTTCCTTTTCTGATGTTTTTTTCCTGTTCATCTAAGGTGGCACTGTGGCCCGTGTGGCCTGTTGGGCCAAGTCACTCACATAAGCTCCCCCCACCAAGCTCACCATCAGGGGCTCTCAAGGTTAAGTGGCTAACAGCCACCAAGCTTGGGGGGCTGGAGTCAGGAAGGCCTGCGTTCACCCCCAGCCTCACACCCTCACTGGGCGAGGCTGGAAGACAAGTCACATCCTTGTGTTTCAGCTTCCTGTTCTGCAGAATGGGGAATAATTGCACCCACCTCCCAGTGTTCTTGTGAATATAAAATGAGAGCAGTTATAAAGATGATATTTGCTGACCTTAAAGTCCTTTGTAGATGCTCACTATTTTTAGCTATTTCTATTAATTTTTTTTTAAAAAGTTTTTCTCCCCACAATTTATTAAAGTTCATTTGCTAACAAGTCCCCATTAACTGTGTCGTATCATTGGAATCTTGCTTTGCTCTCATTCAAGGAGGGTAAGAGCCACGTCCGACTCATTTTATGGTTCACTCATTTCTCTCCTCTTAGTTTATCGTCCAAAACTGGGCAATCATTTGGGGTGAACTGATCGGGCGTCACAATCTTGGTTCACTTTTCTAGGGGCTGAGCTTCTGCTCCCCTGGCTGTTTTGTCCTCAGGAAGGGATTGTCCTTAGAGCTACGGTCAGGTCTTGTCCCCTGTCTGAGAACCTTCATCAGAGGCAGTGGCCATCACTGCCAGCCAGTCAGCCAGATAACAAGCATCCCTTTGAAGCCCAGTGCCAGGCAGGCACCATGCCAGCAATACAGTGATGCTTGCGTGCTTCTTTGAACAATAGGAGAGATGTTGGTGTATTTTTTAATGGAAGGGGCCCTTGGAGAAAAGACAGGTGGAGAGAGAAATAGTGGGTGTTGTGTACTTATCCATAGAAAAATCTGATTTCCTTTCCTTTCCTCAGTTCACAGGCATGACTAGGCAAGCCGCCTTTGAAGCCCTGACCCAGAAAGCCATGAATAATAAAGTAGGTGGCGAGATAACAAGTAATAAGCTAAAAGACTGGCTGATATCTCGCCAGCGTTACTGGGGAACGCCAATTCCTATGATTCATTGCCAGTCCTGTGGAACAGTTCCTGTGCCTTTGGAAGACTTGCCCGTGACTTTGCCCAAGGTCACGTCCATCACGGGCAAGGGAGCCTCCCCCTTGGCCACAGCCTCCGAGTGGGTCCACTGCTCCTGCCCCAGGTAAGGAGTGACGTGGTTCCTGCAATCACAGTACTTTTAAACCAGGTGCCACTTGAGCTGCTGAAGATCTTCCCTCTCCTCTCTTCCATAAGGGTACCAGCTAGGGTGTCCTACCAGCGTGGCTTGCAGAGTTTCTTTGGCAACTGAAAATAGAGGATGTAGCATGATTTGGGCCAATATTTGAGAACCCAGTGCTTTCTCCTGCCTTGCCTTGTCTGGGCAACTAGGCCAGTCCATGTTCTTCCTTCTCACCAAAATGGGGTCATGGACAGAAGTGGACCAGACAGGAGTCCTAGATTCAAATCCCAGCTCTGACATTTGTTAGCCTTGGGCGGACCAGTAAATAAATATCTCTGAACCTTAGCTTTTCCATTTAGAATATGAAGAGATGGGGATAATAAGACCATAAGTTACCCAAGAACCTCCCACCTTTGTGTCATGAATTCTTTCTCCACAAAGAAAGTCAGGAAGCACTGGGCACTTTGGGCACTGAACAAAATCACTAAAAGTGAATTTGGCTCTAACGAGATTGTAAACAGCTAGTTTCTAAGTCAGCCATAAATACACTCATGTCCTTGTCTAGTAAAGACCAGAGATGAAGTCAAAATCATTGCCAAATTAGAAGAAAGCATCAAAATTAACAGAAAACACTTCAAACAATTATAATCTCTCTAACAAACCTGATTCCAAAATGTGGATGGAGTACATTGGCTCTGATCATCACCATTTTCTAGATGAGTCTGCCAGCAACACCTCATGCTCAGTGTACCAAGTGGATACTTTTGAGCAAGGAACGTAGTATCCTAAAACAAGATACCATCAACACAGGATGGTCCCCACTTTTTTAAAACTTGGCAGGTTTTATTCCATTTAAAAATTGCATCCATTATATGGCTTCCTGGGAAGGACAGAAGATGGGAATACAATAGGAAATGTAAATGAAGTAAAACAATATACATCAATATTTTTTTTTGAAGAGGGCATTAAAACATGTTTATTTGAATTTATGTAATAAACACATTAACAGTGAGTGTAGAATAACCTTTATTTTCAGATTATATCTAAAAATATTACCTATCCTTGATTATTTCCCAAAATAAAAGATAAATTTAAGGTTGTTACAGTGTTAAAAAAAAATATATATATATATATATATATATCCTTAATAGCATTTAGTGGTTAGAAGTCACTGGTCCATATTCCTACATCCAGTTACCTCCTCAGTGACAAGCAGGATTGTGCCTCAGAGCTACTTTGATTGTGGATTTTTAGGGGTTTTTACATTAATGTGCTTGTTTTCCCATGGTCTCTCCATTATTTGTCATTTTATTTTTGTCATATCCGCCAATCTAAAGGATGTAAAGCAGAATTTCAGAAATATTTTAGTTTGAAATTTTTTTTTCTTTTTAACTTTTATATTGTAATATTTATTATCTTTTTTCAAAAGCTAAACTTTTGACCCTGAGCCTTATCTGTTTCCAGGTGCAAAGGTGCAGCCACAAGAGAGACAGACACCATGGATACATTTGTTGACTCAGCTTGGTATTATTTCAGATATACTGACCCGCAGAATAAGCACAGGTAACACTCCCTGACTCCCACAGGGGAATCATGTGGCCATTCTTTACTGAAAAGAGTGAAAATGAGCAATGAGATTGTATCTGTGCCGCGGCACTCAGCTCTCCCAGATTTGCCTCAAGCCTCCATGCCTTGGCCTGGCACCTGATTCCTTCCCTGTTAGTGGCTTAAGTTCAGATTTTCTCTCCCCAAGCCCTCACTCTGTCATTTGCAAAGGAAGTAGGTCCCTTTCCTTTTCTG
Source organism: Myrmecobius fasciatus (assembly GCA_023553655.1). Classification (NCBI taxonomy): domain Eukaryota; kingdom Metazoa; phylum Chordata; class Mammalia; order Dasyuromorphia; family Myrmecobiidae; genus Myrmecobius; species Myrmecobius fasciatus. Next base: position 93,614 of record JAJPUD010003411.1, read on the forward strand.
CTTCCTCTCACCACAGTGCAAGGATGGCACACTAAGGGAGCACTGCATTTGGAGCCCAAAGGTCTGGGTTTTCTCTCTATTTAGTCTGGACTAAGCTAAGTCCCTTCATCACCAGCCTTCAGACGTGAGACCATTCATGCCCGGTATTCTCTGAGGTTCCCGCCAGCCCCAGAATTCTGCCATTGCCTGGACAATCTTTATTTCTGTAGCCCTGGATGTGTTCAAGACACATAGAAAGGAGCAAGATAAAAAAATCGGCCATGCTCCACCAGGACACATGGGCCACTTGGGGAGTTCACCTCTGGGGATGCTTCCCAAACCCTGACTGATAGGAAAAAATCCCCAGCCTTATCCAGTGGAGAATTACTATCGTGGATATCATTGACTGTTAAAGTGATGGATCATTTCTCAGTAGGAAATAAGGACACGACTCTTTGCTTTTCAGTCTGTGTTGTGCATGAGGATGAGCTTAGTTCTTGACTCAGCCCTTTGGGGACTTCGTCAAACCCTGATTAAAGCAAACTTCCCCAGCACATTTTTTTCTTCCACAAACATTCCAAAAGCATTATCCAAATTAAATTGCTGATCTCCCGTTACTAAGCAGCCGATCCAAGATTATAATTTGCTGAATATTTTTCCGTCATTTCCAAGGCAAAGAGGCCGTGGTCCTAGCACAGGCTTCTGGGCCTTTTGCATCTGACTACCAGCCCGCCAGCATTCACGGGGAAGAAAAGGCAGGGAATGTGCTCTGCAGAGTGGCTCATGAGGCCCTCGGTCAGGCAAGAAGCCGGAGAAGCAGCAGGCAGGGGAGACTCTCGGCCTTGCTGGCAGCTCGGCTCGTTAGGGGTCGGCCACTTATGCGTCCCTTACCCCTCTCTTTCTCCCCATTACTGGAGGGCCCTTCTGAGGTTTTGTTCCATTTAATATTTTTTATTTCACATTTTTATTTTTTGGTCTTGTAACGGTCTCCCTGGTGTGTGAAGTGCCAGGGCTAGTTTGCAGAGAGTCAGTGACTTTAAGATTGATCGTTTGTCCTGCAGAGAGGTAGCTTGGGGTAGTGGAGAGAGAAGGAGCCAGGAAGGCCCGAGTTCTGGTCCTGCCTCAGACCAGAAGCTGAAGGGCTGATACAGGCTGGGGAAGGCCTTTCCTCCCCAGGAGCTTCCACACCAGTTAGACTGCAGGGCTGCTCCCTCCTCAGCAAAAAAGCTGAAAAGCCCCTCTGTTCCAGGAGCTGAATCCCGGCGCCCTTGCCCTTCACACGTGGAGCAAAGCACAGCATTGCGCTAACCAAATGGCTGACTCGCTCCAGCTTCTCTTTGGAGAGGCGGATGAGGGAACTGGCTGAAGCTCTTTCATTTTATGCCTCAGGGCCACAAAAAACACCATTTCCTGGGCCATGTCTCATGATTGAGTGTTTGAAAAGAGGTAACCATGAGAATAATTGCACCTTATGTATACTGACATTTGTTGTAGAAGACAAAGAATTAGAGAAGTTCTGCAGAGAATTCAGGAAGAATCTCCAAATTAAGCCAGGGTGGTCCGTGTCAGCTTTGTCTGACTTAAGTTGCAGAGTAGGTGCTGATCCACAGTGGGAGAAGGAGTTTCCTCCCTAGGTAGTTTCCTTTATCAGGTAAATCATAGATTCAGACCTACACACATACACACACACACACACACACACACACACACACACACACACACACACCATAGCAACAACAAAGAACCAACAAAATTTCAAATTAGTAATCAAAAGGTAAAACAATTCAAGGAAATCTCAGCACCAAACCCAACTAAGTAAAATCAACCTAAGGGCATTTAAGAATAAAAATGAAAGGACAACAAACAAAATCAAAATGAAGGGGATGGGGAGATCTGCAAAGATTATTATATTTATTTATTTTTATGTAAACATTCTGTTTCAGTTTTCACAATATCTTGTTTCAATATATTTCACCCCGTTAGCATCAATCTGGTGATCATTTAATAAATAAAGAAGTGTATGTATACCTTTGTAAAAATAAGTTTGATATATTTAGGATTCCCAACAATAACAGCAGTAGACCTGATTCCCCAAGGGTCGTTTGCCTTGAATCTTACACATATCACTAGCAACAAATTAAGTTGTTTTACAGAAAACAAAAATACAATTTTCAATTAGGAATTGGACAAACAAGAATGATTGTTTCTTTGGATGTTGAAGAGTGCTAAATGGCATCACCATCACAAGAATTAAATAAAATACTGGATTCAAGAAATTTAATATGTGCAGTTAATTAAGTTGATGTTACAATGAAACCTTTATATTTTTAAAAATAAACATGATCGATAACTCCACTCAATATGAGATGTGAACCACAGTGAGAAACACAGCCATCAAAAAGCCTAAATTGGTCCACTGGACATTAACAAGGCATTTATTTAATAGCAAAACAGTCAAAAGAATGTGATACTCTGGAACAAGGCAGACATATACCAGATACTATACAGTGAACTGATTGACATCCAATACCAATCAAAAGGACTACACCACATCTAGAAAAGAGGAAGAATTTCATTATCTATAGATAAAAGGTGGAGCACTGAAACTTAGAAACTGCTCTAGAGCAAGGTACTTGAATAGAACTGTGACACATTATAATGTGCACCCATAACGTAAGAGTTGTGACCTCTTAAGCTTTTAACCCTAACACACAAAAATTATATTAAAGCAAATATTTTCACCATCAAGAAAAAATGGTAGAGCCACCACATTTGGACTCTAAGCTCAGTCCCAAGTGTGCTCTTAGAGGAGGCAGAAATGGCACTAAAGACAACAAAAATGAGAAGATTTGGACTGGATCCAAATGGACACAGCAGAAACATACTGGAAGTCACTCAAATTTGATAAGACCTTGAAGAACCAACTCAGTGGATTTCTGAAAGAAGAAAAGTTGCCAAAGGCAGAGGGAAAAGCCTGCATGTTACTATTGCTGATAAAAGGCAACCTCCAACCTACATACTTCCTTTTCCAGCTATATGATATTCTTCCTAGAATAATCTACCTACACACCAAGGGCATCCTCAGTGAGGATATTAATAGCAAATAAATAGACTTTCACAGCTGGTATTTCACAATAGATCTCATCTTTATCCTCACACAGTTGACTAAAAGATGTAATGAATACAAGTTCCTAGTATGCTTATTGTTTGTTGGGTTGGGTTTTGGGTTTGTTTTTTGTTTTTGTTTTTGTTTTTTTTATTTTAAGCATTTAAATAGAGCAAAACTCCAACTCTTTTCCAAAAAGGCATCTCCCAACCATACATCAAAAGTATCATGGAAGGCAAAGTTCAAGTTGAAAATGTATTTCCTTGAGACGACAACAACCCTCAGATTCCAGTTGTGCTGGTTGCATCCATCCTCAGAATGAAACATCCTGGACCAGATTCATAACCCCTCCAAAAAACCTGCTATAACCTTTTACATAGGAAAAACCAAACAGATGCAAAAGGTCTGTTATCCAGATGGTTACATGTAGTTAGATGACCAATCTAGAGGGCTCATCCTTCAGAAAGAGTAAGAATAGATGGATGAATGAACAGACAGACAAACATCTTGGGCAGATGTTTCAAATGGGAAACAAGTTGCTCCCAGAATTAAAGGAGAATGGGCTGAATTGTCCATGGGAGTAAATCTCCTTTAATTACTACAAACTCCCATTAACAAAAACCCATCTTTTTAATATCCACATTCTGCTATCCATGTTATATGATTATAAATCGAAAAAGGTGGTGATATTATGGAGGAAGGGGAGGGGAGGGTGTCCTCTCCATCTCACAACAGTCGAAGCAGGCCCCAGGCTCATTGGATGAACCCCCTACAGTTACAATTGATGTAAACAGTAGGATATCTGGCAGACTGCCTTGTTAAAGAGATATCTGGATCAATGAAGTTTCAGTTCCATTAGAGTAGATCTAGTCAAAGGAGGCTCAGTCATCAAATTATCTTTTGACAGTTCACCATGAAAAGGCATAATTTACATTGAGTGGGCAACACAAGCTAATAATTTTCATAGCAGTCCTTTAGTATAAGACTGAAATTCAGATTTGAAATGTCCAGCATTTTTTTTTCTTTTAATACCTCTGCATTTCCCTGTTGTGAAAACCACATTGCCCTCTAATGGCAGAAACTCTAAAAACCTCAGTTACCCAGTAACAGTAATTAAAACTGAACATAATTATAGAAATCAGGCTAGAATCCCAGAGTGGGAAAACATCTCGAGGCTATCTGGTATAGAGCTCACCTACCTCATCAATGCTTGTTAGAGTCTAGTGGCTGTGGCTGATATGGACTCAGAGTGCTCTACCATAGGTCGGGCACAAATGGTCCATAAGAACATTGGGGGCCATCTCTGATCTCACCCTCAGTCTGATCAGTAATTACACCCACACACACACACACACACACACACACACACACACACACATACACACACAGAGCACACTTGACTAGCAGGCCTCTATCTGGAGACTTCCAGGGAAGGGGAACCCCCCCCCCCCACTGTAGACTTAGGGCAGCCCATTTTGCTTTTGGACAGCTCTAGTGGTTAGGAAGTTTTTCCTTACACTGAGCTAAAATATACTTCTATAACGTCCACCTGTTAATTGTAGTTTCACCTCCTAAAACCAAAAAGAACTAGTCTCACTCTTCCTTAAGACAGATTTCTAGTCTTTGAAGACAGTCATCAAACACCCGCTGACCCCCAATCTTGTTTTCTGTAGCCAGACCTCATGATCATGGTATAAGATTTTCTTTTCTTTTTTTTTTTTTTGCTGAGGCAATTGGGATTAAGTGACTTTCCCAGGGTCACACAGCTAGGAAGTGTTAAGTGTCTGAGCTCAGGTCCTCCTGACTTCAGGGCTGATGCTCTACCCACTGTGCCACCTAGCAGCCCCCATCATGGTATAATCTTGAAACCTTCTATCATTTTGAATATCTTCCTCCACATGGCAAAGCTGAAAAAATTCCTCCATACAAATATACCCACTTATTTTGTAGGTGAGAAACCTGAGCAGACCAAGTGACTCACTTGGATGTTCAGAATCATTTTTCCCAAGACTTTTTGGTGAACCTCCTCTCACCATCATTTCACATGACATCCTGTTATCTTGAGAGGCAGCAGGCTATACCAGGTAGAGGGGCCTTAGAATCCAGAAGGCACTTTGCTAAGTCACAAGCCCATGCTGATCTGAAAGGAGATAGAAAGAGGTCCAGATTCTGAATTACTGGAGGATTACAGTGCCACGTCTAAAACTGGAGTATTGTCATTCAGAGTTTAAGTGGCCTTTTAAAATTTAGTAGTAGTAACTGAATAGTAGTCCATTTTTCTTATTTTATGATAATCATTCCTCTTTAAAATTGGGTTAGAATAAGAGACAGCCAAATGGCCATTCCTTTTATTAATAAGGTGTTAGTATATTAATAAAAGGATTACTCAGAAAAAAATGGCTAGAAGAATAATATAGTTGTTATTCCTTGATATGATTTAAATTAAGGATAGTCAGATAAAGTTATGCTTTCTTTTCTAGAAACTAGAACCTAGAACCTAGAGTTACACCTAGAACCTAGAGTTATACTCCGAAGAGAGCATAGTGGGCTTACTTGTGTGTTCTTCTGTCATTCCAGCCCCTTTAACAAAGCTGTGGCTGATTACTGGATGCCTGTGGATCTCTATATTGGAGGAAAGGAGCATGCAGTGATGCATCTGTTCTATGCGAGATTCATGAGCCATTTTTGCAGTGCACAGAAAATGGTCAAGCACAGGTAAGCATTTCAGTTGGTTTGGAGAGTCATTGGTAAGTTGAATAGCATCCTGAAGTGGAAAGAAACCATTAGATGGGAAGGAGAGAATGAAAAAGAATTGTGTTTTCCAAGTTGACTTTACCATAAGGGTAAACATCAATCATTTGTTCTGTTGCTACTTACAGTGAAAAGAGGGATGAATTTGGAACCTGGGACCTGAATCACCTGGGTTTAAATCTTAGCTCTCTCCTTACTATCCATGTGACCTCTTGGGCCTTGGTTTCCCTGACTCCAAAATGATGACATTGGACTTTTGAATTCTCTTCCTGCTCTAAATCTATGATCACATGGTGGTTTTATCAGTATTTGTGAGTGTTGTTCCCAGTATTAGTAAAAAGCTTTCAATACTAGCTTTATTCTTTTTCCTTGAGTGGGCTGAGCGTTTTTAAGTTTCTGAGTTGCAAGACTGAATAGTAAAAGTTTGCCATGTTGCAAGACTTTCTATGTGCATGTTTTTACCACCAGCACTCACCCATCACCAGACTTCAGCCAGATTCTCTAGTGAAACTCCTTTAATATTCTGCTCATAGGAGGGAGTAATAAAGTCAAAGCAAAGAACCAAGACAGGGATTTGCCAAAATTAAATCTCTTCCCATTGGCCTGTGTTTGTCATCTTTGCCTGATCTGTTAGTAGATTTCAAGAAAAATATATTATTATTACATATTTCTAATGGACATTTTAATAGATCTCCAATGAAGATTCAGCTCTGTTTTTTAACATCTTATTCACTAAAAATATACCTTAATGAAGTCAACTAAATTCAATAACCATTAATGATTCACTGTGTACAAAGCTCCCCACTGTGCAAAAGTCTCAAAACAGAACCTGCAGAATTTAAAACAGGAATTCATTACTAGTGATTCTTTGACCTGTGTGATCACGAAGCCTCCCAAGCCTCCCAAGTTGTCTGTAAAATGAGTTTGACAGATGATTCCTAACGTCCTTGCCAACTCTTGATCTACGATGGTGCCCTGGACCACCATGTTAGATGACTATCCATTGATGGTCAGTCACATGCAAAAACTAGTAACTCATCACTGCAGGTTACCCTAAACAAATCCCAATGCAGTGTTACAGAAATATTGTTGGCAGTGGTCATAGGAAGTTAATAGCTTTAGAGAGAAAAGATGAAAATGTAGGTTTGTGAAAGAAAATGATTAACTTGTGTTAACCCTGAATGTAAAGGCCAGGTAGCCCACAGGACCTTTATCCCACTCAAGTATCTGCAAATAAAAGGGATAACGGGAACAGTTTCTAGCTCTCTGAGGGTAAGGAAAAGGTGTCTGCTAATTTTTTTTTTTAGATAATAGATTTTTATTGATATCTTTCTTTTTTTGTATCACTTAGATTTCCCCTTTATCCTTCCCTCCCTTATCCCCTGAGAAGAATCCCTTATTCCATTTTTTTCTTAAAGAACAAAGGAGGAAAAATCAACAAAGCTTTATCAACCCATTGAAAAAATCTAAATGTCACCTGTTTTCATGCCAGGTGTGACTCCCAGGCCCATGCACACATTACACACTCATATTTGTTGAATGAACAAATGAGATCTTTTAAGTTTGATTATGGTGTTTTTATACTTCTGTTATTTGTTTTTTTATTAATATTTGGTGAGCCAGTAATGTGATTTACAAAAGATCATCTCACTCCTCATTGTATGTTTAGTCCATTTCACTTTAGGGCTCCTGTTTTTGTTCTATGCGTGTTTTTTTCAGTTGTGTAGGTGTTCAGTAGACAGAAATTTGCCTTACAATCAATGTTAAAGAATACATTTTGTCGAAAGAGACACCTAAGAGCTTTATTTTCAAAATGGCAAATTGCATAGGTTCATGATCCTAGAGCTGAAAGGAGACCCCCAAGAACATCCAGTTCAACCACTTCATTTACAGATGGGGAAATTGAGGCCTGAGTAGGGGCAGAGACATGGCCAGAGCTGCTCAAGCAGGGGCACATAAGCATTTACATAGAACCCAGGTCTTCTGATTGTACACCTTGTGCCCTTCCTGCTGGACCAGTTAGCTTTACATTAGTAAAGGTGACTTGTTTTAGGTGCGAAATTTTAATGATCCTCTTGGGGAAAAATTATTGGATCATTTTATTTAACCCATATGTGTTTGGCAAAGACCAATTTGCCATAAATAAGTAAAAATGACTTACTTTTCTACACTCACAATTCAGAATTCATCCTTTGAACTGTCAAGCTTTCCAAAAGGCTTTCAACCTGCCAGCAGTGGATGAAAAATAAAACAAAGGACTATGTTAACCCCCAGCGTGTAACTCCCTGTTCCCCAAAGACATGTGTGCAAATGAATTTTTTTGTAAGTGAAATCATTATTTTTCTACTAATTACTCCAGGGATATTTTATCTTCATTTCTGATTCATCTTCCAGTTAAAAGCAGCTTTCATTTTCTCTGCCTGTCAGATAATTGCCTAAAATTCAAGCTCTTAAATGTGTGAGAGAAGCTCTATATTGGAGTTAAGTTTAGAAGGGTATCCTTTCACCCCTTTGAACCGTCAAATTAAAAGTTTGATTGACCTGTCCCAAGAACTGAACCGTCATTTGTGTTTGCTGCCACCAGGTGGCTGCCGTTGCCGTGATTTGTCTTTTGACCCATCAGGCTTAACCCAGAGACATAATCAGTCTGGAAATTGGTCTGCATGTCTAGGGTTGGGGGATGAGGGGAGAGAACAGAGCACCTTGGGCCACGGGTGGAGGGCTGGCCTTGGAATCAACACAGTCTGGGTCACTGAAGTCCTGCCCCCAACCCATACTGGCTGTGTGGGCCATGTCAATCAGATCTGAAATGCTTCAATTGTGGCGATCTCTGGTGGGGGAGAGCAGTTCCCACACTGAGAGTTGCCTGTGTGGGTAGAATCCTATCTGGACCCAAATGTATTTTGCTCTTTTCTAAAATAGCTAAACTTAATATCATTACGCCTTGTGTAAAACACAGAAAGCACATATTTCTTTGCCCTCAAGATTTCCTAGTTCCTTCTCTCTTTTCTTGGTGGAAGCAAGACCCTGGAACAAAGGACCTGGAAACAAAGACCCTACTTAGGTCTGTGGTAGACCACTTGATAGGGTGATTGATGATTTCTGTAATGGGCATCATGATACCATGTCACTGTGGTCATTTTTGACAGAAGCTTTTCTTGGAGGCAAAATTTATTTTTATGCCTACTTAAAAAAAAAAAATCAAAAGCATGAAGTAAGCATACAGGGAAGTTGCTAACCTCATTCGGATGTGATATTCAATGGATGTGTTCAGCACCTGAATTGGAAATCAAATTAGGTACCACCCAGAGCTAGAAGGAAAATTAAATCACGGGTCTTAAGAAAATTCAGTATTTTATATTACTTTTTCCATTAAAGTTTGATCATCTTTATTTTTAACTACAAATACACGTCATTGGCAGATGTTTTCTGTCCTGCATACCTAGCAATAACATTTAATGGAAGTGGGCTTAGCCAGGAGCAGAAAAGTTTACATTTGTACTTGGTCAGTGAGCTCTGGGCCAAAACAGATTTTTCTAACTTTTAAACAGTTTGGCTGTTTGGATTTTCTTCCCACCCACACTCTCCACCCCAGCCCACCCATACCCCACCCACCCAAATTCCTAAACCAGAGACTCACTTAGATGGCTCATTTGTAGATCCTTGCTCCTAGATGAGAAACAAATGGAATTATGACAAACCCTTTCAGTGTTCTTAGTTGTCTTCTGTTGGTTTTTTGATTCTGTTACTAGTCATGTTACTTGAGGGGGGGGGGGGGCAGAATGTATTTTGTCTTGCAACACCAGAAGCAAAAATCTTATGTTGGTAAAGAATTTTAATTATGTGCTTTATGTTCAGAGATCCCAGAGGTAGCCAGTGGAAACTTGTCTCCCAGTAAAAATCGCTGGCAAGGAATAGGGGAGCTGTTCCCAGGATGGCTGACTTGGTAGGAGGCTACCCTTTGGACAGCATCGTCCACTCTTTCCTTCTGTCTATAGCACTGAAGATGCAGGCAGACCACCATGTCCTCCACAGTAGGTCAGTAAGAACAAACACCAGCGCCTAATCAGTCGTAGAATCTTGGATTTCCATTTCTTCAGCAGACAAGAGAATGGCTGCAAAGATGGATTCTTGTCACCTTTTACATGTAATTCTTAAGTTTTCAAGAAAAATCCAGTGCCTTGAGAGATGAAATTTGCTGAATTGAAATGCACCCTATAGGAGGTTTTCCCTTTTTAAAGAAGGAAGTTGATCTTCAGTTGTAGCAACTCTCTTACAGTTAATGGCCTGCTCACATGGCTTTTCCACAAGCCAGTATCTCTGCTCAGAACAAGAGGCCAGCTGGTTGGAAAGGCAAAAGGAAATTTTATTAAAATCATTGAGAATCAATGAAGTCTCTTTAAGGTTTATTTTCTTTCTTTTTCTTCTTTCCCCCTCCCACTCCCCCAAGGTAGTTGGGGTTAAGTGACTTGCCCAGGGTCACATAGCTGGGGAATGTTAAGTGTCTGAGACCAGATTTGAACTCAGGACCTCCTGACTTCAGGGCTGGTGCTCTATCTACTGCACCACCCAGCTGCCCCTTTAAGGTTTATTTTCTATGCCATTGGCTAGCTAGCATAAAAAAGAGAGAGAGGCTAAAAGAGAGACAGAGAGAGTGAGAGAGAAAGAGAGAGAGAGAAGAGAAGGAAAAAAGGAGAAGAGAGAGAAAGGCCATTTATTTAGTCAGAATGAAGTAGAGCAGAGTTTCCCAAACTGTCAGTAAACCACTTTGAATATTGACAGAACTCCTGAAGGTTGGAAGGACTACGGGCTATCACATAGCACATTGCCTGTGTTGCATTTTTCAGTACTAATAAGCCAGTAACCTCAAGGGACCAGTCGTAAAGAATGGAAGATACGTTCACCAGAATCACCCAAACAAGCTTCTTTTGTTGGGCTGCAGAACATGCGTGCTCATGTTAAATCTCACCTTAAAAATGAAATAAGCTTGAGTCTCTTTGATCCTTTCCACTGAAGGGACTGAGCTAAATGGACTCTTATGGTTCCTTCCTTCTCTAAAAGGCTGAGAGAGGCTCAAAGAGCAGCTGCTGAGAGCGGTACACATTGTTCCTTTTCTCCAATCTATATTGGAGGTTTGTTTTAATAATAATAATAATAACAAAGAGCCAGGTTCTTTTAAAGTTTCTTAGATATGTATCACAAGCTTTTTAATTGTGCAGGTTCGTTGTTGATGTCCATGAACAGCATTAATATCGTTGTCATCTGAAATGTGATGTGAATTTTATTATCCTGTTTTAAGCATCTAGCTTCAGATTGTGTTCTCTGAATGACAAATATGGCAACATAGCCATCATCCAGGGGCTTTCTGGTTCCTTGCTTTCCCCCTCCAATCAATCTTGTTGTTTCTACTTTCCCTGGCCCCTGATCTCTGTTCACATCACCCCTTCCTCCCCTGTTCATCCTCCACATAGCCAACACATTGATTTTCCCAAAATACTATCTAACCACGGCATTGCCTGCTTAAGAAACTCCAGTGATTCTGACTCTAGGATAAAAATCAGACTCCTTAGTTTGAAGGGGTTTTTTTCCTCCTCCCCTTTGTTCCACACTTAAATTCTATTTTATTTAATTTTTAAAATAATTTTTAATTGTGAATTTAACAGCCATCAACAAACAGGCATTTCAATGTGCAAAGAAGCACAAGAAAGGCTTATATTTAAAAAAAAAACTTGAACTTCTAATATATATAATAATTTGTGGAGAGAATGTTGTGTATGTCTCTCTCTCTCTTTCTATATATATATATATATGTATATAAACACAATATTTGTACATTTGTGTGTTTGTGTGTATTTAAAACACCTCTTTGTTTGCCAGGCACTCTGCTAGACATTGAGAAGACTGTAAATGTGCATCCCTGAGTAGTTCTAGATCCCCTCCCTGTTTTTGTTTTCTTCTGCCCTTTTTTGTTTTCTCTACATTTTAGAAGCTTATTTTATGAATACCATTTGTCTGTGCATCTCTCACTACCTGCTAGCCCCCTCTGATTAGGAGCCCTTCCTTATAACAAGTATGAATAATCAAGCCAAACAAAGCAACACATTGGACACATGTGAGAACACAGATCTCCTTCTGCATCTCTCTGTCAGAAAGTAGGAGGTGTGTTTCATCAGCCATCCTTTGAAATCACTCTTTGCTGCTTTGATCAGAATGCTGAAGTCTTTCAAAGTTGTTTTCCTTTATTTTGTTGTCATGACATAAATTATCCTGCTCATTTCCCTCATCGGTTCAGACGAGCCTTCTCAGGTTTGTCTGAATCTGTCATAGCTGTCGTTTCCTGTGGTGCAGAAATATTCTATTAGGCTCATAAAGCTCCATTTTGGTCAACCATTCTCCAACTGATGGGCATCTAGTTTGTTGCCAGTTCTTTGCTACTTCAAAAATTTCTGTTCGAAAGTTTTCTCTCTCTGAGCTCTTTCTTCTGCCCTTGATTTCCTTCTTGCCTAAACCTATTACAAACACCAGTGGGTCAAACTGAAATCCCTCAAACAACAGCTTTTTCCTCCTTGTCATCTTGGTCAGTTTGACGGCTATGGAATAACCTCAGAGTTGTCACAGTTTGCATTTCTCTGATCATCAGTGATTTGGAGTATCTAGAAGTCCGCCATAAAATGACTCCACACATGCCTTGGATCGACCACTTCTTAGCCTTCCATCAAAGTTCAGCTCACACGTCACCTCTATAGGAAGTCTGTCCTGATGCCCAGCCGCTAGTGTCCTCCCCTCCAGAAATCATTTTATACTTAATTTTCTATATACCTGCTCTTTCCCTGCCTTAAAATGTAAGCTCTTTCAAAGCAAGAGCTGTGGAGTTTTGTCTTTCTGTAGTGCCTGGCAGAGAGAAGGTGCTAATAAGTGCTTGTTGAATGTTGGATGAATTGTTGAATAAATTGATTCTTGACATTTATGTATGGCTTTTAGCCGAACCCAGTTCAAATCATTTTAGGATTTTGCTGATTCAGAAACCCAATAAGAACAGCCCAGCTTCTGTAATCCAAAAACTACATTGCTGAAATACTGCGTAGTGCCTCTGAAGACGGTTTTCATACTCTTTCCTAATCTGAGTTAGGGTGGTCCACATTAACCTTTGGTGTCAAGAACCCTTAGAATATGAAAGGCAGAAAGTATCAGGGAAAGCCTCTTAATTTCACATGGATCCTCTTTCAGAAATTTTTACTTGGGGGAAGACTGGAGTCACTAATGAAGCAGATATTCAGCTGCAAATGGATACCTTCTTTTTTTTTTTCTTTTCCTTTTATTTCCTTTCCTTTTTCTTTTTTTTTTTTTCTTTTCTTTTCTTTTTCTTTTTTTTCACTTCATAGCTAGGCTGGAGGGAGGGAGGCTGAACCAGGAGGGCCTGGCGGCTAGCAGAAGAAATTATTCAAGTGAGTGATGTCTTTGCATTAGTATTCCATTCACTGCTATCCTTCCTTTCTCCCAATTCCACATTCTCACCCACCCACCCCACCTCAAAAAAAAAGAGGAGAAGAAAGGTCAGGGAAATAATGAAGTCTTCTTTCTGGAAGATCACTTGTGAGGGATGTTGAAAAGGAGCCGGCATAGAAAATGCTAAGAGATCCGTTCTTTTTGTCCAGCCCTCCCCTCCCTCCTCTGACACCTTTCTTTCCCCCTCCCCGATATTCCAGTAAAAAGTTTCATCTTTAATTGCCTCTTTTCTCATCCCTAGGATTAAATGAACAGTGACATTTGGCAGGTCATTCAGGCCCACTTCTTGTTCCTAATCACAACCTGTCCAAATTAAGCAGCATTGTAAAGCAAACCGAGACGCCTATTAAATTGGCGATGAAATTTCCTTTGATTCCATCCTTGGAGTTGGTTTCCTGCAGGTTGAGCCTCTTTGAGGTTAATTGCTTTAGCATCTTTCAGTAAAAACCATTCCAGTTAGTGGCTTGAGACAAGGAAAAAAGCTATGTTTTCATGTTGAAAGATATTTTCCTCCAGATCAATGTCAGAACTGTGGATGTTGCTCTTCCAAAGCAGCTGGTCATCTTGAAGATGTAAATATAGTTTGGTCTCATCCAAACCTGACAACTCTGCTGTCTTTTTTTTAAAGACATGAAATATGTACAAACTCTCAGTGAATGTCTCTTCTTTGCAAAATAGCATAAAGCAGCATAGTCAGAAATATTTTAAAGCCAAATTGATTGGAGTTGCCATCCAAAAGAATATACTCAATTTCAAATTAGAATTGAAATAGTTATGAGATCACTGTTAACATTAGATATAACAGGAAAAGTGTGCACTTTGTTATATGGTTTTGAACAGATGGTGTTAATAAAACTGGTCATAATATAGCAGGCAGCAAGGTTGTAAGCTGCTTAAGACCAAGGCCATGGCTTTAGGCCCTTTTTTGGGTCCTCAAAGTGTCTAGTCTCCGACTGTAGTACAGAAATATATTTGAATTTACTGTAGTTGTTTTATTTGGAACAAACCACTTCCTGTCTCTGGGCCCCACTTTCCTTTCTGTAAAAGGACGGGATTGGACTGGATGGTCTCTAAAGTCCCTCTTGTCTCTAGTCCATTCTCTACTTTGGGGGCCATCTAGTTAAGCACCTTTTACAAATGGGGAGACTGAGGTCCAGATGGGGAACTAACTTGCCTGAGGTCACTCAGGTTGTAAGAAGCAGAGGCAAGGCTTGAGCCTGGGTTCCAAATCCGAATCTCCACTGCACCAAGCGGCTTCTCAGAGAAGCATCCGATGCATACTAACTCATTTGCTCTGTTCTCTGTGCCATGTGGGAGCCTTTGATCACAAGGGTAACGATTATGGGCTTTTGGGGGATAATTGCTCGCCTGTAGGTATTTTCAGTGTGTCCTTGTCTTTGTTTCAGAAAGTGCACATCTGTTTTGTTGTTGTTTAAATGTTTGTTTCCAACGTGGAAGTTTCCTTTTTCTTTTATCTCTCCTCAGAGAGCCTTTTCATAAGCTTCTGGTTCAAGGCCTTATCAAAGGGCAGACCTTCCGTCTACCATCTGGCCAGTATCTGAAGAGAGAGGAACTCGATCTCACTGGTAAGAAGCAGCATAGAACATCTGGTACAGGTGCGGCCAGAGAGCCCCTCAGAGAAGCAGGGGCGCAAGTCACGGATGCCTGACAAATCCAGGACCAAAATGTGTGGGCCCAGCCATTCTGCAACCTGAGATTGTCTCATTGTGTGACTCATTGTCACTCCACCACATCTTCCCCTTTACCACGTAGGGCCTGTGTCCAGTCCCTACAGGCATTTCTAGTTCTGAAACTCTGTAATCAAAATCGATGGTCATTTAGGAAGCCCCGGCTACGTGCCAGACACTGTGGTAGGGATGGTGGATACAAGACAAGGAAAGAAACCACCCCTGTCCTCAGAGGGAATGATGCATTTGTCATCAAATAACACCAGGATTGATTTGGCACGGTTTTGGCAGAGCTGCGTCTGGTCAGCACAAGAAGCACTTCCCAGAGAGCATCTCCATCAAACAAAGCTGACATCCCAAAGGTTTGCCCCACTCTGGACAGGCCATGGCAGAACTGACTAGAGAAGTACCACCTCTGCCACCTCCAGGAGGTCAAGGGCCCCTAACACAGCTTTATGTTCCTTAAAGCCTCAGAAAATCTTAATCTAGCTCTTCTTTATATTGGGGCAATTAACAGAGCCCCAAATAAGCTGGAGTATAAACTCCCCTTTGAACCCCAGGGCCCTGACCAAGCTACTATTTCCTTTCTCCCATCAAGCTGTTTTCCTTTCACGTTCTCCCTTACCATTCTTTCTGCCTCAAAGCATTTGTATTGACAATACTTTGGATGACAAGATCTGGGTATGTTTGAATTCTTTCCCTAAAACTGGGACCGATTTAGAAAGCAAATACTAGGATATTCTTTGCTACTCTTTTCCCTAATCACTCTAATGAACATGAAATAAGCTTTTAAAATGAACACAAAAGAAAGTATTATTTTGTTATTGAAGAGAGACTACAACACATTTTTATGTTGAATTTACTGTAGTTGTTTTATTTGGAACAAAGCGCTTCCTCTCTCTGGACCCCATTTTCCATTCTGTAAAAGGAGGGGATCAGACTAGATGCTCTCTAAAGTCCCTCTCGTCTCTAGCGCACTCTCTATTTCAGGGGCTCGTCGTTGCCCCCAGCTCTACCACATAAGCACTGGTCTCGGGTTCTTCACTCATGAAATGAACCGCGTGCATTATGTGTTCTGTGTTTCAGCCCCTAACTCCTTGGAACTCTGTGACTCCTGAAAGAAAGAATTAGTATGAGGGGGGTGTAGGTTTTATTTGAAAAAGACCCCCTTTTTCATAGTATAGCACGCTGAGAAAGGCTTGAATACATGTACTCTACAAATAGTGAGGTGGTCGAAATGGACACTTTTGGCCTGTCACATATCCAGTGATCGCTTTTTTTTTATCAGTGTGACTGAGTTCATTATTACAATTCTTCTCTCTAGGTAAGGAACCTGTTCATGCAAAAACCAAAGAAAAGTTAGAAGTGACTTGGGAAAAAATGAGTAAATCCAAGTACAATGGCGTAGATCCTGAGGAAGTGGTGAAGCAGTATGGGATTGACACCATGCGGTTGTACGTGCTCTTCGCAGCCCCTCCAGAAAAAGATCTCCTGTGGGATGTGAAAAGTACGTCCACTAGTACCTGGGTGGGGAAGCCTGCTTAGGCCATGAAGGAGTCTGGCCCGAGCTAGTCTTTGGGAGTGACGGCAATCAGGGAAGTCCAGCATCCATTAGCACCCAGGGAGGCCAAGGCCCAGAGCCAGCCCCAAGAGGCCGGTTTCATTCAGCATTTGCCATAGGACCACTCCAGGCCAACGAGACCATTGCCTTCCAGAAGGGCCCTGAGAGGCCTGGCCCAAACCTGGGTCAGCTTCACCCTAAAGAACTAGCAAGGGGAGGGGATCTTCCAGATGACCCTCCAAAGACGTCCCTTGTCCCTCAGGTCCTTTAGGTTAGAAAAGACTTGAGGGGAATGATGATCCCAGGATTATTTCCTCCCTGAATAGTTTACTTAGAAGTCTCTCATCTGAGTCAGAGGGAGTCCTTCCCAAGAAATGGGAGTGGCAAGATGGATGACCCTTTCCAGGGCTCACTTCTTCATCCATAAAAACAAAGGGAGCCACCTCGGGGTCTCTGATGTCCCTTAATGATCTTTATTCTGGCTTTTAAGCTGGGGGAAGAAGGATGGAGCCTTGAGTCTGAATGCACTCACATGTGCACTGTGAGCGAGTGGAAGGACCCCAGTACAGGATGCTCTCATCAGCCTCAGTCCCGAGCTGCTGTGATCTTCCCGCCTCTGCTCCATAAAGGAGGGACGGGCAGGAGCCGTCTGATGGCAGGTGGGCAGAGATGTTGCCCAAGGGCACCAGCCTTTCACGCTCAGACTTTAAAACCGCATCTCTCTGCTCTTTCTTATCCCTGCTCTCAGCTGACGCTCTCCCGGGAGTGCTGAGGTGGCAGCAGCGCCTGTGGGCCGTGACTACCAAGTTCCTGGAGGCCAGAGCTTCTGGCCAGGTGCCCAGCCCCAAATCGCTGAGTCCCAAGGAGCAGGCGGAAGCCCAGAAACTTGGGGAGTACAAGAATGCTATCATCTCCCAGGTAGGGGGGCCCCGAGGGGCCCCAGCAGTGGAGCCAGACCGTGGCTCCCCTTCCATGACCCGGGCTTCAGAGCAGGCTTTCTGCTCCTGCCCATGGCTCCTTCTCATTGGGGAGCCCGAGCTCTTGTGCAGCAGCAAACCCTCCTGCTTCCCTTCCCCACAACACAGATCAGCAGGAGGGAAGATCCCGTGGGGAAAAGAAGGTCTTGGGACATTTGTCTCCCTAATTGTGGGACTAGACAAAGGCAACTTAATGGGGACCAAGACAAACCCACAATCAGCCTAAACCAGACTGTGGCCCTGACATCCTGATCATGTTACCACCCCTGAAGTCAGGGAGGCATTGTGGCAGAGTGGTTAGAGCCTCGGCAAGGCCCACCTGCTGATGGGGCCACCCTGCAGTCTCCTTACTTGCCCGGGCCCCCAGGCAGCTCCCTGGGCCTGGAGTTTGCTGATGCCCATTGGTAGAGCCCTCCACTCCTGGCTATTCCCTACACCCATGCAATTACAGGCCTCAGTTGTTCAGGCCTGAGTAGAGCCTACCTCGTGTCTCCAAGGGCTGCCATGTCTGTGCATCCCTCTGAGTCCAGCCCCTCAGGGGTTCAAGTAGACACCCAGCAAGAGATTGTGGTGGATCCAAGAACCAGCCTAGTGATAGGTCATGGAAACCAGCAGCTCACAGGATAATCTGTTCAAATAGAGAAGAGTCCTGCTCATTGAGAGGGAGAGGGTAATAGTGAAACCAGAAATCTTTGAACTACTGAAATAATGGGAAAGCGTGAGAAACTATCCTGAATAAGCTCACTTTCCCCAGCCATGAAAGGAGGAGTTAGGCCTAGAAGGCTTCTGGGAGCCCTCCCCTCTCTCCATCTGTGGCTGCTCAAGCTGGAAGGGACCTCAATGGTCACTCCATCCAGCCTTCTCAGTGGTCCCTCCGTCCAGCCCCTTCAGTGTTCAAATAGACATGGAGATTCCAAGAAAGGCAGGGAACCCGGGTCTCCTGACCCCAGACCTAAGAGTCTTTCCATTGGCCATGCCTCTTGTGAGTTCTGTAAGACACCTAATTTCTGAAAATAGGTTCCTTCTATTACATTTTGGCCACCATGATACAATTTCCTACAGAAAGAAGAAATACAGAGATAGATTCAGAAAAAGAGGCATCAGACCTTCTTAGCCAGATGAGTTTTTGTCTTTGCTGAGTTTTTTAATGTTATTAAGACATTCAGCTGCTTTTGAGAGCAAAACCTTTGAAAGAAAGAACTTGAAAAATCTATAGATGATTCCTTGCTGGGCATCTAGCCCATACCCAAAATTCCTTTGTCAACAAATTTAAGTGGAAAAAGATGAAAGTTGGTTTGTAGATGTGCTGATTCAAGCTTTTAAGCTTAACCAGTTTTTTTTTTTCATATACTTGGGCCCAAATACATAATTGTATTAACATGGAAACATTTTTCCTTCCTAACATAAAATGGTTCTGTTTTCAGGAGTGGCTCTTTATTTAATGAACCTTCTTCCAGTTTCTTTTTTTTTTTTTTTTTAAACATTCAGTGGGAGGTTATAGTGATTTTTTGAATTGAATTAAATAACCTGAGGGATGCTTGAGCAATTATTTTATCATTAAATATTTTTTTAATTACTTAATACAGTGGATTGTGATACTTTAGTGAGTTTTACCATCTTGAGTTTTTTCCAAAGGTGTCATATTTTTATTTTCCTGCTAAAGGTAAAAACAGGCAGGAAAATACCCTTATATATCCTCAATTTTAGTCCTCTTCTTGTTTGATTCTTCCAGGTAAAGAATAATATTAATCTTTTCACCAATCATTTATACCATGTGAATTAGGAGTATCTAACCAATGGTTTCTATCAAGAGACATCCAGCAGACCACAATATCTTTGTTGATAATTTTATTTTCTCAACAACTTCTTTAAGCCATCTAATGATTTACTAGTTAGTCCATTATGTTAGTTATTTTTGTGGGCTCTTCCAGATTTAGTTGACATTATCTCTCCTCCATACAGTCTACCCTCTAGCCAAATTGGACTAGCTCTTCTCCTAACTCAGCCTTCCCTCTCCCACCTTCATGCATTAACCCAGTTCATGCCAAGATTGAACTGCCTTCTTACCCAAAGTCCTTCTCTTTCTTCAAGGAGCATCTCAGCTGTCACCTATTCAGTGTGACCTCTCATGATCTCTCCACACATTAGTGCCCTTTCTCTCCTCAATTCACATTTCACCTGCTTATCTTCATACGTGTTAGAAGTAGAATGTAAGATCCTTGAGGGCAGGAACTATCTTATTTTTGTCTTTGTGATCCTAGTACCTGACATATGCTAAGCTCTTTGTTAAACTCAATATATTAAGTATCATTAATATATTGAGGCACTAATCAAAACATGGTTAAAACAATATAAGAATACTTACATCATATATATATATAAATTTTTGCTAAGGCAATTGGGGTTAAGTGACTTGCCCAGGGTCACACAGCTAGAAGACTGGTGCTCTATCCACTGCACCACCTAGCTGCCCCTACTTACATCATATTTGAATTACAAGACCACTGTGAGTTTCTATTCAGACCCAAAAAATTTACCCCAAAGCTTCACTGGGGCAAAGATATAAGCTTGAGTCCTTGAAGGCCACACTGACTTCTGCAGGCATTACCAAACTGGAAGGACTTTGAGTCCTGGCCTGGTTATGGCTATGGATTTTCCATTGCCCAATGAGTCTCACTACCAGGCTGACCTGGTGGGACGGATGTATGTTTTGTCTTTTTTTTTTTTATAACTGCTCCTTTGACAGAGAGGGTTTGAGACCCATTTCAGTGGAGGGAGGACTTGTGCTGATGACATTATTGATCCTTAAAGCACTGTTGAAATATTCATGTGTGCACTAATTACATAAGTGTATATGAGTTTATGCTGCAGTTTACAGAACAGGTCAGAAAGAGCTAGGGAAGAAGGACTGCACTTGGTAAGACCGTGGGGCAAAAGTAAGAGTTTTGAGCCTTCATAAAAGATGCTTCATTGTACTATCAGGCATTCTCTTTAGTAATTTCTTTGTTAACTATTCCAGATCATGTGTGAAGATTTTTTAAGGAACTGTTATATACCCAGCACCATACTAGATACTGGGGAATGCAAAGATAAAAGAGTAAAGAAGTTCTTACTGTCAGAGAGCTGACAATCTATTTAAAGAATCAGCATGTATATAAACAATTACTATCTAAATTAAAATTAGGTAGAGGAGAGCTGAGAACAGTATGGAAGCTTTGGGGAGGAACCACTTTTGTTTTTAGGAAAAGAAGACATCCAATCTGGACCTTGAAGGAAGGCAGTGGTTTCCAAGCACAGAGATATGCAAGGGATCAGATCAGACATGTTTGAAAGGGGAGGGAAGGAGAGGGCAGAATCAGGAAGCTGCTGGTGAGGTAATCATAGCAGTGATTAATATCATCAGAGGTGAGATTCATCTCGTTTGACATTTTTAGATAATTAAGAATTCTGTAAAGTGTTTGACATCCATGTCATTGGAAGGGAATACACACAGTGATCCAGTCTCAGATCCTTCAAGTCTTGAAATCAAGAATTGTTATGAAATAAAAAGTCATTTTAATGAAAGTA
This sequence comes from Myrmecobius fasciatus, assembly GCA_023553655.1. Classification (NCBI taxonomy): domain Eukaryota; kingdom Metazoa; phylum Chordata; class Mammalia; order Dasyuromorphia; family Myrmecobiidae; genus Myrmecobius; species Myrmecobius fasciatus. The sequence continues at coordinate 114,749 of JAJPUD010003411.1, forward strand.
GATATCTTAATTTTTCACTTCTAGGTAACTACCCATTTCACAGAAGATTTCTTATTGAATTCTGTGATTTCACACCTGATGGGACTCAGTAATGCACTCTCGGTAAGTTTTCTAATTGTTTTAACACATTCATAATACTTGCATTGAGCAACCTCCATCAGCCAGCCATGTGTAACAGACCAAACTCTGAATGCTTATAGCTTGAAAACAAAAGAAAAATGATGAAAAAATACCTAAACAGTATTAGAATTAACTGTATTGTTAAATTACTGAGAAGCAAATTTATAAAAATAACACCTTTCTAGCTCTTAAAATATGCATATATGTAAATATGCATATTCACTTGTATTTATATATCAGATCACATTTTTATTATGTATTATATAATTATATGCCTATGCACATATACCCACATACTTATATACATATAATCTCACCTTAGTCATGGAATTAAAATTCTTTTAGGTTGAAAGAATCCTTATTTATAATCTAAGCCAACCTTTTCATTTTACAGCTAAGGAAATTGATCTGGGGGGTAAGGGGAGGTGTTCACGTGACTTGTGGTACACACAAACAATGTTAGCTGTCCTCACTAACATATGTATTTAGCAGGATCAGAGAGACCCTGTCTCTGAAATCAGCCTTTTTATCAGTGAGACTGGCTCTCCCTGTGAAGGTCCGTGTCCCTTCACAGCCTCCCTCAGAGTCCCAGCTGCACCTCACAAAATGGAATAGACTAGTCAGGGTAGTTTTCTTGTCACCTTTTATGCACAAAATAATACATGTGCAGCTTTTAAGCTTAGCCAAAGTATCCTAATTATTATAATCCCAAGGGAGCTGAGGGAGGCATCCTAAGTGGGTCATGAGAACAGTGGATCTGGGTGTGCCCCAGGAGCACCGCCCCTACCTGGACCAGATCAGGTCTTCCTGGCTGCCCCTCCCCACTGTGCCCCCTCCTGCATCCTGGCCAACTTGCTGTGTTTTCATTTCTCTCCTCTCTCTGTTCCCAGTTTTATGTGTCAAGTGTAAACCTGATCATTTCTGAAATGAACAAGGGATATCAAAGATATCTGGTCTGTCTGTTTGTTCATTTGCTCTTGGTGGCAAGCCCTGAGGGACCACAGGACACCTGAGAGGCGTTCTCTAAGGTGGGCACACCTGTGGACCGGTACATGTCACAGAGTGGGAAGCCAAGGAAGGGCATTCAGAAAGAAAGGGGCTGGAAAGCTGCGTTGTTTTTAACTCATTATTCCTGTGTGACTGTAGGAGAGCTTTAAGCTTTTATACCTTGGGGTGTTATTATCATTTTTTTCTTCTCTTCCTTAGCAAGCTTCTCAAAAAGTCGTTCTACACAGTCCAGAATTTGAGGATGCTTTGGCTGCCGTCTGCATAATGGCTTCACCCTTGGCCCCTCACATAACCTCAGAGCTCTGGGCAGGTATTTCATGCATTTGGGTTATTAACAGAAATCCCAGAATGGTGGGTCACAATCATCCCCTCATGGGCGGTCTTTTTAAGTTGTCAGACTTAGCAGTGAGACTCAGGGGGACGCCTTTCTCACATTCCAAAGCTGAAGCCGCTCCTGCCCAGAGGCATCCAGGGCCCCGTTGGGACGGCAGGTTCGTAGGAGCTTCTTCCCTGAGGCTCAGAGCATACAGTCCCTCTCTTACTGATCAGAGTAGCCTGTTCTTTAAGAGGTAATCCCCCTCGTCAGTCAGAGAAAGGGGCAGCAGAAGGTAAATAGCGGCCAGATGTCTCCTTGTTTGTCAGTGACTGAGCCTGAACCCCACTGTTCAAATTCAATAAGAAGACATGTGATACAAGTCGGCGGTCAGTCCTGTATGACTGCCCACACTGAGGAGCTGTGCTACAAGCGTACCCAAAGTGCTTTTGTGCCTGCTCTTCGTGTGGCACTCAGAATGGCATTTCCCCCCGCCTCACCGAGAAAGACCCGACTTTTGAAGGAGAAAGTTGCAAAAGACCCCCCAGCCCCCTGAGCTGATTCTCATCTCTGTGCATATGACTCCTGGAGCTTTATATTCAGCCATGGGCTCCCTCCTGAGCGCCTGCCTTGATATGTCCCTACCTGGATGTCCTGGAGGCCACTCAGACTCAGCCCGTCCAGAACAAAACTCATTCTCTCTCCTCCATATTTTTTCATTTCTCTCAAGGGTACCACCCCCTTCTAGTCCTCCAAACAAAATCCCGGTTCCTCTGTCACTCGCCCCACACCAACTCCTCTGTTTGGCTTTCAGAGCTTTTTGCCCCCTGGCTCCGATCTGTTTTTCCATCCTTGGGAGAATTATAGATTTCAAGCTGGAAAGGGCCCTAATAGTCAGCGTCCAACCTGCTCTGGATAAGCAGAATGAGACTACAGGAGGCCATGTGGCCGGCCCCGTGGCCACGCAGGCAGAAGGCGTCTGAGGCAGGATCCGAACCCCAAGCTTCTGACTCTGCTCCTCGTGCCCCATACTCTGCCTCTCACACCTGCCCTTCCATGCTCTGTCCCTCTGCCCCAGGCCTGGAACGTACCCTTCCTCCCGTCTCTGCACATCCCTTGTTTCTTGTAGACCTCAGCAGAGGAGCTGTGTTCTGCATGAAATCGTCTCTGAGCCCTGACTGCTAGTACCATGTCCTCCGCCAATTACCTGGTACTGATTCTGTTTGGATCTGACGTATACTCACCTATGTACATGTTGTCTCCTCACTGCACAATGGAAGCTTGCTGATCAGGGATTGTTCATCTTTGTCATTGTTTCCCCCTCGCCTCACACTGTGTGTCGTGTGTAATAGGTGTTTGATGAATTTTTGTTCATTAATAGAAGCTTTCCCTTAGCTATTGAGGGGGTTTCCCTATCCATCTTCTTAAAAAAAATTAATAATAAGACTATTTTTTTAGAAGGCACGGCATTTTCAGAGTATTTGATTTGTAAATGATAGTGCACATAATCAGTCAATCCGTTTTACAAAGCAACTTCAAAAACGCAGGGTTTTAGCAATTTGGGAATGAATCTTGTTTTTAAAGCTGTAGTCCCTGCTGACTTTTAAACCTTGGCATGCTAAGGAAAGATAATCAACTTAATATTTTTCCAGCCCCAGTAGCCTCAGATGTAGAGATACAAATGTAACCTCAGGAGGTGATTTGGCTTCCATCGTACCACTCCTTGGCCATCAGATGAGTAGAAATCCTCTGTTGGCTTAGGAGAAGGCTGAAACACCCTGGAAGAGAAGCGGGCCGAGAAGCCCCACTTGTGGGAGGGCGTCTGAGAACCTCGGTCCTCATCAGCCCTTCCCAGCTACCTCCTCCTCCACTCCTGACAGGGTCCTTGAGGGCCCAGCCCCACAGGAAGAGCAAGCGTGACAAGCCCGCTGTGAAAGTCTTCGAAAGGCTGATGGAAAGGCTGGGAAAATAAGACCCTGTCTGTCATGGCACTTCTGGGTAAAGCAGAACGCCTTCTGTTCTTGGCTCTGAAGAAAGAGATCCTGGGACACGCTGGCCATTCTTTGCAGGCTCACGTCCCACGTTTGGAGGCTGGGCCTTTCTCAGCCATACTCTGGCCTAGTTTAATATGAAAATGATCATCATTTCCAACCTCTGGCTGCTGGTTTGGGACAGCAAGGTGACTTGGTGGAGGGTACAGAATCAACAAAGCATGAGTTTGAAGCGAGCCTCTGACACTTCTTCGCTGCATGACCCTGAGCAAGTCACTTCACCCTGTCTGCCTCAGTTTCCTCATCTATAAAATGAACTGGAGAAAGAAATAGCAAAAACCACTCCAATACCTTTGCCAAGAAAACCCCAAGTGGGGCCAGACAGGACTGAAACATCCAGTTAGTGGATGTTAATAATTTATCATTATTCATCATAAATTACACAATGCCTTATTTAACATAAACTGTCTCCTTTGAGCTTCTCAACAACCTCCTAGAGTCTGTGGCTATTAACGTCCCTATAAAGAAATCTTATATATATTTATATATACACACACCCAAACACATATATTTACAAAGCAAAAGTTATCTACGACAGAGATAAATAATGTAAACAATGATGTTAATGGGGTGACCAGAATCCAGAGTTCACAGAGTAGCAAGCAACCCACAAGTATTTACTGCCGGACTACATGATCAGACGCTTTGTAATAACAGGATGAGAATTTTAATCTTTTTGACTATCTGTGAGGGTAATGTTTTACAGTCTCTTTTACATGGGCTGAGAGGGGTTCCGTGAGCCCAGCTAACAGAGTCAGAGCTGGGGGTGAATCCAGATCTGACTCCCCATATCAAAATCTGGATTTGTTGTCTTACCCCAAGAACCAAAATTCTCCTGTCTGGTACCTTTGCTTCAGAAGGCAAAAATACATCTGAAAACAGAGCTGCGGGCTGGTTCTCATTTGCCGGACCATCCTTCATTGGTCTTTTGTGCGTAGCAGGTGACAAACCTACTGTTAAAAGATCACATTCGAATATTGAGTGACCACAGCACCCTTTACCTGTGGTGCTGAGGACCACCCATTGCCAAAGGGCTGGGTCGTGGGCTCCTAACCTCATACTGTTCTGTCTTTGGCTCCCATCTCTGTTTGTGGTCCCCAGAGCTTACATCTCTTGAACCAACAGCAACTGAGTCTGCAAAGCCACCCATGTGTCTGGTTTTCCTGGTAAGGCTAGAAGCAGATTTGTTCTTTTCTCCCCATCAGCTTAGGAATTTGCATGAGATTGCAGGCTAGCAGTTCTGTACTGAGCCAGTCGCCCTGGACTTCCTCCTCACCTTTGTGTTTAGAAAGCATGAGATCTCCAGGCGGCTTTTGGGGGCTGCCCTGACCACAGGGATCTTTTGGAGCACACAAACCTGCCTGGTGTGCAGAAAGCCAAGGGTTTCAGAGGCCTGATTTTCACTAGTCCAGCACTCCTTTCATTTATTTTTTTTAAGACATAGCAAGCTTCCTCTTTGTGCTTAACTTCATTTATTATTATTTTATCACTCAAATGTCTAACCCTTTCTCATTTGACTTTTGGCAGTTGAAAAAGCAACTGACTAAAAATTGGTATCAATTAAGCAGTGAGCATTTAATCATTTAATGTATTCTAGGCACCGTGCTAAGCAGTGGAGGTACAAAGAAAAAGTATAAAAGATAGAGAGACAGAGAATGAGAGACAGAGAGGGAAGGAGAGAGAGAAAGAAAGAGAAAAAAAAGAGAGGGAGGGAGAGATGGAAAGGGAGAGAGTAAGAGTATATATTCCAGGCACTATATGCTATGTACTGGGATAAAAAATACTAACAAAAACAAAGGACATGCACATAAAGGGGAGCTGGAAGCAGAGGTTAGAGTAGGGGAGGACAGGTGGAAGAACCTGAAGCGTCAGGGCATCAGGGGCAGAACATGTGAATCTTTAGTCTCTGGGTCAATCCTCTTGTTTCATACTTGAGGAAACTGAGGCTCACAGAGGATACGTGACTTGTCCAAAGTGACACGAGTAAATATCAGAGAAAGGATTTGAACCCTGAGGACCTCAGGGTTCTCTCCTGCACCATACTGCTTTGCCAAAACTGTGCCCTTTTAGCCACATCTCTGTATTTCTCCTTATTTTTTGAAAAGCATCCTTTCCAGTGGAATGGCCATGTCTTTTTGTTATTTCACCCCAGCTCCCACAGGGTCACCTCCAACCATGGCATGGGAATAGCCATCAGCTTTTACATTTTAAAAAAAAAAAAAAGCAGTGTGAGTTTTTGAGCTGCAATGTGGCTTTACTTTGTGATTGGATTTTTTTGGGGGGGGGTTTAATCATTCTAGGAACGTGGTTCTGCCATGTAGCATCTTTTATTTTCAAGGTGGGTGATAGAGAAGATTGCACTATCTCTCAGTATTGTACAGAGTCACTTCGCCTTTTCTCTTTTGCATTTTATTTATTTAAGAAAATAGATTTAATGGTATATTTATGTTTATTTCTATGTGATTCTGTATTCTTATAGCTAATAAAAATAACCTAAGCATAGCTAGAAAGGGAATAAGGCAATATAGGATAGAAATCACAGATTATTCCCCAGTCTCCTTAGGAAAAAACAAACTTCATAAGAGAGATGCTCCTCATTGATAAATAAAATTGAAAACTATCCCCCAAAGAGGAATTCCACTGAGCAATGGAACATATAGTAAAGAGACTTTTTCTCCCTTCAGAGACTGACCTTTGGTGTCCTAGATAAAAGAGAGGTAATGATTCAATCAGTATTATAAAGCATAGGATCCAATACTAAATGGCATGAGATGCTTCAAGAGTTAATGCTGCCCTTTGGGGAGGGAAACATTCATGGAACTGATCTTGGCAGTCTGTAAACATTAACAGGATGAGGAAATGTGTTTCCTTCCTGAAACCCTGTATCTCTGGAGCAGGCAGATACTCTCACTAAATTGTGAGAGGTTTCTTGTTTATCCTAGGGGAGCATTTTCCCATCCAGCCAAGAATGTAAGATGCTGGCTTAAGGAAGCTCCAGAGGGAGAGATGCTGCTTTCTTTCCCCTCCTCCTACTGGTTGCCATGGAAGGCTATAGAAAGAAGAGCTAAGGGAAGCCCATGTGAAAGATACTGTAAAAAATTACCCTCACAGACAGTCAAAAAGATTAAAATTCTCATCCTGTTATTACAAAGCGTCTGATCATGTAGTCCGGCAGTAAATACTTGTGGGTTGCTTGCTACTCTGTGAACTCTGGATTCTGGTCACCCCATTAACATCGTTGTTTACATTATTTATCTCTGTCATAGATAACTTTTGCTTTGTAAATATGTGTGTTTGGGTGTGTGTATATATAAATATATATATATATATATATGTATATATATAATGTATATAAGTACATATATATTTATATATACACACAGTCTACTATATATGTATAAATATATGCATAAATATGTATGCATATGTGTGCATATTTACACATACATATGCTTGTGCATGTATATACATACACATATTCATTTTTCCTTCATCTAGATCTCCTTTAAATTTGATGCAATGAGTCCCACAGCAGTGATTTCAGTTCTCCAGATTTAAGGTCCTTGAATACTGAGATGATTCTTTAAAGGCAGAGCAGTATGCAGGCTTCTGGCAAATCATCCGGTATCCCAGCCAAAATGTTCTGATTACCCCCAGTTACCCGCTGGTACCTAACAAATCTAATCAACAAGACCCCACATATTTTGAGTCCTGTGAATAGGACATGAATAACTGGATAGGCATGTAATAAATATGATACACAAAGTAGCATTTGTCCTGTACAGTAACCATAAAGGACTTTGCATTTATATTGATACTTTTTTTTTCTTTCACTTACCAGATTGTAAGTATGATCATAAATGAATACTGTAAAACTTTCTTTCAAGACCCATCACCTCCACAAAGCTTTCTTTGATTCTTTCCTTTTTAAAAATAATTTTTTTTTATTTTCAAAACATGTGCATAGTTTTTAACATTCACCCTTGTAAAATCTTGTTTCAATTTTTTTTCTCCCTCCCTTCTCCCCACCCACTCCCCTAGACAGCAAGTAATCCAATATATGTTAAACGTGCAATTCTTCTATATGTATTTCCACATCTGATTCTTTCCCACAAAAAAAAAAAAAAAATCAGAAATGATCTTTCCCTTCTCCAAACTTAAAGACTGAGTGTTTTGTTTGTACTTCTATGCACTTTTGTCACATTGAGTTTTTCTTCTTTGAGAGCTCCATGAAAGTGGAGACTGTCATTTTTATCTTCCCATGTCCTTCAGGATAGTCTAGTACCTTGTATGTAGTAGGCACTCAAAAATGTCTTGCAAGACATTATTTTAAGAAATGAAAATTGTAAAATACAGTCTTTCCTCTAAAGATGCTTAGGTACTCAGTTTGGAACTCTGCCCAAAAGGCCATCACTGTGCATCCCCTTTGACCCTGCAGTGTTTTTACTGGGCTTATATCCCAAAGAGATCTGAAAGGTAGGAAAGGGCCCCACATGTACAAGAATGTTTGTGGCAGCCCTTTTTGTAGTGGCTAGAAACTGGAAACTGAATGGATGCCCATCAATTGGAGAATGGCTGAATAAATTATGGTATATGAATGTTATGGAATATTATTGTTCTATAAGAAATGACCAACAAGATGATTTCAGAGAGGCCTGGAGAGACATATGAATTGATGCTGAGTGAAATGACAGAATCAGGAGATCGTTACACATGGCAACATTGATATTATATGATGATCAATTCTGATGGATGCAGCTCTTTTTAACAATGAGGTGATTCAAGACAATTCCAATAGACTTGTGATGGAGAGAGCCATCTGTACCCACAGACAGAATTATAGAGACTGCGTGTGGATCAAAGCATTAGTATTTTCACCTTTTTTTGTGGTTGTTTGCTTGCTTTTTTTTTGTCTTTCTCATTTTTTTTTTTCCCTTTTTGATCTTCCTAGCTCCCAAGCCAGCACTAGGTCCACTGGGCCATCTTGTTTCAGGTTGTCTTAGGGCTATCCAAGAGTTCTGCAATGTTGACTCTTCTATAATGGCATAGTTGTTCTTCATTTTCCAAGAGGAATGTGACATCAGGGAAGTGATGCTATGACTTCTAGTAAATTGCATTGAAGTGAAGGACACTGTGCAGAGTCTCCCATCTCATTTTCTCCTCTGAGGCCATCTGGGTCCAGTGACAAGATATGGATCAGAATAGCACAGTAGGAAAACTTGACTTTTTTAAGCTAACATCTTTCCCAGGTCTCAATTTGACAGAGACAATATCCAATCAGTGATTAAGGCTAGGTAAAGAATAAGGCAGAGAATTTTTACCTAGTTTAGAAAAAAATCAATTTGGGAGGGGAAGGCCCTCAGATTTCTGGCCAAAACAGAAACAATTGCTTATCCACATTCACTCTGAGCCATCTCGGCTCAAACCATGACTAAGTGAGACATGGACTGGGATCTATTGTTGGCCAGTCCATAAGAGTCAGAATGATTTGGGTTTAAGGCATGGTCCTTAAAGAAAGTGCATAGACACTGAAATTTAAAGCAAACTTAAGTCATATTGCAAACTCGTTTGAGCCCCTTGAAAGACAGCCCAGTCTGAAAATAGCGGATTCCTTATTAGTGCAACAGGTTTGCTCAGGGACTAGACAGAACCTGGCTGTTCATTTGTCAGCTGTTTGCAGTGGGCATTCTGATACAAAATAGATGACATCCAAAGTCCCTGCTCCACGATTCTGTTTCTCTTACCTCCTGAAAGACCATTTATTTCACCAAAATCAGCAAAGACTCATGGAATAAACTGAATATGTGTGTGTATTTTGAACTCATAAAGGCAAATAACATTTCTTTTTGCTGCCTTCATATGATATTTTGTATGTGTTCCTGTTTTCCCATCGATTGTATTCCAAGATGATTTTCTTGATATCGGAGGGTTTCTTTGCACAGTTCTTACAGACAGGAAAGCCTTCTTCTAGGAGAGAGAACTGGCTTTGGACGCAGAAAGCCCAGGTTCAAGTCCACATCACGATAGCTGGCCTGACTGTGGAATCCTGGGAAAGTCATTTTGTCATTCTGAGCCTCAGTTTGCTTATATGTAAAATGGGGATTGGGAAGCTTTCACTTCCTATCACACAAGCTTCATGTAAGGAATCTACTCCATACTGACAAGCCCCGTGTGGCTGGTATGCTGCATCTCTCCTTCTGGGGCCCCTCATATGCAGCTGGCAGTGATTCAAACAGATGGTGCAGAGCAGGCTTTAAAAGGTACTTTGGCTGGCAGGGGACATGGGGAGCTGGAGGAACACAGACCTTAAGTCAGCTTTCCAGGAAAGACAGGGACACTGCCTTGGGGCCACTGTGGGAGGCAGCAGCCCCCTCCCCCATGTCTTCTGATCAACAAAAGAACACTCACTGGACATGCAAGTGGACAAGAGTCTGTAGTTGTCTGACAGGAGCAGGGAGGAGATAAAAGTGAGCTTGTAGTTTACTGCTGGACAGACCATTTAAGGAACCTAAGTAGTGTTCCCAAAGGCTTCTGTTTGAAAGTTGGGCTTCCAGAATGTTTCTGTGAGCCCTTTAGGAGGCTCTGCCTAATGCTTCTCTTTATAGTCAGAGCTGTTTCCCTTAGGCTTTATACTGCTCAGTTGTCATGCAGATGTGGAAGAATTCTTTCCACTGCAGCTACATCTACTAAGCCATAAAGAAAGTAATTTTTCCATGGTAAAACCCATCGTAGAGTTATGAAAGTGAAGAAGGCCTGAGTAGCTAGGTGGGATTGACAGAGAGAGTTTGAAGTATTGATAAAATCACTCCTGAGGCAGGCAGGGAAGGGCACTGTTAGGGATCAATTTAACCTTATTGCCTTACTCTCTGTGGTGCTAGTGGGTAGCCCCATCTCGCTATATTCAGTCAGAAACCTGAGGTGAAATTTTCCCATAAAATTCTGTCTCTGGCTCATACCATCTTGGCTGAACCCCTTTTGGGGTTCTATCTTCCACAGTACTCTGCCTCGTGGTGTCTTTCCCCTTCCCCTCCCCATGCCATGTGCCTCCTCTCATTCTCCCCACCCTTCCTTATGGTGCCCTTATAGTTACCTAACTCTTAGGATGCTAAATCTCTTTTACTATTTAGGCTGCCAGATAAGAGCATACTCCAACCTCACAGGATGTTCCCTTTCTCCTGGCAAATTGTGAGTTCCCCTTGAGAACTTGTCTTCTTCATCATTAATTGTTAAAAACCCTTTCCTTGATAACTGTATGCTCTCCCAACTCTATTTCATATTTGCCAATCCTGGTGTCTATTTCTCTCTTTATTTTGTCTGTAACCTCTTCTCCCAAATAAACCTGCCTTTTGCCAAAGAAAATGGCCATGGTGGATTCTTCACATGATTGAACCCCATTTGGTTCTTCGATCAAGCTCATCATTTGGTGCTGAACCCCAAACACGTCATTTAGAACTAGAAATTGCTCTCCATATCACATCAAAAGGACTGTGAGCAACATTCTTTCTTAGAAAGCCAGGAAGTCACCTCCTCCTGCTTTGGCCAGAGAATACATCTGTCTGAGAGGGAACATTTTCATGGGTCACGGAGATCCTTCACGGGAAATCTGTTGGCACGAATGCACTTATAACATTTGGCTCTCAGGTCCTCCTTGCAAAGTGAAGAGCTCATCTCCACTTCCTCCCTGAGACAAGATATAAGCACCCAATTTCTGTCCCCCTCCTGCAGGAAATCTGGGCTAATTTAGCTTATTTGTTTAAGAGTTCCATGTCTCATGAGTAATATTCACACAAAGCTTTGCTGGTACTGCTGACTGGGTGTGACAGTGATTTGATTTTTAGGAGCCTGTTCTTTGACATTTTCATTCATTCAAAATTCAGTTATATCTGGATGATCTATGGACATAGCCATGCGTGGTTTAGCTCACTATAATTCCCAGGACTCTTCTCAACCAGAGCTTAAACTCTCCCCACTAAACCGATGAATGGTTATTTAACAATAAAATCAACTGAATCGATTCTCCTTTCCCAACCTTCTCGTCTCTAATGAAGATGCAAATAAATGTGGAAGTATCTGACAGTCTGATCAGTATACATCAGAGAGCCCAGCCATCTTGCACCAATGGCATGACCCACTCCTCCATAGCTGCGAGCTGATCTTACATTGATTTTACTTGGTGCTGGGCTAATTGCTTGGTTAGAAAATATGCCTACTTCTCTGTCTAGTTTTATATGCCCACTTCTCTGGATAGTTTTATCTTTTATGATCAGATCTCCTCAGGCAGTATTGTTTTTCTGTTGTACAGTCTTGTTATATGCCTTGAATTTTTACAGATACATCCAGAAAAATACTTTTTTTTCCCACCTTGTTCCTTTCTGACCATGCAAATTTAGATTGAGGAGCCCTGTTTTTACAACCTTCCATTAGATATGCATTTCTTTCATCCTATACAAATTTGTGTCTCTGTATGTTTAGAAGAAGTACAGAAAACAGCTGGTTATCAGTCAATAATCACAATAATTAACATTTACATAGCACTTATTATGTGCCAGATACTGTGCTAAGTGACTTGCAATTATTATCTCACCTTGGTCCACACAACAGTCCTGGAAGGGAGGTACTGTTATTATCCTCATTCTACAGATGAGGAAACTGAGGCAGAAGGAGGTTCAGTGACATGGTCACATAACTAGTAAACAGATCTTCCTGACCTCAGGTCTCACCTTCTATCCATGTACCACCTAAGCATCTTTGTAGTATTATCTGACCAATTGATTTTTTGTTATTCTTTTGTAAATGTGTATGTTTATGTAATTGGAAATGTTTCTTTGATACAATCTCCTGAGAGATACAGAGCAAGCTTATTCCTTTGGGGCTGAAATCACACCTTGGTCACAAGTGCTTACAGAATGATTTCATTCCTCTTGTCTCTCTACTATTTAGGTTATGCCACATTAAAGAAACAAGGTAATTTAGATTCAGTGATAGAACAGCGGGGCCTGCTTGGCCACAATACTGAAAGCTAAAGCTATATGTAAATGGCATTTGAAATGGGATTCCAAATTTAGCTTGCATTAATTAAATGCAAAAAGAGTTGACTCAAGATTTCCTAAGTCAACAAGTGAAATAATCGCAGGCAAGAAATGAGTGAAGACGAGGGCTTTACATTGTGGCCTGCTCACAGAAACAAAAAAGGCCTTGTTTTCTCCACCAAAACTTCCAAGTAAGAATTGTATTAAAATTGTGAGTTTTGTCCTTTTTTATAAGTCTTTTATGGCAAAAATAGTCTAGTTCCACAGAAATTGTAGCTTGCAAAAAAAAAAAAAAATCACGATCTCTTCACTTAAAATTGGAAACTAAATATCAACAGTGAGTGAAAATCCACACTAAAACCTCTGTATGTAAGACCATGATGTTGCTTCCCCAAAACATTTTTCTGACCAGTATTAAATTAAGCTCCCTCTTGGTAAAACGCTTTTTATCATGCCAGGTATAATAAACCTTCTGTTTATTTTGTTTTGCATACAGTAAAGAGTCTGTTTCCCTGGCATTGCAGGTCTGGCCCATGTGAAGAATAAGCTCTGCACCCATTATGACTGGGACGCCAGCGTCTTGCGTCAGTCCTGGCCTGTGGTGAATCTCCAACCCAAGCAGCAGCCCGACGTCGTGGAGATGGCAATTCTGGTAAAGAAGAACTTCTTTTTCCCTCTTGCTGGCTGGCAGCAGCCAGGTTGTTCAGCACACTGACTAGTCCATGCTGCTGCTCATTCTGAACGTGCCTCCTTAATTCTGGGTATTCTGCTAGATTTCAGGGCTCTGGTTTCAAACCTTCCAACCCAATTCTTGGTCAGATAGCAGTTAGGAAATCTGCCTCTTCCTGACTTTTGGCCTGATCCATATGTAAGGTATAAGCCTGGACCTGTCCTATTCTCTGCAAGGAGTGTCTTCCACTTCTACCAGGTGACCCCCTGCCAGGATCTTCTGCAGCATCTCAGCTAAAAACAGGGATTGGAAATAGAAAAGGGAATGTCTTGTGCTCAGAAATCTCCAATATTCCTTCTCTTCTTGGCCTCCCGGCTCATCAGAAATCCCAAGATATCCTGGCACTCCCAACTGAATTGGTTTTCTTAGACCAAGTTTACTTGAAGGATATACAATGGAGCATAATTTTCTTTGCTTCAGGTGATAAAAGTGATAAGATATGGCACATTAAAATCCATAGGGCAGATAATTATGGAAGCATGTCCATTGGGTCCACTCTGTAATCTCATTTGGGACTTTACTGCGACAAGCTTCTGCTTGCACACTGCCCTGCCACATTCACTGTCCACCTCTCCACAGCCCCCCTTCCTGGGCCTCCTCAAGCCTCCTACCCTCTCCCTGAGGACCCCACCTCACATGGAGACTTTTCTGAAAGCTCCTCACAGTCTCACATGACAAGATGGCGCTTTCCCTCTGACACTTCCTTCTGTCCTCTGTATAGATTTTGTCTGTCCAGTGATCTGTCTGCCATCTCCTCCAGTAGAACAGGAGCTCCCTGAAGGAAGACAGTCTTTTACCCGTCTTTGAATCCTCAGTGCTTAAAGCCCAGAACACTTAATAAACATGGGTTGAGGGACTGATTGCTTCTATGGGAACAGGGGGTTGTAGAGGAAGGAGGATTTCATCTGTTTCTTCCTCCCAGAAGGAGAGCAATAGGCAGACTCAGAGACAACGTCCATCTGCTCTACTTGACCTCCCGTATCAGACTGTCCTAAAAGGCTTGGTCCCTGAGGATCCTGAATATCATGACTGGCACAGGGGTTACTAGACTCCCTAAATTTGAGCCTTCTCCCTCCCACCTTTTGTCCCCCTTTTTGTGCCCCCTTCCAACAGGTCATCCAGACCAGGCTGCTTACTGAAAGCTTTAATAGCGAAGATTTTTATAGCCCTAAACACTAGACATTTTCAGAATGTTTTATCTCCTGAGCTTAGAATTTCTTTCCAAACAAGTGAATTTTGCCCTTTCCTCTAAAATCTTTGACTTGGAAAGGGGGCCTAGAAGATGGGATCACTTTAAGGCAGCCATGGAAAGTTGGCTTGTGATACAAAATCTGCCTGTTTTGGTACGGGAGTGGGAAAATCGAATCAACAAGCATTTATTATTCAGCACTTTTTAGGTGCCAGGAATCATGGAAATGAGCACAGGCAAGAAGTGTGTTCATTTGCTGAGTGAGACTAAGAAATCTGACCACCCAGAGGCTGCGAGCCAGCTAGTGTTCAGTCCTCCTACATCTGTGTCAACAGTGGTCTGAGCAGAAAAATCAACATTTGCAAAGAAAATGTTTATACCGGCAGACTGTGCTCCTTCACAGCTGCTCTGCTTCCAACTGCCTCTTGGCCATCCACAGCTGCTCTACCCTCTCCCCTTCCTTAATGGGCCATCCTGCGACTGAGTGCGGACCCACACTGGGGCATCTGCGGGTCAGTGCCCGCTGGGTGTGTGCCCACAAGAAACCCTCAGACCGAAGAATGTCCTCAGTGGCGCAGAGTAGTCTCTGAGGCCTCCAGCAGAGTGTGAAAGGCCAGGGTCTTCCCCAGATAGCTCATGCCTTTGGCCTGGTGGGAGGGTGATGGGGTGGAGCCATCACAGAATGAGCTGAGCAGGCTAGCCTAGTCCATGTGTAGGGGACCAAGGTGGGAGGAGGATCATTAGAAATGGTTTGTATGCAGACCTGCCTTGTGCCCCCTGAAGGACAGACAGTGCTGGGGAGCTTGTACCAATGGGGCAGGACTGGCCAAGTCTGTGGCACACACGTGGGGCCCAATTAATGCCCATCAGAGAGAATTTCATGTCATTGACAGGAACTCTGGTCTTGCAGCCTTCTCAGTTCCCCTGGAAATTAGGCGCAAAAGCCCTGGTCCCTGTGAGACCTGGGGACTTTGCTTATGGCTTCAAGAGCCCCAAACAGAAGGAGAATGCAGGGTGGGAAAGGCTTCTGGCGAGCTGGGCCTTGTGGGCCTCTCAGCAGAAATGTCCAGGGTCAGCCCCCAGCAGAGAGCTTCATTGAATGCCCTCATTCACACCTTGTTTCCAGGGTGTCACCTTCTGCAGTCTCCTCAAAAATGAAGGCATTCCGTCTTGTTTTTTGCTCAGAGGGAATATTAGTTCACTGAAGACCACAGCCTGCAGCTTGTTGCTGGATGCGTCTCCCTTATCCCCTTCCCATTGTTAGTTATGTGGACCATCCCTCTCCTCCCATTCCCCTCCCACATCCCTGCCATATACTTCCCCAACTCTGGAATATAGTGGTTATTATTTCACTGCAACTTCGCAGCAGATGAACCTTCCCTTCTCCTCGTAAGGCTGTTCTGCCTTCCTCGACATCCAATTCTCTTCAGTTCAGGTCAAAATTATATTATTTCAGTGGTGCAGCTTTTTCTCATTTTGATTCTTTCGCCCACTTTTATACTCACGTTAGTATTTTATCTAACAAGCCAATGATCTGACTCTACACAGAAAGCAAATTCAGGAATTACTTCCACATCCATATCATGACCTGGCTGTTAAAAATAAAATCCGTTTCATGGTTTTGTGATGTCATTCGGTACTCTTCATTCCAGCACCATTTGATTCTTTGGTCAAAGAAAAGTTTTCGGGATACGTAAGTGTGAGACTTCTATGTAACCCACCAGTCTTTGGCCTCTTTCATTCCTTCCAATATTTCTCATCATCCTCACACTTTACCTTTACAGTGAAGTCACCACGTGTCAAAGTAGAAGAACTGATTAAGCTCCCCATAGAATTTATCTCTCCTTTTCAACAGATGTTGGTGCATAAACTGCCTTATTTCTTTTTTGCAAATGCATATTACTATGGGCCCTACAATATAAACATCTGATGAAATAATGTTCCTCACTGTCTTTGAGTGTCTGATAAAACTGGCCCCATGAGATCCTTTGTTCCCTCTTTCCAAGAACTAAAAATCATCCTTCTGTTCAACTGCAACATTTCTTTCTTTTGTTTTTATTTATAATGAGAAAATTCAGATTAATAGGATTCCTCTCTTCTAGCTATGTGTCTCCTTGTTAGTCACTGGACAGAGATTTCACATTTTGCCCAACAACAGCTTAACTTAAGGTTTAAATGGAGCTAAAAATGGGATGATTTTTATTTTGTGGATTTTTGTGGCCAGAAGATTCATCACCAAACTGCCAGTGATGAGCCTTTCTGTAATAAGCTAAGCTGCCCTGATTCTGGGACCCTCTGACTGCAGACCTAGCAGTCTGTCCCCTGTGCCTCCTGCTGCCCCTCTCTATAATTCTTGAGCCAGGGAGCTCACATATTCAAACCTGGATTGCAGGAGGATTTTCTGAGAGTTGGATTAGAGAAGGGAGAGGTAGAAGCCAAGAATCCAAGTGGGAGGCTGGTGAAATGGTCTGCGTGAGAGGTGATACCGTCCAGAACTGGGATGGTGGACGCATGATTGGAGAGAATGCAGTGGAGATAGAATAGATAGAGAACTTCACGACTAATTAGTCGTGGAGAACGTGAGGAAATGTGAAGAGATAAAGGTGACATTGAGGTTGTGAACATCAATGGAAGAATAGCAGTACCTTCAAAAGAAAAAAAAACCACAGTAAGTTTGGATGAGCGGCAAGGCTTAGGGGGAAATAATTCTGTTTTGGACATGTTGAATTATGGGACGTCCTGGTGGAGATGTCCAGCAGAGAGTTGGCCATGGGAAGTTGGAAAGGGGCAGGAGCAGGAGGAGGGATCACAAAGGCCAAAGGAAAGGCAGAGCATCCATGACAAGAGAGGGTGACTGACACTGCCGAGAGCTTCAAAAAAACTAAGGATAAGGATTACGAAAAAGCCATCATCAGATTTAGCAATTAAATCGTTGTTAAATGTTAGAACAAACAAGCAAAAAGCCTCAGCTGCAGCAGTGCTCAGGATTCCAGCCTGCTTGGTTTCACTCTAGTATTTTAGAAGCTAACTTTTAAGGAGTGTATCAGGTATAATCTACACAAGGCCAAAAAATTTCCAAGGTTTCTCTGAGAACTATAAACTGTAAAAAAGGTATCATACTGTTGGAGGGACCTTCCTCCTCTGGGAGCTTTCTATATTAATGAATCATTGATCCAGCTTCCATCCCCAACCCTGTATAATAATGAGAAAGAATTCATTATCATGTGCTTTTTTGTAATTCACCAAATAGATTTTTTTCTGTTAATCTTTTCATCAGCCCACAAATACTCATTGTGGTGGGTACCTAGCACTATGCCGACTGCTTGAAGTAAATCTTGAAACAGGAGTTCATTCCGTGGTAATTTGTAAGCTTGATTCACCAGAAAACTGGAGATTTCTGAATTCACAGGTTCCTGGGAATTCAGCTATTAAACGGTTAAGAAAAATCCCCCGGCAGAAGTGGCTCTGGTTCAGGCCTAGTTGAAGACTGCTGAGATAGTGATCTCCAAATGGCTCCCTAGAGGCAGGTTCATCTTTCCACGACTGGAAATAACAGGAGCCGCCTCATGCTGGCGATCTCTTAAGTGCCTTTCCCCAAGCCCTTGTTTTTGTGGAACAGTTTAGACAACACAAGCTTTCCCATCCCCAGGGCTGTTGAGCCTTTGCCAGCTCCCCCAGGTCTGCTTGATTTTTCTCTGACTTGACTTGTGCCCTTTCCCCCAAGCCAGCCCAGGGGAGTGTGTCCCCCTCACCGCCCCCCTCACAGTCACCCTCATTGAACTGGGTTCCTCTCCTTTGCAGATCAACAACAAAGCTTGTGGCAAGATCCCCGTGCCTCAGCAGGTATCCCGAGACCGAGACAAAGTCCACGAGCTGGTTCTCCAGAGTGAGCTGGGAAGGCAGCTCCTGCAGGGCCGGACAGTCACCAAGGCCTTCCTCTCTCCCCGGACCGCGCTCATCAGCTTCCTGGTGCAGGACTAAGTGGGGTTTGGAGTCCCATCACTGGCTCCCTGCTGCTTCCCAGGGAAGGCTTAGCAGGGGTGCCGGGAGGAAGAGAGAGCTGTCCCAGCCCAGGTGTGAGAAGACAAAAGAAAAGGACTTGGGGAGGCTGCTGCTGGCTTGACAGCCAGGCTGGAAGCCGGAGACCTCGGAAGGGGCAAGTTTCCTGGGCCCTCCCCTCTCCACTGCAGGGGACCACAGCCGGGCTTTAGAACCAGCCACCCCAAAAAGGAAAACTCGCTAATCATGGGCACCAGGTATTTCTGCTCTGGCAGATAGACTGCCGGCCTGTGACCGGTTAATAAAAGCGGAGCTCATGGTGAAGGGACAAGTGTGATTCAGGCTGCTTTCTTGCCACATTGGTTCAAGCTGTGATCATCTGTTTGTGGGGGTTGTTGCCTGGACTAGTGAGGGGGTGACCAGTCATGGCGTTGTTGGGACCACACAGCTCTGGGATCCTGGGCTCCCAGCAGGAGTCATCCAGAGCCTCGAGCTTTGCTGTTAGGAGGATATTTGGCCTCTAGTGCTGAGGGCCGTCTGTGATTTGGCAAGTTTATCAGGGGGATTCTTTCAGGGTGATTCACTGATTTATCCTGGATGGTGTGATAGGAGTGGGATATAGATGTGAAATGCCAGGTGTGGAAGCACAGCGCGGGTCAAGGCTTTCCTCTCTGGGTGCAGATGGCTCTCTCCATCACAAGTCTATCAAAATTAGCCTGAATCATTTCATTGTTAACAAGAGCCAAATTTATCAGAATTGAATAAT
The DNA here is from genome assembly GCA_023553655.1 of Myrmecobius fasciatus. Taxonomy (NCBI): domain Eukaryota; kingdom Metazoa; phylum Chordata; class Mammalia; order Dasyuromorphia; family Myrmecobiidae; genus Myrmecobius; species Myrmecobius fasciatus. The sequence goes on from JAJPUD010003411.1 coordinate 133,954, forward strand.
TGAATAATCTAATTATTGAATAATTCAATTGAATATTGAATAATTGTATACAATGATCTCCTGGTTCTGCTCACTTCATTTATCATCAATTCATGTAAGTGCCTCCAGGCCTCTCTGAAATCATCCTGCTGGTCATTTCTTATAGAACAATAATATTCCATGACATTCATATACCATAGTTTATTCAGCCACTCTCCAATTGATGGGCATCCACTCAGTTTCCAGTTTCTAGCCACTACAGAAAGGGCTACCACCAACATTTTTGCGCATGTGGGTCCCTTTCCTTCCTTTAAAATCTCTTTGGGATACAGGCCCAGTAGAAATGCTGCTGGGTCAAAGGGTCTGCACAGTTTGATAACTCTTTGAGCATAGCTCCAAATTGCTCTCCAGAATGGTTGGATCTGTTCACAGTTCCACCAACAATGTATCAGTGTCCCAGTTTTCCCACATCCCCTCCAGCATTTATCATCATTATCTTTTCTTGTCATCTTAGCCAATCCAGCAAAGTACTTTTGCTACACTGGGATGAGCATCAGATTTGAAGTCCAAGGCAATGAGCTCTATCCTGGCTATTATCTGCCACCATGGAACAATTGCTTCATCTCCCTGGGCCTCCATTTCCCAACCCGTTGAATAAGAATGTTGGACAAGACCATTACTAAGGTCTTTTTCAGTTCTAGATCCTATGTTTCTATTTATACCCAGTCCCTCCTCCTCTCAGTCTCCTATTTTCCTGGATCCTATTATGATTTGGAGCTTTTTCAGGCAGAAGACCTGCATTTCCATCCAGATCTGCCATTTCCATCCTATGTGGTGTTATATGATGTTGGGCAAGGCTGGGATCTCTGATTCTGTAACCCTCGGAAGTTGGCTGGGATAGGACCAGCAGCCCTGGCCTTTATATAACAATAATAATAATAATAATAATAAGCAACTAGCATTTATGCATCTCTTTAAATTAAGGTTTACAAAGCATTTTATAAGCACTATCCCACTTGACCCTCACAGCAGCCCTGGGAAGAAAGAAGTGCTAATTAATATTCTTACTTTATAGATGAGGAAATTGAGACTTTGAGGTTCCTAGATGGCTGGGTGGCCCAGGAAGGAGCAGCTTTGGAGCCTGCATCAGGAAGATTTGAATTCAAATTCCATATAAGATACTTACAAATTGTGTCACCCGGGGCAAGTCAACCCTTCAGCCTCCAGTTCCTCATCTAAAAATGGGGGAATAATTGTACCTATTTCCCCGGGGGGATTGTGCAGATCAAATAAGGTAATGCGTATATGGCATTTTGCAAACCTCAAAATGCTGTGTGAATGTTGCTGTCATCATCATCATCATCATTATACTATGGACACACAGCTCATAAGTGTCAGAGGCAGGTTTTGAACTCAGGTCTTCCCACAGTATCCAAGTCCGGCACTGTTTTCTGGCCTACCTTGGAGCCTCGGCTGTGACTGCATAGATAAGGTTTGAGAACTCCATCTCTGTACCTGGTACTGAGCCTCTCCAGACTTAGCCAGATGGGACTCCAGAAAACACTGATCATCTTGAAGATCAGATCCATTCTTGAAGCTCTTTCCAGCTAGGTAGAACCCTCCAGAGCTCTGCTGCAATGGTGTAGCCTTGAAGAACACAAGATCTCCTCCACTACATAGGAATCCAATGGGAGAGCATCGGATCCAGGGTCAGGAAGACCTGAATTCAGATGCAGCCACTAGCTGTGTGTCTCTGGGCAAGTCACTTAATCTCTGTCTGCCTTAGTTTTCTCATCTGTAAAATGGAGATAATAACATCATCTTCCTCCCAAAGTTGTTGTAAAAATCAAATTAGAACATTTGGAAAGTGCTGGTCCATAGTAGTCAGTATGTAAACACTTATTTCTTTCCCTCCAGTACAGAAATAAACAGACCTGGACACTGACCTTTCTTCTAAGTAGCAGAACTGGGAAGAAAATTTAGACCTCCATCAATTTATCTCTAGGCCTATCTTGTCATCAGATTAGCCCTATTGATTTAAGAAACACATTCAGGAAAGCAGCTGGCTACTGAACAGCTAGACTTTTGGACCGACTCCAGCAGCATCTCCCCTGTGAAGTCTTTACGTCTGTAAGATGTTCAGTAATAACATCAGCTCCTTCATTTTCCAACATCAAGCAGAGTTGTGAAATCCAAACCATGAAACCAAACTGTAGCCTCTGGCCATCTGATTCCAGGTGACTATTCTCAAGATGTCGGAGAGGGATCTAAAGTGCACCAGGAGAAAAAAGGCTCTCGAGATCCCTAGAAATGTATCAATGCGATGTCATTTTTCTTTGGAAAAAAATAGATTAGAGAAATTGAAATAAAGAGAAAGCAAAGCCTGAGAAATTCAGAAGGCAAAATAATAGAATGGGATCTGGCTGGCTGCTGAAGGAGATCAAATCAATTTGAAGGAATTGGAGTTACCCTTGAAAAATCAATTTGTAAAAAAAAAGAAAAAATCAATTTGTTTGTTGAAAAACTCTGTAGAGGTGTTTCATCTCTTTATCTATCACTCTAGCTCAATTTGTAGAATATTGACCCTCTCCTTTTTCTTTCTCTCTTTTTTCTCTTGATCTGGGCATCTTGCCACCTGACAAGAAAGTGGGTGACATCCTAGTTGGGGGGAAAAAAATCTTCCCAACAGAATTTAGGCAAAATTGAAAGAATGATTCCATTCTTCCTCATTTACTTATTACCACTGCAATTATAGAACTACCTGAATTATCTTTACTATTATAATTATTTTTCTCTATGTTGTCTGCTGGTGATTATCACCTCCTGGAGGGCAGATCTCATCTGCTTAATGACCTTTTTATGCTCTATGCAAATTAGTAGTTAATAACTACCCTTTGTACTCATTATTAGCCAGCCATTTTCCAAGAAAGCAGAGAGGAATTCTGGATCTGGAATAGAATTATCCAGGCTGATTTTCCCTCAGAGATTCTTACTGACTCCTGGGGAATTCCTAATCAAATAGCCCAAATCTTGGTGGTACAAGCATTATATTTTAAAATACAGGCTGCTTTGAAATTCCTTGAATCGAAATTCAATGTATTTCTAGGAGAAAAAAATTGCCTCAGCATTTAAGGCTCACTGAGCACTCATTGGTTGTGGTCTTGGTTGAGTAGTTGGTCTGGCATTATGCCCAGCCCCCACCACTGCCCTTGACTGTGGGCAGCTGCTCCCCGGCAAAGATGGGAGTATATAGGACTACCAGGTTGGAGCCCCTCATGCTGAGGTTGTGTGAGTCAATGGACACAGGTCATGGGGCAATTCCTGCAGGAGTATGTACTGAAAGGCATGATTCCTCCCAGAGAGTTGGGTCAGGAAAGGAGGAGCTGGATTGGGATGGGCTGGCTTCTTTCTCCACCACCAAAAATCCCACCTGCCCCTTTGAGAGATTTAGTGGGAAGGGATGGTTAGGCTTTGGACTGGAGATATATTCCTTTTGGGGAAAATTTGTTGTTTCCACCACTCATTGTGCCTCCAGAACCAATTAACCATAAGTACCGAGGTATCAACATACTTAATTTCACTGCTGCAGTATGTGTGAATATGTATTTAGAAACAGCTTTGAGAAAATTAAAGGTGTCTCCTTTTATCACTTTTAATCCCTTATAAAAGTGATTATAGTAGTCGACCTTTTCTCATAGTAGTTGACCTTCTCTAGAAAGTCTTTAGAATTCAACTCAGGAAATATTTATTAAATTCTAAATATATAAATATACATATATGTATATATATATAAGATACTAGTTTCTTACAAACAGTTCCTATCTTCAGGAAACTTTTATTTTGGGGGAAGGTTCTTCTAGAAATCTGAACCTCATTCAATCGGGTGACCTTTTAGGAAGGCAGGTATCCAATGTGGATATTTATTAATGACATCCTCAAGAAATGCCTGTAAAATCATAAGACTTTGGAAGCTCTCACCAAGTATTTATTGAGCACAATAAATATTGATTGTGTAAGTCACTGTACTAGACACTGGGGAGAAAATAGAGATAAATAAATGTGGTCCACTTTCTCAAGAAGCTTACCATCTTTTCTCTACCTCCCTTCTCCTCTTTCTTCTCCTCCTTCCTTCTTCCTCTTCCTCCTCTTTCTCCCCCTTCTCCCTCCTCCTTTCTCTTTGCAAGGGAATCGGGGTTTAAGTAACTTGCTCAGGATGACACAGCTAGTAAGTGTCGGTGCTTTATTCACTGTGCCATCCACCTCTGCCCCAAAAGCTTACAAGCTAATAAGATAGATAGTGATTACTTACAGACATTAACAGAAGTCTTTAAGTGTTCAAAGCACCTCACATCCATTATCTTGTCTAGTCACACAGCTAATAAGTATCTGGGGCAGGATTTGAGCTCAGGTACTCTTACTACACCATCTAGCTGCCCAGTCCAAGGCAGGAGATGACAATAAACTATATCAAAGAGTGTTCTGGGAGTTCCGAAGGAGAAGATGGGGGACCAGCAAAAGCTCCATGTTGAAGATAGCATTTGACTGAACCTTGGAAGATGGACAGGATTTTGACAGATGATGATTGAGGAAGAGACCTTCCAGGGAGAGAGAGAGAGCAAGGGCACAGAGGGGGTAAATTGTGGGGTGTGTTCCAGGAACAGCCTTCAGTCTAGTTGGGTCATGTCAGAGGGTGGGAAAGTGCCAAAAGATGTGGTTGGTTGGAACACTTCTGACTCTGACATTGGACACATCCCCTCAGTGCCTTAGGAATTCTCTAAGGCAGCAAAAATGCCAAACTCCATTAATAAAGGGACTTTCCACCCCCAGAGCCCTTTTAAAACAAAATCACAGCTCCAGGCCCTAGACTTCTCCTTCAGGTTGGATAGAATACAGGTATAAGAGCTTGAGGGCACCATATTGTCCATCAGATCCAACCCCCTCATTTTACAAATGGCACAGAGCATATAAGGGACTTGCCCAAGATCACATAATGAGTGAATATCTGAGTCTTCCTCACTCTGAGTCAATCCCTGTCATGGAGGACTCTGGGAGTCTGTGTTTTCTTCTTTTCGAGTCACTGATGGGTTTTGACCAGGAAAATCACACAATGAGAAAGACACTTTAGGACAGTTAATGTGTTTGTGGAAAGACTTGGAGAAGGGAGTTTAGGGAGTGCCCATCCAAGTGGGAATACCATCTATTGTAATACCCAAGACAAGGGCCTGGACCAGGGGGATGACAGTAGGAAAGGAGGAAGGAAAAGCAAGTTTATTATATTCTAATATTCCATAACAGAAACTAACTTGTGGGGTGTGGATTTGCTGGCCAAGTTTGATTTTTATGAAACTTTTTCCCTAAAGAACCCTTAAGTGCTTTATAATTTGAGAGCATCTCAAGGGTGATTGTGGCCTTTGGAGGACCGACTGTGGGAGGCTATTTATTCCCACAGCATTGCTGTTTCTCAGATCATTTCTGGAACTAAGTCAGGAAGAGCCGTCACACTTTGGAGCTGTACCACCTATGTTTGTTTCTTAGGTTCTGCCCCAAACAAAATGGTGTGACCCAACTTAATCACCCACCCCATTGACCACACTAATGATTTATGCCCACTTCCAAAAAAACTGAACCTTCCCTCAAAGAATGAACACTGGTCACCATTGAAGAGATTCCAGAGCGAGTCCCACAGGCTCCGAAGGCCAGGCCGGAAGAATTCCAGCTATGTCCCGAGCAGCAACCACCTCACTGAACCGCTCTCCTTTGGGAGGACTTCCAGGGAAATGACGTCAGCGTGGAAGCAGGAATTCTGGGGTGTTTTGTTTCAAAAATCACTGGTCCCATGGCCTTCTGACTCCAAAAATGACCTCATTGGGCCCTTTCTGTTTAACAGCAGAAGATCTCATGCTCTGCTGACAGCTCACCTCTAGTAAAAGGAAGGAAGGCCCAGAGAGGGAATATGGGAAATGTCTTGGAGTCCTTGCAGGGCCATCACAGGGAAGAGGGATGGGGGCTTTTCTGTTCCCAGAGGGGCCCCAAGAGAAAAGAGCAACAGAAGCTGTAAAGGGCCAGATGGATGTCAGGAGAACAGCTATCCAGAAATAATAATTGTATATTGGTTATTAATAATTATTATTACATTATTTATTAGGAAATAATTCCTAACAATTAGCACTTAGTCCTGTCCAAAAGCACAATGGACCACTCTCAGAGAGCATCCCACTTCTTGAAGACCCAGAAGCAAAGTCTGGATAAGCAGGCATTTGTCAGGCAGGTCGTAGAGGGGGATTCTCTTTCAGGGACAGGTTGGACTACATAGCCTCTCAATCCCACTCAGTTCTAGTTCTGTGATTTCTGTGAAATCCCATGTTCCTCAAGTGGAGGGGCTGGGTGATATAGTGAATAGAGCCTGGAGCCAGGAAGATTCATCTCTCTGAGTTCAAATCCAGTTCTAGATACTTACTAGCTGTATGACCTTGGATAGGTCACTTCACCCTGTGTGCCTCAGTTTCCTCATCTGTAAAATGAGCTGGAGAAGGAAATGGCAACAAACCACTCCAGTGTTTTTGCTGAGAAAACTCCCAGTGGGGTCACAGAGAGTTGGATGTGACTGACATGATTGAACAACTTCCTTAAGGTACATCCCTGGAGAGGATATGGGGTATTATAGAAAGAACCCCAAATTCAGTGCCAGAAGTCCTAGGCTATAGGCAAGATCATCATTCAGTGAGCTAGCTGGGTGACACATGGGATAGAGCACTATATTTGGAGTCGGGAAGACCTGGGTGAGTTCAAATATGGTGTCAATCATTAATTATATGACATTAGACAAGTCACTTCACTTGTTTGCCTCAGTTTGCCCAACTTTAAAAATGGGAATAATAATAATAGCATTTCCATGTCAGGGTTGTGGTGAGGATCAAGTGAGATGTTTATAAAATACATAATATTAGCCATCATCATCATCGCCGCTGACATTTATATAGCACTTAGTATGTGCCAGACATTGTGCTAAGTGCTTTACAATTATTATCTCATTTGATACAGCAACCCTGAGAGATAGATGCCATTGTTATCCCCATTTTACAGATGAGTAAACTGAGGCTAACAAAACTGGGGACCCACCTCCAGCAAGTGTCTGAGACTCCATTGAACTCAGGACTTTCTGACTCCAAACCCTTCTGAACCACTCACCACTATCATCATCATCATTCTCAGGGCCTCGGCTTCCTCATCTGTAAGAGGTGAACAGCTGCAGCAGCTGATCTTCAAGTCCGCTCCCCTTGCACCTCCATTCCATGATGTGGGTTTTCCAACAGACCTCTCATCTCCCTCCCCTTTGGCCATCTCCACATGGCTGGGTTCTCCTGACCCGAGGCATCCAAGATATGTCCTTGATTGGGAAAATGGAGTAAAGAAATGGAAAAACCAGCCATGACATCCGTCATTATAAGCATACCCTGAGTGAGTGATCAAATTCAGTCCTGACCTCTCCGTTCCAGGGTTAAGGAGGCTCCTGGGCAGCCACGTGAGGAATAGGGGCTCTCTTGGATGGGACTTCTTGATTGTCATCATTTCTCATTAAACCACTTGTTAGAATTGCTCATTTCTTTAGGTTTTTTTTTAGCTTGTTTATTTATGATGGCAGGACTTGATTTCAAATCAGAAGCAGGTTTCCAGAATAAAATGCTGAGACTAGGAAGTTTCTTTTGTTAATTTTCTTTTATGGTCTATCTGGATTCTTCCATAGTGATCTCCCTATTCAGTAATAGACTTTTACCAAACACAACAGCATGTAACTGGGCCAGTGTTGGCAACACTTCTTAGCAGGAAGTCTATGCTAAGAGCCCAGAGGCTCCAGTGCACCCCTGGGTCCCAGAGCAGTGTGGTGACCCCCTACATTCCCCATAAGCCTTGCCCAATTAACATCACCATTGCTTCCTGTCACTCTAACATCCCCAGGAACCTTTCCTGATCACCCTTACTGTTGAAGCTTTCTATCTATGGATTATCTCCAATTTATCCCATCCTATTCTTTCGATGTCTTCCCCCCTTAGACAAGGAGCTCTTTGAGGGCAGGGATTTTGCCTTTCTTTGTATCCCCAGCATTTAGCAGTCCCTCGTGGGAGGCACTTAATAAATACTATTGTCACCTCTCCTAAAATCTCCAATTCCTGATTCCTCAACCCATCTCTTTCCCCCATCCTCCTCCGTTTTGAGTCAGTCACAAAGTCCCATAATATCTTCCTTCATCATATCTTTTGCATTTGTCCGTTATTTCTTCCCCAGATTTCTTTTCAAATAAAAAGTTTTAATGGACCCCAAATGCAATATGAGTCAGTTGGTGGTGTGAAAAGACAGCTAAGAGGTAGTGAAACCTTGGGCTGAATTGAATCAAAGCATCCAGAAAAAAGGAATAATCCTCCTCCCTTTCCACTCTTCTCACACCTTATTCCCTCCATGTACTTTCAGTCTGGAGATCAGTCTTAGATCCTTATGTGGAGAGAGATGGATAAATTATTATTATTATTATTATTTTGCTTTTTGCTGAGGCAATTGGGGTTAAGTGACTTGCCCAGGGTCACACAGCTAGGAAGTGCCTGAGACCAGATTTGAACTCAGGTCCTCCTGACTTCAAGGCTGGTGCTCTACCTAGCTACCCCTAGATGGATCAATTATTAACCTTGGAATCAGGAACACCTGAGTGTAAATCCTTCCTCAGATGCTCAGATGTGTGGCTGTGGGAAAATTACTTAATACTTTTCAGCATCAGTGTCCTCATCTGTAGAGTTGGGATAATCATTGCACCTAATTTTTATGGGTTCTTATGAGGATCAGATAATATATGGAAAGTATTTTTGCAAAACTGAAAGCACTATAGAAATGCTAGCTATTCTCATTTAATATGAAGCTTTTTTGTTGTGTTTGTTTTGTTTTTGCTGAGGCAGTTGGGGTTAAGTGACTTGTCTAAGGTCCCACAGCTAGGAAGTGTTAAGAGTCTGAGGCCAAATTTGAATTCAGGTCCTCCTGACTTCAGGGCTGGTCCTCTATCCACTGCACCACCTAGCTGCTCCTATGGGGCTGTTTTTTAAAGACATTGGCCCTTCCCTCCCCCAAGAGCTAATCCACTACCAAAATATATAAAAGAAGAGCTCCAAGAAGTTTCTCATCTACTGCATGACTCTTTGCATTTGGAGGTTTACTCTAAGAGTTATGATAATTATACCCCAAAACTCAATAATCACCCTATTGGGAGAAGAGCATTATCAATAAACAAGAAAAATTATATAAAGATATTGATTATCATAGCAAAAAAAAAAAAAACCCTGAAAATCAACATTATCCATGGCAGGAAAAGAGTAATATCTAACACTGGTTGAAGTCAACTCGAAGACTGATAATTAGCAGTATTTAAAAAGAAACAAGGAAAGGCACAAAGCAATTCAAAGAGAAGAAATCAGAATGGTTTTGACTTCAATCAGGCAATCAATAAACATATTATATTAAGCACCTACTATGTGGCTGGCACTGGACTAATGATATAAAAGGAAAGACTAAAGAGCAATGAATGAGGAAAACATTGTACACAGTAACAGTACATTGTGTGATGATCAACTATGACAGACTTAGCTCTTCTCATCAACACAGTGATCCAAGACTCATGATGGAAAATGCTGTCCACCTCCTGAAGTGAATCTGAATACCGATCAAACTGTATAATTTTTACTTTTGGGGGGTTTTATGGCTTTTGTTCTTTCTTTTACACATAACCAATGTAGAAATGTGTTTAACATGGTTGTACATGTATAGCCTATTTCAGATTGCTTGCTCTCTTGGGGTTGGGGGAAGAAAAGGAGGAAGAAAAATGTGGAACTCAAAATCTTACAAAAATAAAATGTTGAAAATGATCATTACATGTAACTGGGAAAAAATAAAATACTATGAAGTAAAAAAAAAAAGCAACAGAGTAAATGATTAGTGGTTACAGTTATGCATCTTATGTATGTGTGAAAATCCTGGAGAGGAAATTCCTTCTTCCAATGTGGGTGAGCATTTTTCCTTAAGCACTGAGAGGCCGAGTGACCTCTCAGTGACCACTCAGCCAATAGTTGCCCAAGGTGGGATGTGAACCCAAGTTTTTCTATCTTTGAAGGCAATTATTTATCATCTACAACACATTAGGTAACACTATTTTATTTTGAAATTATTTGTTCTTTTTATTCATTTTTTCTTGCTAACTGTTCTTCATGTATGACCAAGAAAAATGCCATTGTTGTCAATGCCATCTAGTTTAGAGTTCATGGAAAAGGTAATGAGGCAGTTAGGTGACACAATGAAAGTCAGGAAGAACTAAGTTCAAAACCACCTCAGACACTAATATTATGACCCCGGGCCAATCATTTAATCTCTGATTCAGTTTCCTGAATTGTAAAATGGGGTAATCAGAACACCTACTTTGCAAGGTTGTTGTGAGGAGCAAATAAGATAGTATTTGTAAAGCACTTGGCACAGTGCCTGGGACACAGCAGGCACTTAATAAATGCTTGCCTACCTCCCTTCTCCTTCCCCCCACCTCCTGCTTTATAAAAAAAAAATGAATGAATGAACAAACAGTCTGCTGTTCCTCTGGACTCCAAGAGCCATTATGTCTTCCAGCTCAGAATTCTTTCCAAGCTGTGAACAGTTGATTTAGACATATGGAAATGACATTCTGCCAAGTCTGTAAGAAGCAGGAGGCAATGAGCAGTGTGTAAACTGAACACTCTTTGAGCGTTTCTTACAGACAGTAATATTGCCATTTTATTTCAGGGTAGAGTTTCTTTCCCCGCTCATTTTTTTTCACTTACTTATTATCCAAACAAAACATTATATTGCTTTGTCATATGTTCCCTACCCTGAGGCCTGTGATAGTTTTGACCTAGGAGCCATCCAGGAAGAACAATTATCAATAATTAATTGTGTTTCTATTTACTCTTCTATTTCCAAGCCTAATTGTTAGAGTGAGAGAATCTGCCTTAATTGGAATAATTAAAAAATAAACATTTTTGCATTTTATGTTTTCATTTTATGGCCTTATATGTTCACACCAGATGAGCCAGACAGCCATAATTTTCTGGATTTATCAAATCTAATCATGTTCAAGGCACTGGAGACCATGTCATATAAGAATTGGTTGAAGAAATTAAGGATGCTTAGTCTAGAGCAAGAAAAACTTGGACAGAGGTGAATGGATAAGCATAACAGCTGTCCTCAAATTTTTGAAGGATCATCTTATGGAAGAGAGATTAGATTTATTGTGATTGGTCCTGGAGACAAGAGTTCAGAGTATGGGTGGGAGTTGCAGAGAGGCAGATCACAAGCCCGAGTTAGGGAAAATTTCCCAATTAAGCTATCCCACAGTGGAATGAGCCTCTTCAGGAGGTGGGTCGGACTCCCTCCTTCTGTAATAAGGAAAAACAGTTAAGTAAAACCAACTGCCACAGTGACCACATTTGACATCTTTAATTCCTCTCTCCCTTCTACGCAAAGGAGAGAAGTATGATTCACCCTCCATCCTCTGGAACCAATATTGATCATTGCTTTCAATCTGAGTCCATCTGTCTCTGAGTACATTAGAAATAATCCTTCAGGACTGGTGTTCTTTTATTCTTTTATTTTTCTTTTAAGACAGGCCTTAAAAGGAGACCAAACAACTCCCTTCCATCTTGTGATGATCCAATAAGGATTAAAGGGAAACTTAATAGTAGCTAGGCAGCTCCTTCTGGAAGCTTGACACCCATCATGCTCCCTCACCATCTTTTGTGTTAACTCCTCTATTGGCTTCATGGTTTCCACATGAATCAGTAAAAAAACTCCAGCAGAGTCTTTGTCTCTCAACCTTCCCCTCTCCTCTCATAGCTATATAAGGAAAGGCTTCTCTTGTCCCATCCTCCCAATCTGCAGCTGCCCTAAGTCTGCTCAAAGTGGAACTGGATGTTCCCATGGAAAATTTTCACCCTTGGAAGCTAAAAAAGATGGTTGTTTGAAAGTCAAGATGTCCCTTTTGGTCCTTTTTGTCCCATAGTAACAATAACTCATGCTTTGCAAATTGTTTTTCTTACTACCACATAAGGTAGATCACCATCTGTGATCTGTGGAGAGAATTGCCTCATTATTACTGATGTGGAAATAGACTCAGAAAAATTATCCCATTTTTTTCACTTAATAGTATTTTTTCTAATTATATGTAACTATAGTTTTTAACATTCACTTTTGTAAGATTTTGAGTTGTCATTTCTTTTCTTCCTCTCCACTTTACCCCCTCACTACCCAAGACGGCAAACAATCTGGTACAAATTAGACATGCACAATCATTAAAAACATATTTCCATATTAGTCATATTGTGAAAGAAAAACAAAACAAAAGGGGAAAATCATTTGCTTTAATCCACATTCAGTTTTTGTAGTTCTGGATGTGGATGACATTTTCCACTCCAAGTCTAATGGGATTGTCCTAGATCACTATATTGCTCAGAAGAGTTAAGTTGATCATCATATGAGATTGCTGTTGCTGTGTACAGTGTTCTCCTGGTTCTGCTCACTTCACTCAGCATCAATTCATGTTGAGTCTTTCCAGGCTTTTCTGAAATCAGCCTGCTGATCATTTCTTATAGAACAATAATATTCCATTACATTTATAGCACATAATTTATTCAGTCATTCCCCAATTGATGGGCATCCACTCAATTTCCAGATACTTGCCACCACAAAAACATTTTTGCACATATGGGTCCTTTTCCCTTTTTTCTGATCTCCCTGGGATACAGACCCAGTAGAGACCCTGCTGAATCAATGGATATGCACAATTTGATAGTCCTTTGGGCATAGTTCCAAATTGCTCTCCAGAATGGCTGAAGAAATTATTTCATTTTAGAGCTGGAAGTTACCTGAGAGATTGAGTCTCCCCCTTCATTTTATAAATGAGAAAATTGAGCTCATTAAACTTACTTAGAGGAACGTACTGTGCTTGCCATCCATAGGTAGTATAAGGATCAGAGTCAGAATTTGCACCCATGGACTCCATGTCCAGTGCTTTTTCCACATAATCACAAGATTACCTCTACAGCTTCAGGTCTGGATCCTGAGTCCTCCTGTCTTCCTTTCATCCCTTACATACCTGCCGCTTCTCCACCCTAAGCCCCTTTCCTCTTCTTGGCAGCATTGAGTTCAGTGAAGCTGCTGGAGGAAGCTTGTGAACAGCGGGGCTCCCCTTGCTCCCACAGTCTTCACGTGCACACAGAGTCTGCTCTGTGGTCTGGGGACCAAGTGGAATTTCCCCTGAGATGCTGCCTAGCTGAACAGCTCTAGGGGACTTTTCCCAGCTGACTTTGTGTTCCCTGAGCTGGATGGAGCCCAGGGGAAGCTTGACTATTTTTGGCTCAGTTGTCCAAACAGGTTTGACCTCTCTTTTTTTTTTTTTTTTTTTTGGCCCCAGTGCTCAGCTCAGCTCACAGGCCATGTGCAGAGAAGGCATCCACTTATGTGACCTGTTGAGTCTGTGAAGCAGGCCTGAGGCTACCTCCCGTCCCCCAAGCACTATTTGTAGATACCCATATAAAGTTCTCTAGGTAGGACTTATAGGTGAGCATCCTTCCTGAGAACTGAGAGGTCGTCAAGATTGCAAGAAAGATGAAAACAGTTTGTTTTGCCATTTTCCCTTGGGAAGCAAGTGAGAGGAGAACATCTGTTCAATGGTCCAGGTCTCTGCCCAGGACTTGGAGAGAGGGAGGCTCAAGGGCCCCGCCCTCTCTGATGACTTTGCTGAGTGGAATCTGCCTAGCGACTAGCACTGAGCTATTGGGGGAATCCACAGGGGCCATCCCGGCCGGAACTGCCCCAGGCAGTGTCCTGGACCAGCTCCATGGCCTCTGCTGATTCATCCTTGGAAGACACAAGAGGGAAAAACTGAGATGCATGGGAAAGGCAAGGATTGTGGATGCCTGCCATCGGCCTAGTCAGCTGCCAAAAATCCACAAGTGCTTCTCTCACACCGGGACCTTGAATACCCGACTCCTTCTTCCTCACACCATCCATGGAAGGGACCTGAGCATCTGGGGTGATCCAGCTCATTTTCCCCAGAGCATTGTGGGAGCTGTGGAGCGAGGATGCTGTAGAGGGACGCTCGGCAAAGTCATGTGGGACACTGAGATGACCATCACAACCTACTCAGTCCTGACCCTTAGGCAAGTCACTTCACCTAATCTGCCTCAGTTTCCCCATGTGTAAAATGAAGATAATATAGCCCCCACCTCCCTGGGTCATTCCAGAGCATCCGATAGAAGTGTTTTTCAAACCATAAAGTACTATGTAAATGCTAGTTATTGTTGTTGTTATTATTTATCTAGTGCATTAACATCTACGAAGTGCTTTCTATATTTTACATACAATAATCACTTTGGGGAGGTACTGACATTATTATTCTTCCTTTACAAATGAGAGACCATAACTCAGAGGAGTTAAATGCCCTGCCCATGGTCACATAGCCTCTTAGTGTCAAAGACAGGATTTGAATCCAGGTCTCTCCTGCTTCTTGTCCAGTGTACCCTGCTGCTTCTCACTTAAACTTCCAGGGCCTCAAGTTCCCATGTGTAAAAATAATGATAATAATAAATAATTATTAGCTTTTACATGGTACTTTAAGGTTACAAAATCTAACATTTAGGAACCACTGCTGGTCCCAAGGGATTGAGTCACGATCCCTTCTCCCTTGGCTATTCAGGGACCCGACAACACTGGATTTAAGCTCATGGCCCCAACTGGATTTAATACTGGAAAATCCTGACCTATAATGAAAGTGATTAGGCCGCCTTCTCCAACAATTTTTTGTTCACATCCTGCCTCAGTTTCTTAGGGAAATATTACATGAGGTTCAAGGCCAAGATATTGCCAAAGGTCCAGCAGAAAGATACTCAATGTGCAAGATGAATCAGGTAGGAGACACATGTTTATTCCTCCACACAAAAGAAATGCTAAACAAAAACATTCATCTCTGTTGACAGAATTCAGTAACTCAACTTGTGACCAGACAAGGCAAAACAAGGCAACAAGCATTTATTAAGCTCCACTGTGTACCAGGCCCCATGATAAGTACCAGGAATTCAAAAATTAGCAGAAGGAAAGACAATAACTGCTCTCCAAGCGTTCACATTCTAATGGGGGAAAGTGGGTCCCCAAAGGAGCTGAACAATGTTGAGGAGGGACCAGATTAAGGTGCCCATGTCGGGGTAGGGGAGCATAATTCTGAAGTTTGGGAAGTAGGAGCAGAAGTGGGAGAGGAGTAAGAATGGGCATCCTGAGGCCCTCCTCCACAAAGCAGAGCCCCCAGGATGGGGCCCCCATATCCTGGAGGGATTGTCCACAGCGGAAGGACCCCCGAGGTGGTTGGATGTTTCAGGCACCAAGGGAAGTTTTAGGATGAGACACCCCTGGAGCATGGCTTTAAGGAAGCAGAAGTGGAGTCACTCACTTTTTTAAAGGCCCACTGAGTCACCAGCTCTTCCCGGCCAGGAACCAAGAAGGGAATGACCGATCATCTCATAGTGTTTCCCAATAGCCTTGAGACACACCCTTGGGAGGCTGGAAGCAGGAGGGCAGTTCTAATTCTGTTGTGGCTGTCTCCGATCCCTGACCAGGAAAATGCTTTTCTTTAGTTATCGCATTCGAGCCGCACAAAAGTGCTAGGGACATTCTCATTCCCATTTCACAGGTGAGAAATGGGGGCTGAGAGATGTCATGTGACTCACAAGGGACATTGCCTCAAACTGAGGGAGTCTGTTCTGTGACACATCTGCTCCCCCAGACCCCTGGGACAGTGTGCCATGGGGGGGACAGTCTGCTCCAGACCCAGGCCCAGCAGACCCAGGCCCAGGGCCCAGTCTGACTGGGCTCAGTCCTGAGAGTCTCACATTCTAGTTCACCATTGCCAGATTAGACCGGGAGCTCTAGGAGGACAGGAGTTGTCACTGGCCTCTTGTTGAACTCCAGTGCTTTGGCAGCCAGGTGACACAGGGACTACAGGCCTGGAGGCCGAAAACCCATCTGGCCTCAGCCACTTTCTAGTGCGTGAACCTGGGTAGGTCACTTAACCCTGCTTGCCTCAGTTTCCTTTTCTGTAAAATAAGCTGGAGAAGGAAGGAAATGGCAAACTTCTCCAGGATCTTCGCCAAGAAAATGAGGTCATGGAGATCGGAAACATCTGAACAACAAACAGCGCAATACTCAGCACTGTGCCTAGCATATAGTAGGTGCTTAATAAATGCTTGTTGATCGAGTACATCCTCCTCCCTCTACCTTCTTGTCTTGAGCTTCCCAAAAGAGAGGTAGAAAGATATCCAAACTATTGTATGAATCAGGCATGGGACAGGATTTATTCTGTATCTACACATGCAAAGGCTTAACATAAAATCAAGCAAGCACTGACAGCAAGACTGATGCAAACCAAACAAGCAGCAGAACTAACTACTATTGTCCCCCCCCTCCCCTCCAAGAAAGCAAGATGGAAACCTCATGAGGAGGACAAAGTAGTTTTGGAAACAGCTAAATATAAAACTCCATTTCACCTGGACTCTGCACTGTCCCTCAAAATCTGACAACCATAAGGCAGAGGTCGATTAAGCAACCCACAAGAATTTATGAAACCCCTACCATGTCAGGTACTCTTCTAGACCCTGTGAAACACCAGCAATGAAATCATTCCTGCTCAAAAGCGGCTTACATCCTAATGAAGGAGACAGCAAATATATACAGACTATACAACTATATAGACTGTATAAGTATATGCAATATATACAGTATACATAACTATATAGACTAAGTATATGCAATATATATAGTCTATATAATTATATATACTGTATTAGTATATACAATGTATACAGTATACATAACTATATAGACTGAATAAGTATATATAATATATACAGTATATATAACTATATATTGTGTAAGTATATACAATGTATACAGTATATTTAACTATATAGACTATAAG
>JAJPUD010003411.1:170537-250315 GCA_023553655.1 Myrmecobius fasciatus
GCCACGTGTCCTTCTGTCAATAACATTTCTTTTAAGTCTGTAAAAATATTTCAGCTTCTCAGAGAAAGGAGTCAGTCTGGGAAAAGAGGAAATCAAACTGTGAAACAGATTTTAGCACAAAATAGGCATTTATTGTGACAAGGGGAAAAATGGAGGCCCCAAATTGGACCCTCAGATGTGGCAATCTTCCAGTTGGATGGTTGTTTAAACTTTGAGGTCCTTCTAAAACTTTTAACTGCATTGACACATTTCAGTTTGGTATTCTTAACTTTTTGAGGGCAAAGAATGATGCTGTTTTTTTTTCCAAGGAATTTGTGAGGCTTTTTATAATTTTATTTTATTCTTTAATGATGCACATTGTGAGCAAGTGTCATAATCCTGCAGTGGAACAGGATTGTAGAAATTTCTAAAATACAGGATATTTAAATTGAGAGCAGACTATTAAATGTAGGGGTGTACTACTTAATGTTAAACAACTGACTCTTTGTACATAACCATAACACACTTTTAAGTTTAATCTATATTATTTATATTTTCTCCTTTACTTTCTTAAGTCTAAACAATCAAGAAGACAATAAATTAAGTCTTGATTTGAAGCATTTATCGATTTCTGCGATGTAAACAACTACACTGAAAATTTAATAGTTAGCACTCATAAGTGTTTGAGCTGGCTCCAACACACTCCTGGCGGGCAGCTATTTCCAAATATACCTCATCACCCCAGGAGCAGACATAACTGAAGTAGGCTTAAGTCTGGGCAGCAGAGTTTTAAAACCAGGTAGTACTGGTCAATTTGGGCTCTATTTTCAAGTGCAATCTCAAACATTAATTTTTCCAAAAGACAAAGATTATTGTAAAATGTCTTGATTTCTTGCTTTATTTCATTAAGAAGTAACCCTCCCTTTGAAATCTCTAGCATAAAGTTTCTTGGCCTGGAGTGTGAATGAAAAAAAAATAACTGTATGATGATAGCTGGCATTTACAAAGTGCTTTGAGGTTTACAAAGTGCTTTATAAATATTATTTTATATTCATAAGAACCCTGAGAGGTATATGCTATTTCAGCCCAATTTTATAAATGAAAAAATGGAAGAAAAATGATTTGCCCAGTCACACAGCTTATGAGTATCTGAGGCAGAATTTGAACTATTACACATGCAGAGTTCTATGCATTGTTTCATTTGTGTTCCTTTAGTTCAATATAGGGACAGCTGGGTGGTTCAGTGGATAGTGTACCAAGCAGTCAGAGAAGATTCCTCTTCTTGAGTTCAAATCCTCACAGACCCTTCCTAGCTGTGTGACTCTGAGCAAGTCACTTAACTCTTTTTTTATCTATAAAATGATCTGGAGAAGGAAATGGCAAACCACTCTAGTATTTTTGCTAAGGAAACCCCAAATGGGGTCATGAAGAATTGGACATGACTGAATAACAACAAACCCCATCATAATTGATTTCCTTTGCAGTCCTGTATGCTTTTGAATTTGCAGAATCTAAATTAATCTGAGAGGAGAGTCTACATTAATCTGTAGACTTCACTAGACTACCAAAGAAGTCCATGACATAAGAAAGTTTAAGAATACCTGCATTAACTGATGAATACTGCCTTGGCTCAACACGCCACACCCAGTTTGGTTCTTCAAGGCAAGTTTTACTTCCTAAGAGGTGAAGCTCTATTTAAAGAAGGGGAAGAAAAAGGTTGTAAAGATATTTACAAATGTAAAGTCAAACAGGAAAAAAAATTAAACCAAGAAGGTTTTTCTTCCCCATTTTGAAAAACCAAACTCTTAAAGGGAGCCCGCCATGATAGAGCACTTCTCAACAACAGAGTCAACTGGGAAATGTTCCACTTTCAGAGTTACACATCATCCAGGGTATGTCAGGTTTTCCTCAAATTCTTCTCAAGTCTGTAGGTTTTTAAAAATAATTTTGACCCTAAATCCTACCAAATAGCTGGATAAAAAATGTTCAATTACATGGAAAAATTTTATGTTACATACAATTGCAGTGATCCAGTCACCTGTTTCAACTACTATCAGGTTGTTGATTCACTCTATGATTAGTTAAGTTTTAGACATTATGATAGTATTTTTCACCTTTTTATTGTTGCTTGCCTGCTTTTTTCTCATTTTTTTCCTTTTTGGTCTGATTTTCTTGTGCAGGATGATAAATGTGGAAATGTGGATAGAAGAATTGCACATGTTTAACCCATATTGGATTACTTGCTGTCTGGGCAGGGTGGGGGGGGATGAGGAGAAGAGAGGGAGAAAAATTTGGAACAAGATTTTTCAAGGATGAATGTTGAAAACTATCTTTACATGTATTTTGAAAATAAAAAGCCATTATTAAAAAATTTAAGTGCATAGGGGCAGCTAAGGGGCTCAGTGCTAGACCTGGATGAAGATTCATCTCCTTCAGTTCAAATTTAGCCTTAGAGTTGATGTGAGGATCAAGTGAGATAATATTAGCACAATGCTGAACACATAGTAGGTGCTTAATAAATGCTTATTTCCTCCATTCCCTATATCCATTGAAATCACAGGAGTAGTCCCGATCCCCTATGGACAAGGACCTGATAGCCTGTCAGCATTTCCTCTATGGGAAGTTTTAGGAGCCATGATTAAATCTGTGGGATATCCAAATCAATGTAATTGGTATCATACCCTATTGATTTCTAGTCTACAACAAAATTCCATTGACATGGAATACCACTTTCATGGAAATGTCAGTTTCCCAAACAAAAGTGATGTCCACAAGTCTGGGTGACATTTATACATCCTTTGTCTATGTTATTAAACTGAGTTTAGAGAATTTGATTCATTAATAAAAGGCTAAAGGAAGGACGTGAGCAATTTTCAGTTTCCCATCATTATTCAAGTATTAACAATGCCTCTAAAAGAAAATAAGTTGGTATTACCAAAAGAGTGCCAAACTTAGAGATATAGGACTCAAGTATGAATTACCTGTGTGACCTTCTGACTTTGTCTTTCAGGGTTTCACTTCCTTCATTTGTAATATAAAGGGGTTCATTGAAATCACTTGTGAAGTCTTTTCCAGTTCAGATCTATGATCCTTGAATCCTATTCCATTTCTACCCACTCCTACTCCCTTCCTAGAATGTCTCCTCCTGAGCTGTTCAATAAAAATGAGGTTTCATTCCACTTCTCTTAACCCCCAACACTTGACTGGTTTGGGCAACTCCATTTTTATATTCACTATTGCTATCCTTGGTGAAATGGAACTAAATCAGTCACATAGCATAACTACCATATAGTTTTCCTTCATTTCTTATGTTTGATCTTCTGTTCTATGAATTAAGACCCTTACTTATTCTCAACAAAGAGCAAGGGGATCAAAATAACCCTTCCCTGGCTAAATGCTATGTTCTGCTCAGTGTGAGTGGGGTAATTTAGAGGCAAGCCTTTCTCCTTGTCACTTTAAGCAATACTAGAAACAGAAGAAATCATTTCCACTGAGGTTTTAACCGTCCTATAAATAAGAAACAGCTTTAAGAAAGTGGATATCTCCATTCTGAAAATGGACAGATAATGGAAGTCCAATAGATTTCAAAAAATACTATGCTAATTATTATTGCTGTTGTTGTTATCATTCATAAGATATTTAAATATAGTATTTGATCACTAGCCCTGTGAGGTATTTATATGTTTGTGTAGATACACATGTATATATACACAAATGTGTGTATATATGCATATGTGTATGTGTGTGTACACATATGTGTAGGTGTGTGCATTTGTATACATACACAGATATATGTACAAATCATAAATAGATTGATTTTGAAATCATAGATTTAGAGCTAGAAGCAATCTTAGAAGCTCTCAACTTCAAACCTTTCTTTTTATAGAATAATAAACTGAGACTCACTAATACTAAGTCACTTGCCCCTGACCATGCCAAAAGTAAGTAGGATCATAAGCTTCAAGCTGAAAGGGACCTTAGAGGTCATTTGGTCCAACCCCCATATGTTATGGATAAGGAACTGAGGCCCGGAGAGATGAAGTGATTTGCTCTACTATAAACATCTAAGTGGAAAATCCAGGACCTCAATCCACACCCTCTACCTCTTGATCTAGGATTCTTTCCACCATATTACACTGCTTCCCATGACCATTTGGGGGCATGAGGACATAAGTTTAAATTCTGGACTCCCCTGGAAACATTTTACAAAGAGTTTCCTTCGATCCATTGGTGGGTGCAAGAGTATTTGGACCACACCTGTGTGACTTTGCTACAAGGGATGGTGTAGATCGTTGAGTCCAATCCTACATTTTACAGAACCTGAGGCCCCAAGAAGTGAAGGGACCTGCTCCATTTCATACAGGCAGGGACAGGACCATGGCGTGGACTAAGATCCTATGTCTCCAAACCCAGTGTCTCTTTCCACTAGGCCATGCCCATGCTGCCTTCCTTTCAAAGATTAAATAAGAGCCCGGTACAGGATTTGGAATCAGAGCCCAAGATTCTTTTCCCTCTTCAGGGTCTGGATCCAAGGACTCTGTTGGCTTCTATTTAGGGTCTCAAAGCTTAGAGACCAAAGGCCTGTTTGCCTAGATGTGTACCAGGTGCATAGCTAACAGGCCCGTGTGCAGTTTCCTTCCCTCCCTGCTGGCCACAGGAGACTCCAGGCCAGGGCTGTGTCACTAAGTAAAAGTGCGCATTTCAATTTTCTTAATTTGAGTCGGTTTTGGTGACAGATAGCCAGGACCCCGGTTGGCAAGATCAGCCAGGGACATCCACAAAGAGGGCCTTGAGTTCTACAGGGATGGAAGGCCCAGCATGAAATGCAAGGTTATTATCTTCATCAACAGCTCAGCTTCAAGCAGCCTGCCAGAACAGACATAACAAAACAGACACGTTAAAAGCTACTGGGAAATGCATGAATTTCAGCTACTTCTGTTCATATTTGTAGTAATTATATAGTAAAAGTCAAAAGAGATGGATGGCCTGAGAAGCTTCAGGCTTCAGAAAGATGTGGCTGTGTCTTTTCACCTTTTTCCTGAAACAAAAACCTTCAGAGATGGACATCCTTCTGGCTTTCAAAAAATAGAGCAAAAGAGGCCATAAAGTAAGCACTTAATAACCACTTGTCAATCAATGGATTATGACCCGAAGAGGAGATAAGTTGCAAGTAACAGTAACTATTATCATTGACATTTATATTATATTTTAAGGTTTGAAAAGTATTTTGCTCACATTACTTCTTTTGATCCTTGAGGCAATGACACAAGAAAGATATTATTGATATTATTATCCCTATCTTACTGATAAGAAAACTGAGGTTCAGAGAATTTAAGCAATTTGCTCATGCTCATACAACTAGGAAGTAGCTAAGGCAGGATTTGAACCCAGTTCTTAGCTCCACATGCACAACTCTACCCACTGACCCATGTTATCTTTCTGTCAAGAATGAGAGATGATAGATGAATGGACCAATGTGGCCTTGATATCCATGAGATGTTAAAAGAAGCAGAGTAAGGTCCCAGTCCATCAGGAGGATGTACTAGGAGATATTTATGACAAAATATGGATGAAAATCATAGAACATCAAAAAGTGATCTGCACTGGGGGGAAGGGAGAATCTGTACTAGTAAGACCAGAGATTTGTTAAATATTCAAGTATAAGGCAAGCTTATACTTGTACAAATGTATGCCAAAAGTATGTTCAAAGCTGCCAAGAGCTAGATCAGCATTATGCATAGTGTAAGGTATTTTTTTGAAAAATAAAATGTTCCTAATCTAATTAATCCAGGTTGATTTTTCACCAACTGTCTTGAATTAAACTTTATCTTTTTTATCATATGAAAGGAACATTTTATAAGGAGGAAAAAGATCCTATTAAACATTGAAATCTGAACTATAGACAAAATAATATTCTCTCCCAACAAAGAAATTAAAATTATTCTATAATCTATCATCTTATTTTTGTTGATAACATTAATTTGATATTCATTTCCTAAGTGTCTTCTTTGTGTCAGGTGGTCTGTTAGGTCCTGAGGATATAAATACAAAACAAAACCCAGCCTCTGCCTATCAGAAGTTTCCATTCAACTTGAATACAACAATACTGGAACAATGGAACAATAACAAGGAGGTGCAGTGAATAGAGCATATGGCTTAGAATCAGGAAAACCTCAATTAAACTCCTGTCTCAGCTACTCCCTTCCTATGCCTCAGTCTCCTTATCTGTAAAATGGAAATGATAATAGCTATGTCTGCTTCACAGGGTTGTTGTGAGGATAAAAGGAAATAACATACAAAGTGCTTTACAAATCTCAAATCTCTCTTTCAATGCTAGTTATTCTTCAGAAATGATTTACCTATGTTATTGTATTTGATCAACAGCCCTGTGAGGTAGTTAATTATATTTTGTCATATATGTCATATATGTATATGTGAATGTTATATAACATATATACTATATTTATACACACACAATATGCACAAACCACAAATATTTTTGAGATCATGGCTAGGAAGGAAAGAAGAAAAGAAAGAAGGAAGGAAGGAAGGAAGGAAGGAAGGAAGGAAGGAAGGAAGGAAGGAAGGAAGGAAGGAAGGAAGGAAGGAAGGAAGGAAGGGAAGGAAGGAAGAAAAGGAAGGAAGGAAAGGAAGGAAGGAAAGGAAGGAAGGAAAAAAGGAAAAAAAGAAGAAAGGAAAAAAGGAAGAAAATAGACTTGGAAGAAATCTCTATCTCCTTGATCTCAAGATATTCATGGTTTGTGCATATTGTGAACTAAAAGGTCCTTGGAATTAGGGGAGTGTTGTGCTACAGAGAAGGTAACTTAAATAGGGCATGGTAGAGAAAGTATGCAGTTAGGAAGGGAGCCTGGAGAAGAATGAGGATATGTTGGTCTGGGCAGTTGCCTTAAAATGAGGATTCTTCCCCATGTTCCTAAGGCAAAAAGAACTTTCTGTATGAGAACAGTGAACTTTTGGGGTGAAGGGCTTGGTAGAAAAAGCCTGGAGAATCAGGAGTGGAACCTAGAAAGAACTATGGGTGATGGTACTGTATCTTTAAGATGCAATGGAATTATGTGTCATTCTGAAAAGGTAACTTATGACTGAGGATGAGAGAGAGAATTAAGATTTTTTTTTCCTGATGGAATGGTTTTTAACTCTTATCTTGGGAAGAAACATAATGAAGAGAATTCTTGAAATGAGATTTTAATTGATAAAATGACAAAGTTCAAGATGGGATTGTGTTTCCAGAGCAATGATGAGTAGAGGTTAATAGTTTTGATTTTTCTTACAATTGATTCATTGTAAGAGATTATTTATATATACATTTTGTCACTTGTTACACTTTTAATATGTTGTTTCACCATTAACCTTGATGTTTATTTAAATCTAAAGGATCAGAGAGCATGGTATTAAGTGAAAGTGAAAGCTAATAGGAAAAGGGATTCCTCTACTTTCTTTAATAAATAAATAAACAAATAAACAAGGATGGGTATTCAGAGAGAAATAACTCATTATTGAGACTTTTTAAAGTAAATAAGTAGGAAATATTGTTAATTCCCCTTGATTGTCTTAAAATTAGAGATGAGAATGAATTATTGAGTCAAGCAGGTATAAAGGAGTGATGTTCTTACATAAGTTCATATGCTACACACATATAATCCAGCTTACAAAAACACACATTCATATATATACATAAATGGAGATGAATATATGTATATCACTCTCTGTGTTATATAATGCACACACATGTTCTTCCAAAGAAATCTTGCTTTAACTATACAAGCCTATGTTTTATATAATGTAAATTTCTTGAGAGCAGAGACTATTTCTTTTTTTTTTGTCTTTTTAGTATAGTATTTGGTACATGGCAGATTTTTAATAATAAATACTTTATTATATTTGTAGTGAGCAGCTTGGCATTTACTTTATTCACTTTCTCTGTTGAGAAAGTGTCTAGCGCATGATAGGTGCTCAAGAAATGTTGAATAGAATTGAATTGACCTGAGCTCTGACAGTATCTGATCATAGTAGGTACTTAATAAATGATTGCTTGATTCCAATGAAGCACAAACTCTGAAATATTCTAATAGTGAAAAAGCTAGAAGCCTGAGCTTGGTGTCGGGCTTACTCTGCCTGTTGAGAGAGGAACAACCCAGCTAAGTTCAGAAAGATTCATATTGAGGTTGGTTGGAGACTTATTGAAGGACCAACTCAGTCCAGCGTAAAATTTGTCACCAAAAAGCTGGCCATCAACACAATGATTTTTGTTGGTCATTGCAATTCACAAAAAGAGAGGTCCACAAGGACATATGCAAAATTCTAATGTGTGGCCCGCCTGTATCCGTGAAATCACAGATCTTTCAAAGCACTAAAGGTCTTCTAAAAACATATAAGTGCACTTGATATATTTGCATGTTTATTTATGAAAAGTAGTATGGCATACTAGCTAGAAAAGCTGGCACTGGGGTCTGGAACACGTGAGTCTAAGTCTTGCCTCTGATAAATACTGACTATGACCCTGGACAGCTACCCACAGTCACTGGGGTTTTCACTAGCCAGACCAGTTTATTTTCTTAAATAGTATCTTTGTCCTAAAGGTTTAAAGCTGAGATTCTTTACCTTGTTTATGTTACGGATACCTTTCTCAAGTTTGGGGAAGCCCATCAGAATAATGTTTTTAAATTCGTAAAGCAAAATGCATAGGATATATATACATGGAGTCAATTACACTGAAATACTGATGCATTTTTTTTTCATATTTAAGTTTTCATACTCCCTGAAATCAAAGGGTCTGTTGTGGATTTTAGGTTAAGAGCCCCTGTTTTAAAGACTGGTCCTTCCCCCTTAGAAAATAATAAAGTATCATATATGTAAAAGAATAGCAGATATAAGGGAGGGATGGGGCAGAGGCTCAAAATTCAACAATTCAATGCAAAAGACTTTTTTTCAAAGCACCATACATCTTTTGCGGACCATTCTTTGTGGATTGCTGCGACCAGCAAAAATGTTTGTGCTGTGGCCAGCTTTTTGGTGATGAGTTTTACACTTGACTGGGCTGGTCCTCCAATAAGACACGTATGTCATGAGGTTCTCCAAAGGCATCGTTGCATGGTGAGCTAGACTTGAAAAGCCTGAGTCTGCGAGATATAAGGGAAGTTATGTAACCTCTCAATAAATCAGGAAATTAATGCTAGAAATTAGAAGGTAGTTGCAAATCTGCTCGGAGAGAGGAAGCTTCTTCATCGGGAGTTCCCTATGCCGAGGAACTCATGGATCGTGTGTTCTTATATCCAGAGCTGGAAGAGACTTCAGGAGTGTGTGTGTGTGTGTGTGTGTGTGTGTGTGTGTGTGTGTGTGTGTAAAGCTATTTATATCTTAGGGGAGGGCGTGTGAGAAGAGGGGAGGGAATTGGAACATCGGTTTGCAGGGCTAATGTTGAAGAATTGTCCAGGCATATGTTTTGAAAAATAAGAAGCTTTAATAATAATAATAAAAGATATATTCCTACTTTTTAGGTTTGGGAGGAAAGGCTTTGTAAATATAATCTGTCTAATGCTATGTAAACTTCAGGTTTAAAATGTTGCCCCGGGGCGGGGAGGTCAAAAGTTGGGTGTTTTGCCCAGGATTACCACCAGGCCTGAAATACATGTTTTTGAACAAAGGTTAGATAAACGAAACGATCATTTCTAAGTCCAGAGTCTGTCTGTCTGTCTGCCTGTCTCTGTGTGTGTGTGTTTGTGTGTGCGCACGTGTGTCCATCTCTGAGAATCCAGAATTGTAACGTTTCCGTTGCACCAGCAGGCTCCCGGTCCCCCGGCCTCTGCCTCGCAGTGGCTACACCCTCTCTATCTTAGGGCCGCCCAAACCCCGGGCAGCAGGCGGTCACTATTCGGGTCCTCCCGCCCTCTTAGCCAGCCTGGCAAAGGTGCCAGGCTTCGGGCCAACCAGGAAACTTTCTAGTTCCACACCAGCAGGGGGCGGGACCAAGTTCCTGCCACGGGAGATTTTACAGGCTGAAAAGGCGGGGGGACAGGGCAGGAGTTCCCTCCGCGCTCTTCTGCTCTGGTCAAACTTTCCGAGGGGCTGCGGGAGGAACAGGGCAGGGGGCGGCCCGTGGGGGTGGGCGGGAGCAGAAAGGTCCATTTCGCCTCCCGGTCCCGACTGAGCTGGAAGTCTTTCTGGTAACGGACTGGCGGAGGAGAGTGCGGGTTAGTGGAAGGGAGGGTGGGGTGCTCCTCTCCGCTCCCTCGGACGTCTGACGCCGCTTCAAGCAATCAGCGCACATTTATGAATCGCCTACTCAGTGCTAAGTTGGCACGGCACGAGAGTCTACTCCGGCAGCGCCCCTTTCCTCCCGGGGCCCCCTCCCCAGGCGCCCCAAGCAAGCCGGCGCGAACTTGCTCCTCTCCCCTCCCTCCCGACCACGTTGCAAGTTACTGAGAGAGGCCGTCCCGGCAGCCCCCGCCCCCGGCCCCCCAGCCCCGGCCCGCCCAGTGTCTCCCCGCCCCTCCCCCCCCGCCGCCCCCACCCCTGCTCCTCCCGCCCCCGGGGGTGGGAGCTGCAAGCCAAAGCTAGGGCTGCTGCCGGACGCTCTGAATGTCACAAAGCGGCTGAAGGAAGGAGTGTGAAACCCCGGGACTAGACACAGGCTCGCCGGCCCTCCACTTCCGCGTCTGCGGCCCACTCCTGCGGGACCCCGCGGGCGGCCGGCCGAGCCCCAGCCCTCCGGAGCGCCGGGACGAGTCCTGCCCTGTCCAGCTCGGAGCACCCGGCCGGCCCGGGGACAAAGCACCGCCGGCCCGCGCGCCCTGCCAGCCTGAGCCCGCGCACGCAGCACACACCGCCTGCCCCAGAAGCGGGGAGGGCGCCCCGCTGGTGATTACCACCCCCAACTTCCTCCTTCCCCTCCTCTTCCTCCTCCTTCCCCTTCCCTCTGCCCACGGCCACGGACGCGCCCTCCACTGCTCCGGCCGAGATTGGAGCTCCCCAAGTTACTGCTGCTGCTGCTGCCCTGCCAGGGAAGGAAAGGGGCCGGACTTGGGCTTTGCCCGGTCTTACCTTTCTGCGCTTCTCGATCCCTCTGCCCCCTGGTTGCCCGGCCTTTCCCGCGCCCTGCTCCCCACTCTCACTGCCCTGCCCCTCACTCTCCCTCCAACTGCTCCCTGATCCTTGGGGCTGCAGGGATTTTGGGGGGCGGGAGCTGGGTTTGTTTTCTCCTTGGGTTTACTGCAGACGATGTGATTGTCCTTTTCTTGTCCTTTTCCCTTTCAAGATTTAAAGTAAACCTCGTCTGAGCCCGGCTCGGGGCTGAGGAGGGCACTGGGCTGCCCGAAGCTTGTGGGAAGAGAGCAGCCACCTGCTCGTGGATGTCCCTGCGGAGAGCAGAAAAGCGGGGCGGGAAAGGTGGCCAGAGTCTGCAGCCTTATAAAACCTTTGGGGATTGGAATCATGCCTCTGGTTTTTGCCACATGATAGTTGCAGCTATTTGAGCCTTCTCCCCCATTGGGTTGTTGTTGTTTTTTCCCATCATCCCTTCCCTCCCCCTACTCCTTTGAACCAAAGGACCGGTTGCCAAGGGACCCGGGACAAGTGCTGAGACAGCATGGACAAGTACGAAGACTTGGGCCTTGAGGCCAGTAAATTCATCGAAGACCTCAATATGTACGAGGCCTCCAAGGATGGCCTGTTTCGAGTAGACAAGGGAGCGGGCAACAACCCGGAGTTTGAGGAGACCAGGAGGGTGTTTGCCACCAAGATGGCTAAGATCCACCTTCAGAAGCAGCAGCAGTTGCTGCAGGAGGATCTACTCCAGGGGAGTAGTGGCTCCCTCAACGGAGGGGGCCGGCTAGCCCCCCAGATCCCACCTGCAGGATCCTTCACCCACCGGGAGGCAGGGGGGAGCAGTAAGCTATCCCTGGGGGATGGAGCTGCCAAACCCCCTCTTGCAGCACCTTCCTTGGCATCTGGGGCTGGGCCAGTAGCACCAGGCCCCGTGAGTCAGCTGACCTTTCCAAACCAGTCCCACGCATCTCTGCCACAGGGTCAGCGGGCCAGATTGCATCCTGAGGGCCAGAAGAGAGTCAGCCAGGACTTTAGTTACGGAAATGGGACAGGGAATTCCTTGGCATCTGGTTTGCAAGGGCTGGATTACCGGGCCACTAGTGGCCCTTCTCAGGGGGCTTTTTCTTCTCTTTCTCATGGAGATTACTATGACAACTATCCTGGGCAGAAGTGGGGAGAGGAACCCACCCAGTTCCCGGGTGTCAGACCAGGCGTGGGGAGCTCTTGGGCAGCCTCCAAAACCCCAACTGATGCTCACCTGTACCAGGGCCAGCCATCTCCAAATTCTTGCAGGTCTTTTGAGAGTGGCTACAGCAGTCAGGACGGCAGCGGAGGTGAGGGCCACCAGCTCAGCCACGACTCTGAGCAGAAGCCCACCGGCCAACAGCGGTCATCGTCCTTTTCCCATACACTCAATTCCAGAGTTCCTCCCCCATCCCCAGAAATAGTGACCTCTTTGGCTCTGCCACAACAGAGGTCATCTTCATTCTCAGCACCGTCCACCCTAGCTGCTTCAGGTACTTCACTTCAGGGAGATCTATCCAAAAAAAGTGCCGGCGTGGAAAGGGACGTTCCTGGTGGCATGATCAAACCAACTGGGGACTCTCCGCTCTGGTACCAGGGGAGCCCCAAATCTTACATCTCAAGTTCAATCCCTGCCCCATTGCCAACCAGCATTGACTATCAGCCCTCTGGTGTTGCTTACCCTAAGTCCATCGACCGTTTAGTTCCTCACGGCCAGACTCCCCAGCCCAATTGCAGGGACTCTGGCACGAATCCCAACCTGAGTTTCCCCAACCTCCCTTCAGGGCCAATGTCTGATGCTCCTGGGCCTGCTTTTAGAGAGGGGCCCAATAGCTTGCCACCTGATAGTAGCCAAGGGAGTGTCCATCCAGAGAACTCCAGCCCCACCAAAGTAAAATTACCCTGTCAGACCCTCCTTCCACTCCCAGAGCAAGGGTTGTCTGCAGTCGAATTAAAATTAGAAGCACTCACCCAGCGTCTGGAGCAGGAGATGGATATTCATCCAAAGGCTGATTATTTTGGTAAGTTTGCTTTGGGAGTTTTTTTTTTTAATGAATATGCAAGTGGAAGTCACATCATGAGCCCCTCACATAGGATTCTGATGCCCTCCTTGACCATGGGGGATGCAGGTTGTTGGGCTGTGTGTGTGTGTGTGTGTGTGTGTGTGTGTGTGTATGTGTGTCCATGCTTGGACACACACTCCTGTGTGCCTGTGTGCATGCTTCTTCCAGTACAAAACTAGAAAGGGACCTTGTGGACTCAGTGAACCATGCAGGTGTGATTTGTAATTGGGATACCCGAGTCCTGAGGAGGAATCAGAGCCAAAACCATTTTCACTTACTTTAAAAAGATCCCTGAAGGCCGGATTCAAGGTATTTCATGTTCTGTTTTTAAGAATTCTAAGCAGATATTCTTGGACGTGGACGGGCTAGGCCATCATGTGCTCTGGATCTTAGTTTTCCTCATTTATGAAATGAGAAAGTTGACTTGGAAAACTTCTAGTTCCCTTTGGACTGAACCCGTAAGGTCCTTTCCTATGGTCCTCTGAATCTGTTCCAGTTCTGAATTTATTATTCCATACATATGATTGCTAGTGGACTAAGAGCCCTCTACCAGCAGTAGGAGACAGCAGGCATGGACCTGTATGGTCTGTGTGTGTGTATGATCTGTGTGTGATCTGTATGATCTGAATGAGTTGTGATGCTCTTACAGATATTTGGGTTCTGCAAAAAAAGCCAAAATGGAGACAGAGAGATCTGTTTGACTAGTGGAAAAGTTGAAGCATTCCATGGAGAGATCCTCGATTTTGAGCTGGAAAGGACTTTGGATCCAGCTCATTTATTTTACGGATGAGAAAATTTAGGCAAAGAGAGATTAGGTGACTTATCCAGGATAACACAGTTAATAAGTATCTGAAACATGATTCAACCAGGTTCTCTTGACTCCAGATCAGTGACTCTTGGATTCCCTAGTGAACATCCACCTTGCAATTCAGACCCAAATTTGCCAAGATTGTGTTGCTAGAAATCAGAATAAGTATTGGTTGGCTTTTGAGTTTACTTAAAAGTGCAGCTTTTTTTTTCTTCTTTTTATGTTTTGGTTTTTGACTCAGAAATACATCTGGTTTCAGTTCCCATTTGGGTAGGAAGGTAATACTTTGGGGGGGACATACCTCTTTCTCTACACTGAGCTACTTGAGGGGATTGGGAGACTGGTGCTTTTTTTGGAGCTACAGATTCTTGGAAATAGAAGTTATGTATTTCTTTCCCTGTTCAAATTAGATAGGAGAACCTATTGCCATTGAGAGAAGTCCATTCCCTTCAGGAAAATAGGGATAGGAATGGGCTTGGGAAATGGAGGTGACTCAGCAAGAACCTTCAGGGGACCAGACCTCATTCTTCAGTTTGCTCCTATTTCTAAATTATCATCATCATCACCATCATCATTCTCATCATTACAGAGTGGAACTGGAGGGAGAGCAGCTGTGTAGTCTTTGGTAATGAATTACTTCTTGCCGTAACTTAACGTGACAGAATCTTGTACATGGATGGGTGTGCTTGTTTTGTTTTGTTTTTTAAGGGCACCTACTGCTGTGATATCATGATCCTTTTCCTTTGCAAGTACACTTTTCTCTATTGCCAGCTATATATTTTATGTTCATCTAATAAGCATTTAAGTGCTTGTTGCTAGGTAGAAATACAATGATTGAGGGCAGCTCGATGGCACAGTGGATAGAGCACCAGCCCTGAAGTCAGGAAGACCTGAGTTCAAATCTGGTATCAGACACTTAACACTTCCTAGCTATGTGACCCTGGGCAAGTCACTTAACCCCAATTGCCTCAGCAGAAAAAAAAAGAAAGAAAGAAAAAAAGAAAAAGAAAAAAATACAATGATTGAAAAGAACCTCAAAATATAACAGTTCATAAAGGGCAAGAACGTAAAGAGTTTGCTGTCCATTGTATTATTTTAACTTTTATTTCATTTTGCCTTTAAGATTCCTCTGATATATAATGGCAGTATTCTGTATCCAGTAGTCTAAACATATGTTCCAGGTCCCCAGTAGAATTTTCCAACAAGTACACTCCTCCTGTGTGCTTCTCTTAGAAATTCTACTTGCCCTCTGTTCTCTGGGAATAACTATTAACCATTACAGGTTTTCTTGGGAATAATTTTTTTTAGTGTGTGAAGTTCTTATAAAATGATCTTTGAGACTGGAAGGCCTGGGTCAGATCCTGCTTCAAGCATTTAGTATGTGACCCACTGGCGAATCATTTATCCCATTGTAAAATTAGGGGTTAAAGTTAATGGCCTCTAAAATCTTTTCCTGGGTAGTTAGGTGGTACAATGGGTAGAGTTCTGGTTCTGATTTTGAATCCCAGCATTGACAGTTCCATTCTACAAAGCAAGAATTTATTAAGGGCTTACTATATGCAAGATGCTGCAGATATAAAGATCAAAAAACCCCAGTCTTTTCTGGGGTTTTACATTTTCCTGCAGTGGCTAGATGGAACAGTATATAGTATACTAGGACTGGAGCGAGAAAGACCTGTGCTCAAGTCCATCCTCAGACACTTACTAGCCATGTGACCCTGGGCAAGTCACTTAACCTTTTTTTCCTTAGTTTCCTTATTTGTAAAATGAGTTGGAGAAGGAAAACAACTCGTGTCTTTGTCAAGAAAACCCTAAATGGTGTTCCAAAGAGTCAGACATAACTGGAAAACTACTTTAAAAAAACAACAAAATCCCTTCTAACTGTAAATCTGTAATACTATAGAAATATCCTTTTAAAGACAGGTTGTTTTCTCAAAAAAAGGTGAGGGAATCTGATTACATATTTGTATTTGTTGGGGGGAAAATTCATCTAGGAATTGTGCTTTGCTCATTACAAAGTATATTCCAGAATGAAATGTGGTATGACCGCAAGCATTGCCTAATTGATTTTCATCAATCATAAATTTTCTTCTGAGGAGGAAAAAAAGAGTTCTATTCTTAAGAATCTCAAAGCAGTATTTCTTATTTTATATTATCAAATGGAAGGAAATGAGGTGGTAAGGTACAAATTACTATTTTGGCTTAAAGAATTTCCTTCCTTTTCTCCACCTGTCTATCTCAGTCCCATTTTGGTTTCTCCCTTTTTTAAAGATGTCTTTATCTATAGAGGCAGTGAAATAGGTTGTAAAGAGCTAAAGGACTGAGTTTAAAGGCTGGCTTTGGTCCCTACCAGCCATGAGATTTTGGGTAGGTCACTTAACTCCCCTAGGCTTCCATTCCCTCATCTGTAGAAAAGGATTAGATGAGATGCCCCCCCTTTTTTTTTTGCTTTTTGCTGAGGCAATTGAGGATAAGTGACTTGTGCAGGATCACACAGTTAGGGAATGTTAAGTGCCTGACACCACATTTGAACTCAGGTCCTCCTGACTTCAGGGCTGGTGCTCTAACCACTGTGTCACCTAGCTGCCCCTGAGGTGCCCTTTTGTATCTTGTTTTGCAGCTGATTCTTTGCTGTTTCTGTTAATAGGTATAGTGTTCTCATTAAAAACTGAGATCCTCATTAAAAAAGTAAGGGAGACCCTTGATTCCTGTTTGTCCTTATCCCCTCTGCCTTCTCTACTTCAGGGCTTCTTAAACATTTTACACTCGAGACACCTTTTCACCCAAGAAATTTTTATGTGACCCTGGGTACATAAAATAGATATGCAGATCAAACATTTACCAATTTTGTGAGCTCCAGTTCAGCCATAAGACCCCATAGGGAGTCTCAACCCACAGTTTAAGAAGGTGGGCTCTACTTCTCCCTACTCTCTTCCCAGAATTCTTTTCTTTCCCTTCACTCTGGTCCTTTCCTCTCCCTATCTGAAAGACAAGTGGTCTTCTCTGGGCAGCCCACTTTAATTTCCAAACAAATCCCTGCTTCTCCCTGGGTCTCATTTTTTCTTATCTGTAAAACGATGCGATTGGTCTTGATGATATCTCTGGTTGCCTTTTAACTCTGAACCTGTGTTACTCTGAGTCTCTGGGTCATGAACAATTACTTAATCCACTTCTCATATCTTCAGAGCTCTTATGACTTATGGGGTCACACGTTCAACTTCCTCACTTGCTCTCCAGTGTGATTATAGACCAACTCTTTTAATAGGAGCCAAGCTTATGTCCCCCACTTCAAGCAACATCTGTATAACTGCTGCTTGGAAATTTCCTAAGCTTAACTCAAGAAGAACAATAAGATGGAGTGGGCTGGGGTTGGGGGGGTGGAAGTTCTATGGAGGGAAAACCACAATATTGGCTGCTTGGAAATACCCAGGAGTTCGGCTCTTCTGCAGAAAGAGAGTCTGCCCTGTTGGACTGACTTGAGGTCTGACTTACCTGGATTTCAATTCTGCCTTTGACTCAGTAGCTGCTGTAAAAACCACATAAAGTATACCCATCACCCATATTGGTGGGAGAAAGGTGTCTAGCCCAGTTTAAAGCATTATGGGAATGTGAGTTATTAGAGTAAGGCAGAAGTTTGAAGGCAGGAGCCAGGGCCCTTTCTGAGATCCAAACTCTGCCCCCTTTCTAGTTTTCTTTCTTAGCTTTAGACATAGTCTTCGATTTCTAATATTGAAACCAGGTGGTGTCTCGTTATAGCAACGTGAGCTACCACAAACGGACCCCTCTAATTTTATTCCCAAACTGGGAGAGGTGTGATACTAGTGATCATATAGTTAACACACCACTACCAAAAAGTCATATATTAAGCCATTGCTTCATTCAGTTATTCTCTCTTTTTTTGCTGATTGCTGTTACTAGTGACTTCATCAGGATGAGAAGTTCCTGGTGTGGAAACTGACTCTCAGGCAATACAGATTGGTAATTTATAGTAATTGGGGGATTGAGAGGTACAGTGACTTTTCCAGAGTCACAGAACTAAGATGTTTCAAAGGTGGCACTTAAATCCATCACCCTGACTTCAAACCAGCCCTATTCATTGGGCTACATTGTCTTTATGTTTAGAATATGGCATTTTATCTCAGTTGGGAATGAAAAGTTTAAGGTGATTTAATACATCCCTCTTTAATTAAAAAAAAAGTGGAATTGGTTTGGTATCCTCACAGCCTAGCAAAACTTCCAGAATTTCAGCACGAAGAAACATGTAATAGGATCTCATTATCTACGTGCCATGGAAGCATTCATTTTCAGTGGTTTTTAATTTTTAAATTAGAAGAAAACAAAGTGTGAGTAACCATATTAGGACATTTTTATAGCTTTAAAAATTGCAAAGCTCTTTATAAACAGGATCCCTCTTGAGTTTTTCAAGGACTCCTATTTTCTATGATAATAATAATAGCTAACATTTTTATAATGCTTATTGTATGCTAGGCACTGGACTAAGTATTTTACAATTGTTAAATCATTTGATTCTCAACAATAATTCTATCATTATCTCCATTTTCCAGATAAGGAAACTGAGGCAAAAGAGGTTAAATGACTGTCCATTACCACACAATTATTAAATTAATGAGGGTAAATTTGAACTCTAGTCTCCCTGACTCTGAATCTAGCACTCTATCCACTCTGCCATTTAGGGATTATTACTCCCATTTTATAAATGAAAAGATAGAGGTCAGAGAGTCTACACTTGGTCCGACATATATGGCTGAGGCAGAATTTGAGCTCTGGTCTTTCAGATACCAAATTCATCACTTTGGAAAGGCCTCTGGAGTCTTCCTATTGGATCTTGATTTCTATTATTATAAGATGAAACCTACTGATTCACAGGTTAAGGGGCTAAAGGTAGAGAAGGGAATTACTTTTAACTAAAAGATCTGGTCTGTTGGCCAGTAGGAAGATCACTTCCCCTTTCTGCTGCCTCTGTTCCCTCACTTGTTAACTATTTTTTTTCCTCTGAGGTAATTGAGGTTAAGTGACTTGCCCAGGGTCATACAGCTAGGAAGTGTTAAGTGTCTGAGGTCAGATCTGAACTCAGGTCCTCCTGACCTCAGGGCTGGTGCTCTATCCACTGAACTACCTAGCTGCCCCCCCATTTGTAATATGAAGGGGTTGGATTGAGGACTCTTTCATTACCTAATTTGGTCATCCTTGCAGGTTAGTGCTTCTTGGAAGAAATGACTTCTAACCTTTTTTGAAATAGCGAAACACAATTTTCAATTTACCAAATATTTATTAAACACCAAAGCAATTTTTGCTCCTTTACTTCCCCTTTTAACAAGTGGAGATTTTGTAGAGCTTCCACTTCACTAGACTATAATTATCCAAACAAGTCACATTGCATTACGATGTACTCTCCCGGGACTATCCAAATTGTTTTGTTGTTCCATTGAGTGGTCCAGTATTCTTGTCTTGGAGAGCTTTTTGTTTAAAATAATAATGCTAATATTTGTATAGCAATTTAAAATTTGCAAAGCACTATGCATGCTATTTATTTTATCTTTATTTAAATCATGGGAGCTAAGTGCTATTATTATAGTCATTTTACAGATAAGAAAACTCAGGCTAAACAATATTTCGTGACTTACCCAAAGTCATACAGCTGGTAAATCTGATATTGGATTTGAATTTCAGGTCTTCCTGCTTTTAAATCCAGCACTCTATTTATGATAGCACTTAGCTGCCTTGTATAGAGAGACTGTTAAAAATCAATCTGTGATCTCTTATCAAGAAACAAAGGCAGGGACCTCAACTATTTCAGACCATCTAAACGTACTTATTTTCATTGGTGAGGATTGGGGGGTGGGAGAAGTCATGTTTCCTGCCTACCCTCTTCCACTCCATCCATATATTTGGAATCCTTGGTCAGGAGAATCTCTAGTCTCATTCCTAAATGATAAAGGCTGAGCTTCTTCTCCTCCTCCAGTCTGGCTGTGACTTTATGAGTTGAAACCCAGGCCTCCCTCTGTATCATCTTCCTTCCCTTAGTCTCAGGAAAATCTGAGTTAAAATCCAGTCTCAGATTGGGACCAGGTCAGATTCAACTAGTCATACTACTCTATGACACTAAAAAAGTCACTTAATACCATTTGCCTCAGTTTCCCCATCTGTAAAATGAGCTGGAGAAGGAAACAGCAAAAATCTTTGCCAAGAAAACCCCGGATAGGGTAAGGAATAATGGTCAAACATGAACCAATTGAACTGCAGCATCCTTCAGCACCCAGGACAGTGCTTCATAGGTTCAGCAAATATTTGAATGATTGAATGATGTTTTTTAAAATTGGTCTGTGATTTCATTGCTGTGGAGGGCTTCCAGTAAGCAGAGGCCTTCCACCATTACAGATCATCTCCAGTTAGCAACTAGGAGTTTTAGAGAATTGGCCAGACCACTGAGAGACAACTCCCTTGTCTAAGAACCCAAGTTGCACCCCAAATTCTGGAAGCATTTCAAAATTACTGAGTAAAGGAGACAAAGGACGGGTTTTATTAAGGAAGCCTGCAAGTACCTTTTGAACTTGTACTATCTGCCCAGAATCCTGGGGCATCAAGATAAGGTTCCTGCCCTCAATGAGCTTCCAATCCATTGGGAAACTAAAATTAATAACATAAATGCGTGCTTTAGAGGATAATTCACAATAGTTGTGATTAAATTGTTCAGAATAAATATTAAGAAGGCCAGAGGGGAGAAAATCAGTGAGGTCTGAAGACACTAGGGACGGCCATTTGACTTCATGAGACTCCTGGTTCCAGATTTGTGATCTTTGGTGACTTCAGCTTAGTAAGTTACACAAAGCCCAGGTTCTCTGGGGATTTTGAGAATGGGTCACCCCAGCTAGCAGCTGGTTGCCTGAGCAGCTGTGACCTGGTCCCAAGCCCAGATCTGTTTCCCACAGAAAGTCCTAGGCACTAAGCAGCTCTCCATATCTTCTCCTTAGTCCTTAGTTTGCTATTTAATATTCTTTTCAATTTTTAACTGGAATTGTAGGGTTTTTGCCACACTGGGGTGGTGGGGAAGGAAAATAGACCTGAATTCACTTCTAGTTTTCTTGGCCTTGTTCTTCAAGACTCTTGAGAGCTCACATCTATATAGCACAGGAAGGTTTACAAAGTGCTTTCTTCACCTCAACTCTTCCAGGTAGAGAGATCCAGTTTCTTTCCCCCCATTTAGCGGAAAAAGAAACTGAGTCTTACAAGTATTTGTAACTAGTAAGTGGTAAAATCAATATTAAAATCCAGGTGCATGCCTAGATATTGATTTTTTAAAAATTCAGTCCTATTTTGTAGGGAT
The DNA here is from genome assembly GCA_023553655.1 of Myrmecobius fasciatus. Lineage (NCBI taxonomy): Eukaryota > Metazoa > Chordata > Mammalia > Dasyuromorphia > Myrmecobiidae > Myrmecobius > Myrmecobius fasciatus. The sequence continues at coordinate 191,821 of JAJPUD010003411.1, forward strand.
GAATGTCAAAAATTATCCATGTACACACACACACACACACACACACACACACATTCTTCTGAGGCAATTGGGGTTAAGTGACTTGCCCAGGACCACACAGCTAGGAAGTGTTAAATGTCTGAGGCCAGCTTTGAACTCAGGTCCTCTTGACTTCAGGGCTGGTACTCTATCCACTTTGCCACCTAGCTGCCCCCCCATGTATATATTTTGAAAATAAAAAGTTATAATTAAAAAAAAAAAGAAAAGGAGATTGGTGGAAAATTATGAGCCCAGCCCCAAACAACCTTCTATAGGTCTTCAGGGGCATGAGACCCACACTAGGAAGACAGAATTAAAGTCTTTCTTTTAAGTTTGGAAAGTCTTTCTGACCCCAGGCTCAGCATTCTATTTACCATATCACCTAGCTATATATCTGTATGACCATACATTCATACACTTGTGTGAATAAATGCGTGGGTATGTACATATACATGGTACACATATAAATGTGTATAAATATGTGTATAAATATGAAGTGCTTTAAGGATTGTAATACTTTACATGTTATCTCACTGGATCCTCACAACAACCCTTTGAAGTAGCTGCTATTGTTATAAAAGACTCTCTACTAAAAAAAAAAATCAGCCCTAAATCATTTGAATCCTGTGTTTCAGAATAAGAAAGTTCAGTGGAAATAGCTATAAATATAGAAAATTTAGAAAACCTGGGTTCAAAAATGTATGACCTCAGGCAAATAAATTCTCTGGGACTCCTCATAAAATGACAGGGTTGGAATAGGTGACTTCCAAGATCTGAGTCTGTAATGTTATATGTGGGCATTTGTGTCATTGGTTAAAATTAGGGACTTAGATTTTAAATAACTACAGCATGTGACTGATAAATTCTCTTATGTGGTGGGAGTGTCTGTATAAGAATAGAGAATGATGGTCTGGTGGAATTCCAGCATTATTTATCGAGACTTGTCTTACTGCCTGGACCAAAAACCAGACTCAAGTGCTAGGCTGTTCAGATGCCTTCTTTTTCCTGAGTGATTCTGAATCTTTTGGGAAAGCTTTATGGAGCCAAGAACTTATTTGCCTTGAATAGATGCCTTTCATTAAAGTGGGATTAATGAAGGATTAAATCCCTCTTCAAAAAGCTGTACAACATATGGCTGTCTGCTCATCTTAGAAGGATTTTCCAATATTCAGGGCTTTCTGCTTCTCTTATTTAATGGGGACCCTTTCACTTTGGGGACAGCCAGAAACAATAGCTGACTCACAGTGTGCCCAGTGGAAACATTCTTAATAGTGTTTCCCAAGGTTCAGATTGTGAGAGGAAGGTAAAAAGGAAAAGGGAGCCAGAAGTTTTCAGGATACAAAATCCATTAGCATATTGGGCTGGCCAGGAAAAGGACCAGGGAGATTTAGTTCTCACTGTAGTGGGGTTCAGCTACTTGGAGAGTAATCTTTCCTAATACTAAGTTGCAATATATAAATAAAAAGATGGAAAAGTTTTTAAAATAATTGATAGCTTTTGTTTTTATATCACTTAAATTTCTAAATATACCTCTTCCGATATACCCCCAAGAGTTAACAAAGTAAGAAAAAGAAAAAAAGTGGGGAAAGGTGATTCTGCAAAATTAACTATCAGTTTATCTGATGAACCATATTTATAGACTCTTTCCCCACCTCATACAAAGAAGGGGGGAAGGACAACTTTCTAAGAGGGAATTTTTCATGCCATTCTTTAAGATGGAGGATGGTCTAGTGAAAAGGCAACATTGCCTATTCCAATCTAGATAATAAGCATTTATTAAATGCTTACTGCATGCAAAGGTCTACAGATACTAAGACCAAAAAAACCCAGTCCTTGTTCTCAGAGGCTTCATATTCCACTGAGGCAGTTAGATGGAGCAGTAGACAGAGCCCTGGGTTTGGAGTCAGGAAGATATGAGTTCAAACAGCCTCAGATGCTTACCAACTGTGGGACCTTGGGCAAGCCATTTAACAACTTGCTTGTCTTGGTTTTCACAACTGTTAATGAGGATAAAAATAACACTTATCTGGCAGGATTATTGTGAGGAATAAATGAGATATAATTTGTAAAGCCTGGCACATAGTAGGCCATTAAGAAATGCTAGTTTCTCCCCTTCCTACTGGGAACATGTAGACATCATTATTTCCTTGCCCTCTCTCTCAGACTTGGTTTTTTCATCTATAAAACAAGGATACCATCCACCTCATGGGGCTGTCTGAAGGAAAGTGCTTTATAAAGCATTAAGCATGGAGCTGTTTGTGTTATTTATGAAGAGGGTACCATAGTCTGTTGGGTAAAGAACTGCCCTCAGAGGCAGAAAGACAAAGGTAGGTTCTGACTCTTGCCTAGCTGATTGTGTGACCCTTGGTAAGCACTTCTCAGTGCTATAGGTCAGGGTTTCTTATACTTTTTCCATTTGTGACTCCTTTTCGCCCATCCCGGGTTTATAAAAATATAAAATAAGTATACAAATCAAACATTTATGGATGATAAATTGAAATTTTGTGACCTCTGCATTCACTTATGCAATCCCATATGGGGCTGTGACCCAAAATTTAAGAAACTTTGCTCTGGGCAATTTTTTAATACTAAGTTACAGAGAAGGTGCCGAGTTGCCTTAGTGGAGGGCACTTTTTCAGCTGGGATTTCCCTGTATCAGTGAAATCACAAGGATTTGCCCCATGTCACACAACTTTGGGTTCTAAGGTGGGATTTGAATACAGGTCTTCTCAATACTCTTTCCACCATCTACATGCTGGTCTATGCCAGCCCATAACTTTCAGGAGGAGATTTGAGAGGCACTGCCTTGACTTTATTTGTAGGATAATCAATAATATATATTTAACACTTGAAAATCTGTAACATACTTTCATACATGATCTCATTTGATCCTCATACCAGCCTTGTGAAGTAGGTACCCTAGATGTCCCCATTCTAGAGGTAGATAAATGGAGGCTCAGAAAAGAGTTGCCCATGGTCACATAGCTAGTATCAGATTCAGGATTTGAATCCAGATCTTTTTGCTATAAAATCCAGCTCTCTTTCCACTGTATGATGCTGTTTGCCTATTTTATATGAATGTCTGTTAACAGTTACAACTAAAATAATCAGATTAAAATCACAAAACAGGTTAGCCGAGGTGCAATTTTTAAAACTACTAAAATAAATTCCCTGAGAACGAAGCTTAAGCAAGAGATGTTTGTGTCAATATGTTCACCCTCTCCTGCAGGGGAGAACGGGAGCCACGTGAGAGCCGTGAGTGAGATAAGTCATTATGGCACTCCAGGAGCATTTGTGAGAAGGAGTGCTCTGAAGTCCTCAGCTCAGTTATTTTAAGTTTCAGGAATGCTTGGTTTGGCTCATGTCCTGTATCCCAGCTTTGCTGGGAGAGTGACTGTAGGATTGAAGGATACAGCCCTCTGGGAGGTGGTTTCCATCACCTTCCTCCTGAAAAAGAGTTCTGTGGATCATCATGCAAACATCCTGCTGGAGCCCTGGATAGCCTCCCTGTTTGCTCTTTAGAATTACAGGGTCTGGGCTTGGAGCCAGAAGGATCCTTGATAGCTATCTGCTCCAATCCCCCTTCGGCTTATAGGGGGGAGAGTGAGAGAGGAAGTGATTTTGTCCAATGTCACACTTGGCAGAGTCTGGATTTGACCCTAGGTGTTTGTAGTCCAGATACAGTTATCCCACTACCCCAGCCCAGTAGGGCATGTACTTTGCCTTGTTTTTCCAGAACTGATGACTCTATTCCTTTCACTGTAAAAATGGGGTGGGGAGAGAACCCTGTATCAGGAATATTTTCTCATTCTCCACCCCCTCATACCTAGATACCCTTGTGACTCTAGTGTGTATTTTTAGAGGGTAGCTCGGTGTTAAGAGCTCATTTTTGGTGACCATCCAACAGATAATTTTCCTGCCTGGTCTGTGTAGTGACCACTGGACCAATGGGGCTGCACCCCCACCTCTGGTGAGCTCATTCTCTCAAGCTCTAAAATTGTATTTTACTTTCCGGTGTGTTAGGTGAGAGACTAGCCCATAAATAATGAGAACAACTGCTCTCTCCAGCAACTTGACAGATGCAAAATAGGAAAGACTCGTTGGTTTCCTCTGAAGACCAGCACTGATGCTCTATCAGTCACAGAAAGCTTTGTGTGAATCTGGATGGAGGGAGGAACCAGGCCAGGTTTGTGGGCCTGGCTGGGCCACACTCTCATGTTCTGGACCTGCCTCCCTATAGGGACAAATATCAGGGAGTTGTGATATCGGTACACCCCCACATTATAACCTGCTGAAGACCTGGTGTGTTGTTATTGTTAAGTTGTTTCAGTTGTGTGTCACTCTTCATAATCCACTTTGGCAGTCTGGTGAATCTTGCCCTTTTCAGGGTAATGTTTTAAATATGTAAAATAAAATAATATAGAATTAGAAAGGAAACAAGGTATATAGAAGTAAAGCAATCAAAAAAAATTTTTTTGCATTTTTTTGGGGGGAGGCAATCAGGTTAAGTCCAGGGTCACACAGCAAGTTCTATTTTAATTCAGGTCCTATTGACTCCAGGGCTAGTGCTCTAGCCACTGTGCCTTCTAGCTGCCCCAAAATATTTTTTAAAAAACAAGCCACAGCTCTCAAGTTAAGACCATAGAACTAGATGTTGGGTCTGAAAACATTGATGTTAGCAAAGAAGGAAAGGAAGTAAAAATCACTTAGTTTCATTTACACCTTCCTCCTCCCTCAAGGAAAAAAAAAGCATTTAAGAAGATTTGGATGTGAAGAGGAAGTACAGTATGTCGCAAATCAATTGAGAGGTATTTTTAAGAGACTTTTATGTGCCATGAATTGTGATAGATGCTGGGATATAAATGCCATCAATGAAACAATCCCTACTGGCAAGGAGTCTATATTCTGAAAAGTACAGATTTGAAAAACAAAACAAAATCAAATGGGGCGGGGGAAGAATACAAGATTTTGAGTTGGGAGATAGTGGATTCAAATCCCACAATCTAGCTGTGTGGTTCTAGTCAGGTCTCAATTTCCTCACCTATCCTAGAAGGATAATCATAGTAGTTATTTCTAGGGTTATTGTGAGGATCAAATGAGATTTGCAAACCTTCAAGCTCTATCTAAATATTTGCTGTCACTGCTGATATTATCCTTATTGTTGGTATGTGGAGGCACCGAGGAGTGCTATAGGTAGACTTCTCCTTGGCCAAGCAGAAGTTAGACATAATGTACATCATTAAGAAGATGCATGGGAAGAGGTTTTCTCCCTTGACTAAAGCAGTAGAGACTTTATTGTAAAATTACAGTTGCTAATTTAGTTCAGTTGTCTTCTTTCTAGAGTCTTGTGCTTTAAAAGCATGTTTAATTCCCCATCAGTGTTTCCTTTGCTATTAAAGATTGGTATGTGGTAATGAAAGAAGAAATCAGAATTGCCAAGTCCTTTTTCTTTCTTTTTAAAAAATCCTTTAATGTACTGAATTTTTAAAAGTGTAAGTGTTGGTTTTTGGATTTTTTTGCCATTATAGATGTTTCTCATTATTCCGGTATCTGGGTTCTCCAGAGAGCTCTCCTTGGTAACAAGAATTACAATTAAAATGGCAACAGTTAACCAAAATCAGCTTTAAGCAGCCGTGTCTGATGGCGTATACAGCATCTCTCTGTCCCCTAACTACGAGAGGAGGGATATGTTTTAGTGTCTCTCCTGACATTGCTCCTTGCCTTTAATCTGAATTCAGCTGTTTTAGTGTTGTTTTAATTTTTTTTGATAGTCTTTGTGTAGCTTGTTTGACTGATTCTGATTACTTCTCTCTTTTTCAGTTCACACATGTCTTCCTATATTTCCTCAAATTTCACATATTTGTTGTTAATCCTTTAAATTTCTCAGAACTCTTGTTTTGAGAATATAAAATCCACTTGATTGCTTCAGATAATAATAATAATAATAATCTGCACTGACTATATCCCTTCCTATGGATTCAAATATCTCTATGCAAATGATTCTTAGACCTACTTATCTAGCTCTAACATCCCTCCTGACCTCCACTTTTGTATCTCCAACTGCTTATTGGGCATCTCAAACTTGATGAGCCAAAGACATCTTAAACTCAACATGTCCAGAACTGAACTCCTTAGTGCTTCCCTCTCCTAACTTACACCCTTTTATTGCTGAGAGCACTACCATCTTTTCAGTCCAGGTCCATAACTCTTCATCCTCTCATAGTTAGTGACTAAAGCCTGGTACTTCTACCTTAATTACATCTCTTAAATACACTTATTCTTCTCCCTTGGTGCTGTTGCCCTCCCTGCAGATCTTTAAGTCTGTACTGTTGTGATAGCCTACTTGTTGGTCTTACTGCCTGAAGTCTCTCCTTACTCATGTCCATCCTACACTCAACTGTCAACTTGATCTTGTTAAAGTCTGATCATGTCAGATCCTTCTATAATCTTCATTGGCTCCCGTTCACCTCCAGGATGAAATATAAAATCCTCTAGTTGGTGATCAAAGCCCTTCATTGCCAGGTCCCCTCCTGCCACTCCAGACTCTTTCCACTTTACTCACCCACCCACACTCGATCGATCTATGGGGGACACTGATCTCTTTGCTTTTCCTTCCACAAGTTGTCACATCTCAGGACTCTGTCCATTTTCCCTTCTGACTGTCTCCTATGCTTGGAACTATTTTCTTCCTTGTTTCTATTTTCTGGCTTTTCTGGCATTCTCTAAGGCTCAGCTAAAATCCTACCTTCTCCAACAATCCTTTTCCTATCCCTCTCAATCCCTCTTCCTTTCTTTAGAATCCCTATTTAATGGATGAGGCTCAAGCTTTTGGTGTTTCCTCCAGTAATCAGTAATCCCCATCACCTAGTCTTTTGTATGTTGTTTGTGCAAATAGAACATAAGCTTCATGAGGGCAGAGATGGTTTTCCTTATGCCCAGCACCTGCCACATAGTAGGTGCCCAATCAATGGAGGTGGATTGACTAGTCCCTGTGTCTAAGCCCTGTGCTAGATGCCCTGCCTCCCTCCAAAGCCAGCGGAGGCTGGCAGCAATTGTCTGATTGTTTTTGGTGCTTTCACAGCTTCCTTGAGCCCAGAAGAATCGAGAAGAGGTTAACGTGGAGGACGAGGAGAAGGGGAGTTTGTATGGGACAAGCAGATGTGGTGTTAGCAGCTTTCAGCTGGGACGCTTCTTGGCAGCCCTGTGTCCTCAGAGGCTGCTTTGCCAGGGGTTGGGGGGATTGGGAGGAGTTCTGGCATGTGGCTCCTGGGGCCATTTTTTCAGAGCCAGCTGTTCTCCAAAGATCCCATTGTCTGCAAGCTCAGTGGCTTTGACTGGAGCTTTCCACATGATGGGAAGGGGAAGGCATAGAGGCCCCTTTGTTGGTCAGTGGTGAGCTATTTTAGAGGCAGTTAATGTGCTGGAGTCAACAGTCTGGGTCTGTTCCCCTCCATCCATGGATACCATCTTGCCAAGCTTCTTCAGACTGTCACTCTGCTCGCTGCAGTGTCAGCTTGCTGGGTGGGATTTGATTTTAATTTGTATGTGAATGTGATGTTGCCCTAAAGCATTTTGGCTCACACAGAAGAAAGGAAGAGGGAAGAACGTATGTAGGGAGGCATTGTGATAGAGAAGAAAGGGCTGTTTTTGGAGTTAAAGAATCTGTGATTTAAATCCTGCTTCTGCCACGTACTGTCTGTGATCTTGGCCAGATTGATCCATGAGCCTTGCCTCAGTGTCCCTACCTGCAGAATGAGTAGTTTGACTGGATGGCCTCCAGCTCCAAAGCTATGATCTTATGAAAGTCACTGTCCTGAGGGAAATAATCTGAAAATCATTCTGATGTCTCAGTGGTTCTTGATTTGTTCAAGAAATATTGTAGAACAAGTCTTGCCCTTTCCCTTGGGGGGAGACAGCCCAGTGACCTGGAGAAGGTACTGGTTTTGGTGTCTAGGATCCCAAGATTCAGGATCACCTCACTTTTCCAGGCTGGGACTTCTTCACTGAGAAAATGGAATCCCACTTTCTGCAAAGGGCTCCTCTCTCCTTTCCCTCTCTCCCAGTTCTTTCCTCAGAGATTGTCTCCCATTTAATCATACAGAATTAGTAGCAGGTTGTCTCATCCATAAAAACATGAGTTCTTTTTGGCCAGGGACTGTTTCCCTCTCTCTTTGCATCCCTGGTGTTTAACATTGGGCCTAGCACACAGTAGGTGCTTAATGTTTGTTGCTGATTTTATAATAGTTAATATTTATATAGGGCTTTGAGGTTTAAACTGTATTGGATTTGATCCTCACAACTTTCCTGTCAGGTAGAAATTGCAGGTCTTATCCCTATAGAAAAGGCAATCTGGCAGCGTTTTGGTTCAATCATTCCACTGGTTTTCATAGCAAAGATACTAGAGTGATTCATCATTTTCTTCTCCAGCTCAACTAAGGCAAACAGGGTGAAGGGATTTGCCCGGCGTCATACAACTACTAAATGCCTGAAGCCACATTTGAACTCATGAAGATGAGTCCCTCAGTTCTAAGCCCAGTGCTCTACCCACGGCTCCATCCATAATTTGGCATAATAGCTGCCCACAATTTGGCTCTCCAAATCAGGAAGACTAGGATTTAAGTCCTGGGGCACCTCTCAGCACCCTAAGCAACTTTCTAAGACTTTATGTTGAAGAACAGTTGCCCTTTTGCTAGATGGAGTTTTTCCCAATAGAAATTTGTTACACTAGGAAAATCCAGATCCAGTTCCCACTCCCTTAAAAGAAAATAAGCAATTAAGAGATCTTTGATGCTTAGGGAAATAAAGGCACGATAGATCACAAGCTTGCAAGATGGTTTCTCACCTTCAAACTCATGATCCTATGGATTAAATGTATTTGATGCCCCCAAGATTGATATCATATAAGCCTTAAAGACTTGAAGACCTGGATTCCAGGTTCTGCCTCTGAGAGGTACTACTGTAACCAAATTACTTAACCTCTCAAGTGCCCCAGAGTTCCTCCAAGTTCCAAGAGGGTCACTGAGGGAATGATATCAGCAGAGGGAATTTGTCCTTCCACTCAAAGTTCTTGAAATAAAGTCTAGACTCCACCAGAATGCATCCTACACTTTGCAGCTGGGGAACTTAAAGATCCAGGTGGATCTTTAAACATCTCCCATTTTCCATTATTTGGAAATTAATGAGCAACTTTTCTTTCTGGAGAATGGAAAGAACAGGGCATTCATCGGATGTTACACAGAAAGCTAGTGGTGGAACTCATTGCTTTAATTGCCCTATCCCATCCACTAGCTTGTTCCACTTCAGCTCAAAGTTTCCTCCTTAATTATTGTTTTTTTTTCTTCTTTCATGGAGAAATGTTTACTCAATCATTTTTTTAAATAGGCTAGATCATGCATTGTTGCCAATTGAACTTGGAGTAGAATGCTGGGCGCCTAGCTGCTAGAGTATCCTTCCTTCCACACTCTGGTTGGAAAACAGTGCATTTAATTAAGTGAGTGACTTAATCTGATGCCAGAAGAGAAAGGAAGAAAGGTTCATTTGTTGAGAAATGTGAAAGTGTCCAGTTTCTTCTGTTGCTTCTCATATGCACCTAATTGATTCTCAATGGATGAATATTTGAGGAATTGGCTAAAATTAGCTTTTTTTCCAGCCATGGAGAAAATTCAGGAATTTATTTCCCTTCCTCCCCAACTGAATGGATTTGCGTTCTGACATTTCTCCAATCCAGTCTAAAAAACATGTATTAAGTGCCTGCTATGTGCCAGATACTGCACAGAGCTACAACTCGATGGAGATATAATTAATAAGAAGAATGATAGTCTTTGACACACGCAAAATAAAGCAGGAAAGTAGGGGCAGGGAGACATCTGGGGGTACCCAACAATTTGGCATTTTATTCCATGGAGATGAAAAACAGTCAAAGTGGTAGACACAGAGTAAAAGAGAGTCTGGTTTCTGCTGTATATAAAGGAAGAGCCTCTAGCTCCCCCAATCAGAGGGGATAGGAGGCTTCTGATAGATCTTCTAGCTTGCCTTTTTTTCCTTTCCAGAATCATTAAATAATTTGCTGGTGGTTCTCCGGGGTCTCTTCTTGCCCTTCCCTCCTCTCCTTTATCCTTTTCTCTCCTTTCTTCCTTTTTCTCCTCTCCCTCACCCTCCTTGTGCCTTTTCACTTACTCCCATTGCTTTCAATATTGCTTCACTGCAGACAATTCTCAATTTGCCATCTTCAGTCCAGACTGTGCATCTTCACCTGCCTCCATCCAAGATGGCACTCCCTGTCTTCTTCACGGTCTTTGAACCACCTGTCTGCATGGGAACCTCTTACCTTTCTGTCTTTCTGACATCACTGTTTTCTGTCTGTGGTGCCACCAGGTCCCCAGGATTTTAAGTTAGCGAGACCTCTATATTTCATGTCCCATATTTAACCTGTTACCATGTTGTTGATTTTGCCTCCATGTGTCTCTAGTGCCATCACACTGGGTTAGGGCTCTGTACCAACCATTTAGACTATTAGCCTCCTTCTGCTTCCACTTTCTCCTCTCTCCATTTTGTGTATCACACCACTGACATACGTCTCCTTTATGCAATTTTCATAATGCTATATTTAAACTTTGCAAAATACCTTTCTCATATCAATGCCATGAAATTGGGAGCATAAGTATTATTATCCTCAATTTACATATTAAGGAGCTGAGATTTGGAGAGGTCTAGTGGTGATTTGTCTAAAGACCCAGAGCTGGAAAATGTCAGAGCTGGCTCAAAGTCCAGATGTGTGTCCATGTTATTCCTTGGATTGAAATTTTTTTTATGACTTCTCTATTGCCTGTGGAATAAAGTTTTAAACCCCTGTGTAATCAAGGTGATTACCCCATCTGTTAAATTCAATTTATCTCATATTATTGTTCTCCATACAATCTATGTTCAAAACAAACTGAATTATTCTCTTTTCTAAATAAAGTCTTTATTTTCTATTTAAAATTTAATTTTTTATTTAAAAATTTAAACTAATAAAAATAATTTTCCTCCCCTGTCTACCTCCACCCTGCTCCCCCTGGAGAAAGAAAGGGGGAAAAACCTTATAACAAATATATATGTATATTGTCATGCAAAACAAATTCTCATTTTGGCCACGTATAAACAATGTATGTCTTATTCTGCATCCTAATTCCATCATCTCTTGATTAGGAAGTGGAAGTGGATAATATTCCTTACAGTCAGACCCTTGGTTTCATAATTGGTTATTGCATTGATCTGAATTCTTAAATCTTTCCTCTTCTATGCTTTTGTATATACCTGGGATACTTCTCTGACAAGCCATCCTTTATTTGATTTTTAAATTAATATATTTTGTTTTAACACAGCAAAACTTCACACCAAGTACTCAGACTTTCCATAAAATGCATTTTCAGAAAACAAAATAAGGAAAAAAAGTGAATTTCTAAAATAAGGCCTAATAAATAGAGTGCTAGATTTGGAATCAGCAAGAACTGGACTCATGTTGTGGCTCTCACAATTACTTGCTATATGACCATAAATAAGACGTTTAACCCATGTGAGCTTCAGTTTCTTTATTTGTAAAATGGAGATCAGTGGTTAAGCAAAACCACTTAACCAGTGAAAAAGATAATCACCACTTTTCTAGCTATCAGGGGAGAAAAATATCTATATATATATTTATCTTTAGTATTTGGGGTTAATACTGCTTGTTGTACTTGAACAGGGTTTTGTTGCTTTTAATATTATCTTAATTTACTTGTTGTGGTCACTTTGCATATAATTCTTTTCATATTGCTTTCTTCCCTCTGTATTAGTTCACACACACAGGTTTACTTATCTTTCACAGAATTCCTCATATCCATCATTCCTTATGACACAATAGTATTCTATTAAATTTCTATACCAAGGTTTGTTCATCTATACCTAGTTGTTGGGCATGTTTTATTTCTTACTTTTTATTACAAATATTGCTCTTATGAATATTTTCATACACTTAGGCCATTTCTCAGTTCCATTAATCTCTTTGGGTTATACACTCAGTAATGAGATCACTGGTTATAGACCATTTAATAATTTTTCTTGCATAATTCAAAGTTGTTTTCCATAACCATTGGACTAATTCATAACTTCATCTATAGTAAACTAAGGATCTTATTTTATCACAGCACCTCCACATCAACTCTCACCATCTTTTACCATCTTTACCATTTTTCCATTTTGTTCTTTAAAATCCAGCCTTTCCATGGAGCCTTTCCTAATTCTGCTTGTTGTTGGTAACCTTTGTCTTTTGAAGCTCACTCGGTGCTTGGCTATATATCTTTTTAATCATCTTTCTCTCCACACATCATTTTTAATTTATGCCTTTTAATTATTTCAGTAATTTTCCAGTATACTACAAGAGGATTTTATATTTGATCTAGAGGTGATAGGGAACCAAGGGAATTTAGGTAGGGATGGAGGAAGCACTGAAGGAAAATCATCCTGGAAACTCTGTGAAGGAAGGATTAAAATCAGAATATATTTGAGGCATATAGCTAGTAAACGTTTGAGGCTGAATTTGAACTTGCACCTTCCCAATTTCAGTCTCAGTGTTTTATTCACTATGTCACCTAGCTTCCTACCTCACAGAGTTATTGCCAGGCAATCATCTAACATTTATTAAGTACATACTATGCATCAAGACATACTAAGAAAGGCAAAAATCAGTCCCTATTCTCAAGAATCTCTTAGGCTAATGTTATTGTGAAGCAGTAATAAGGAGGTGTCGAAGAGGAAAATATTTTAGGGGATAGATAGTGGGTTCAGTTTCATATATAAATTCTCATGTGTTTCTGATTTGTCCATTTTAACAGACCTTCCCATAATAATAGTTTGTATTGATGTCTATTTTCTTATCTATTTCCCCCTTTTTTAGTGTAGCAGCTAGTTTGAATGGGTCAGGCTAGAATTGCCTTGACAGTACATTCTAGATAGTACATTCTATCTTCTCATTTTATTCATTCTTCTAGTTTTGTATTGATTTTGATCTTTGCTTTAACAGATCAATCATCTAGCAATACCCAGATTACTGATTCAGTGATCCCAATTTGGTAACTAGCCATTTCCTATCTGTTAAAATAAAATAACTTTTTTTGAAAACTGCTTGGCAAGATGGAAGTACAGAAATTCTAAGAGAAAAGGACTATATTATCTGTGAATTGGTAGTGGTAGAAGAAGAGGGACTTTGGGATAGGCAGTCATGTTTCCTAGGCTTCAGGAAGGCAGATTCCATACTTAGTGTGTTCCTCTCTCTGATACTTAAAAAGAGAATGTGATTTAAGAGGATGTTAAATGCTAAAAAAAAAAAAAAGAAGAAAAAAATTCTATCTCATCTCAAATAATTCCATTGGAGAAGACAAGACAGATCTCAAAGAAATCATTGTGGTCTTACATGGTCCAGAGAACCCTTGGAGATAGGATGGAATAAAGATGGGAGGAGAAAAGGTCCACAACCAAGGATGAATAGAAAACAGTGGCAGCTGGATTGGAAGTGTCAGAAAGGCTTCTGCTCAGAATGAGCTGAGGTTTGCGGAAAATGACAAAGAGGATTGTTTAAAAAAAAAAACCTTTGTCTGGAACAACAAAAAAGGAAGCAGATGGGCACACTCTTGGGTGGAGGACAAAGAAAAAGGAGAACAAACTCTTAGTTTTGTTTCAGCTTCTTTGCTGAGAATAATGATCTTTGATTTGATCAGGCTGGATGGGAAGATTTTTTTTTTTTTGCTTTCAAAATTTTTTTTTATTTTTATTTTTATTTTTTTAATTTTATTTTATTTGCATAGCATATGTGTGGGTAATTCTTCAACAATAACCCTTACATAGCTTTCCGTTACAAATTTTTCCCCCCAACTCCCCACCCCTCCCCTAGATGGCAGGATATCCACTACATGTTAATTATGTTAAAATATTGGCAAATCGAATATATGTATACATATTTCCAAACTTATCATTGTTGTGCAAGAAAAAATCATATCTACAAGAAAGAAAAATCAGAGAAAGGAAACACAATGCAAGCAAACATCAATCGAGAGCATGAAAATGTTATGCTGTGGTCCACATTTCACATCCCTCTCTCTGGGTGTATATGACTTTCTTCACTGAACAACTGGAACTGGTTTGAAACATTTCATTGTCGCAGAGAGCCATGTCCATCAGAATTGATCGTCATGTAATATTATTGTTGCTGTGTATAATGATCTCCTGGTTCTGCTCATTTCACTCAGGATCAGTTCATGCAAGTCTCTCCAGGCCTCTCTGAAATCGTCCTGCTGGCTGTTTATCACAGAACAATAATATTCCATAACATTCATATACCATAATTTATTCAGCCACTCTCCAATTGATGGGCATCCCTTCAATTTCCAGTTTCTAGCCACTACAAAAAGGGCTGCCACAAACATTCTTGCACATGTGGGTCCCTTTCCCTCCTTTAAGATCTCTTTGGGATATAGGCCCAATAGAAACACTGCTGGGTCAAAGGGTATGCACAGTTTGATAACTTTTTGAGCATAGCTCCAAATTGTTCTGGATGGGAAGATTTTTAAAGTGAGAGTTAACCTCCAGCGTGGAATGTGAGAATAAGTTCTTTTTTGTTGGCTGAGATGAACAGCATAGATAGAAGAGTTTACTGAAGCATTATCAGTATATTGATAAACTATGGAGTGGAGTCAGCTAGATAGGCAGGGGATATAATACTGATTCTGGAGTTAGGAGGACCTAATTCAAATTTAGCCTCGCTTACCAACTGTATGAACAGGTATGAATTACCTGGCCATTCTAAAAAATAAGGACAGTGGGAGAGAACATGGGATGATAGGTTGAAAGCTGAAATGCACAACACAGACTATCTGGTCCAGATTCCTCATTTGGCAGATGAGATACCTATGAGACTCAGGGAGGGGAAGTCACTTCAGGGAAGTGAAGTCACTTGCCCAGGGTTCCATAAGTAAGATCAGAAGCAGGATTTGAACTTGGGTCCTTGGACTCCAGAGTCTGCACTTGTCCCACTATACTATGTCACCTCAAGGTACAAAATGAAACAAACATATTATTTTGATTTTCAAAGTAGGGAGAGAAATTGATTTCTAAAATAGGGATAATGTATTCTAATAGGATGTTGGACTCAGAATAAAAAAAATTTGGATTCAAATCCTGGCTCTTACCCTTACGAATGATGGGACCATAAGCAAGCCACTTAAACTATCTGAACCTTAGTTCTTTATATGTAAAATGTAGACAATTATTCCTACCTTACAGGATTGTGTAAAGCTCAAAAGAGAGAATATAATTATATCAATAATGGCATTTATATAGCACTTTGACAAAGCCTTTACAAATATTAGCTCATTTTCTTCTCATCACAACACTGGGGTTGGTGCTCTGACTATTTTACAATGGGGACCAAAATGGGATATTTGTAAAATATTTAGGGCAGTGCCAAGCACATAAAAAGTACTCAATCAATGCCTTTTTCTTTACAGAAGAAGGAATCAAGCCAAATAACTTGCTCAGAGTCATGGAGCTAGGAAGTGTCTGAGGTCAGATTTGAAATCAGGTTTTTCTGATTCTGAGTCAAGCTCTCTATCTGCTGAGCCACGTAACTGCCCATGGGTGGATAAGGTGCATTGCAAACTTTCAAGCACCATCAGAATGCCAGCTGTTATTTACTCTCTGTAAATGAGTAAGCTTGGCATTGAACTCCAGCACCATTTTGGAATGAATCATGAATCAGGTGGTTTGATAGTAATTGCAAGATCTCAAAGAGAAGCTGGCCTAGTTTGACCGTGTCTGTTATTTCCCTTTTTTTGATATACTTATTGGGCTGATTCTCTGAACCTCTATCTATGGCATTCCTCTTGGATCCCAGAATGGCACTGGGAAAATTTCTTCTCATACCCACATGGACGAGATAGAGATGTATGAGCAACGTGATACATGTACAAGAGACACCAAGGTGAAATTGGTGTGGGGGTGAGAGATATCGAGTAATACAGAATGACTCCTAGATTGGGAGCTTTAGGGACGGGATGGATGGCACTCTGCCTCATCCATCATCAGTCATTGATTAGATGCTTACAGTGGGCTCTCATCCAATGGGCTCTCTCACCAGAAGAAGAGTCTACTCAATAATCTAAGATTCTTTTTGAGTTCTGAGATTCTGAATCCCAGAAAGACCTTCCCCCAGACGCTGTATGTATACTAAAAACAACCACCACAAAAAAACCCTCCATTCTTTGAAATTTAAAGCTCTTTTAGTTGTGAAATTAAGAAATGTTCCTAGTGGGGAACATCAAAGCAAATTGAAGCCAGCCTTCCTGTGTCAAAGCAATTAAAATCAGGTAATAAGGAATGTTTTTTTTTTTCCTTGAAGTTTGCAGCCTGGTGCATGGTAATGTTTTCTCTTCCTTCAGTATCTGCACAGTCTCCGTTTATTCTGGATTCCTTCTATTCTACCAGCAAGGTTTTTTTTTTCCTTTGTGAGATATAGAAAATTAAAACTTGTCCATGTTTCACCCCTTCTACCCTCTCTCATCTCCAAAAAGGGCCTCTTGTTATGGAATATACTTTAAAAAAAAACTCAAAGCAGATAACTTCTCAGATTTCCAGGGTGGAAAGAAGAGATGCCAATTTGTTACTGGTTCCAGGCATGGATCTATTTTGGGCAAAACCTTGCTGGGAAAACAAATTCAATTTGAGCCTTCTTAAAAGGTGAAGTCCTATTCAGTCTGCTAACCCAAAACTGAGACGTTCGGTAAAGGTTAGGCAGCTTCTCTCACTACATCTGCAATTGTGGACAGTACCGTCTGGATACACAATGTATCTGAAAATTTAACTAGCAAAACAATGACTATGTGTCCTTTTGTAGTTATTTTTTTTTGTTTAAAATTTAAAACTTACAATGATTGTTTTTTTTTTTTTGAAAACTGTTTTGGGCCCTGGAGTGAAACTTAACGATTTAATTTTGTCCTAGATTTGGAAGGGACCCCACAAAATAAAATTTGTGGGATTGTAGATGGGCAATATAACCTCATAGGTTTGGGTTTTGCAAGGCCAGACTTTTTTAAAGTTGCTTATTTCCTCTTAATAAGCTGTTGACATCAGGTGCCTCAGTGGATGAATAAGGGTCTTGCATGCTCTAGGGGAATTATATGGACAATTGGTTTCTAGGTATTAACTTCTCTTTCTTATTAAAGAAACATTCCTCCCTCTCTGTTGCTCAAACATTCTAATGTTCAATTATCATCAAGTAGTTTTCTTTACTAATCTTTGAAGACTCCCCTTTCTTTTTGAATTTACTTCTGGCTTGCCAGAGAGACCAGGTTTTTTGTCCTTCTGAACATTCAAAAACATAGTTAATCAAAGGAGATGAATTTGATTCTGAACACTGCCACGGACTGTCTTTATATCCACTGGACAGTCACGTAGCTTCTCTGGAGCTCAGTTTCCTCATCTGTAAAATAAAAGCATTTAACTCCTTTGTCTCTATGAGTTTCAGTTCTAAGATCCATGCTCCAGTGGCTTCTTTGATCCCTTCCAAATCTAGAACTTAGTTAAATTTATAAATCTAATTTCACCTTAGGGCCCAAAGCACAGTTTCCAAAAAGATGATTATTGTAGTGTATAAAACATTCCTTGCTAGGAGGATTCTTTTATTTTATTATTAAGAATTATAATCATTCCTTAAATAGGAAGAGGCTTCCCCAGTTAATTTGTACCTAAGAATCTCTACTACAGCAAAGCTGTCAAGCACTCTGCCCATACTCCTTGGTGCAGCTCTAGCCAGAGTAAAAGATACTTAGGAAATAAATTAATTAATAAACAAAAATATAATATAATTAATCAAATAAATAAATAAAAACATATTAGATCATAGATAATGTTAACATGTGGTTTTCTAAGCCAACATCCCAAAGGGATCCTTATGTATGGTTTTGCTTCCCTCTTTCTATTTGACATCCCAATATATAATGCACTTGCAAGTCATTGGGCTCTTGACTTTAAGGAAAGGGGCTCATCACTGCCTTCCAGTGCAACCCAGTGCACTTTTGGATAGCTCATTCTTAGGAAGTTTTTTTCCTTACACAGAAGTTCTCTCTAAATCAACAAACATCATTAAGCACCTACAATATGCTAGGCCATGGGTATACAAAAAAAAAATAATGAAACTATTTTGATTTTAACAGATGGCATGGAGAGGTAAGGCTTGTCTGGAAAGTATTGAAGGATGCCAGCTACAGAGTTATCCCTTGGAATTTCAGGCAAACCCTAAGATTTCAGTGCCCACATAGCATAGGTTTCTTCCACATGGCTGTGAAATACTTATACAAGGAACTTTCATTTCAGAAGTGATACTTTCACTGGATTAAGTCCAGGCTTAGGTTCAAATCTTAGCTCTGCCAGTTATTATCTGCTATTCAGGTCACTTGGGATAAATTACCTCCTCCTGTGCCTCAGTTTCTCCCCCTGTAAAATGAGTTTAGACTAGATGATCATTAATGTGCTTTTTAGTTTTAAATCTTATAATCTAGTCATAAGTACTTTTAATAGGTATTTAAAGTGATGAAAGCAGACTGTTAGCTTATAACATAGAGACCTCAAAAACTTACTTTGTGGCTTGAGCATGAGATAAAAACCACTCTAAATGTGGTTGTTTTTAAACTCTTTAATCAGAGATCCTATTGGTAGGCATATATCCTTAGGAAATCAGAAAAAAGCCCCATTTTTAGGGCAAAATGTTTAAAATAATACTTTTAATGTTAGCAAAGAATTGGAAACAAGTGAGTGCCCATTTATTGGGGAATGGCTGAACAAATTGTTGCATAAAATATAGTGGAATATTATTGTGCTATAAAAAACAATGAAGAGTTCAGGGAAACACAGGAAGACTAGTTCAGTGAGGTGAGCAAAATCAGGAGATATACACAGTGGTTTCAGTAATGGAAATGAAGATCAGAACATATGGAATACTGTCTGATTAAAGGTCAATTTTGAGCCCTTAGAGAATAAATAGATAGGGGGGTGAACCTCCTTTGCTTGGAGAAGTAGTAGGTCATGGCTGCAGAAAATTGGGTATGTTAATAAAATATTAAATTAATAAAATAATAAAAGATAATAAATAAAAATTGGGTGTGTTAATAAAATAATAAAAAATAAAAATAACAATTATTTTTGTTACAAAGGAAGACACAGTGTTTTAGATATATGTTAGGAGTATATCTAGAAATGATTATTAAATGAAAAACAAAAGATATTGATGACATGTAACTTATTTTTGTGTGATTTTTAAAGAATTAGCACTTTTTGTTTTCTTCTTCCCTACCCAATGAACCATCCCTTGTAACAAATATCAAAAGAGAGAAAAAGAGAGAGATGGAGATAGAAAGAAAGAAAAGAGGCAATTTAAGCAAAACTGAGAGGGGAGGGGTGCAATTCATACAGAATCATTCCAAATAATGCTGAATGAATTTACTCAAGATTCCTTGTCTATCTCTGCAGTGAAGGGGGGATGGGAGAGGCATTTTCTCAGCTCATCTTTGGGGACCAGCATGGGTATTATAAATCCATAATGTTCAATTTTGTTAACATAATCTTTAAAAAAAATTAAGACATGAGGAAAAGAGAACAGAAATGGAAGGGGCAGCACATGAGGTTAAGCTTTTCTGCAAGGGCATCATGGAAGGGGTTGGTGGATGATAGTTTTCCTCCCTGTTTTCCTTGGTCAAGTGCCCAGCATCATAAGGAATAAGCATTTTTGCTAAGCCCTTTCCTGTTCATGCTATTTTTAGCATTGTGGACAAACAGAGTCAGGGCGTGGAAGGGAGGAGGAATGTCCCTTGGTGCCAGGCCATGGTGGGCCCATTTCTGCATCTAGTTTCATTTAGATTTGTCCAAGATCTCTTACAGAGAGTTCAATTTGGCTTCTCCTTTTGGATATCAGATATCCAGAAGGAGGCCAAATGGCACAGCCCCATAGACTTGACCCTGAATGCTGGGGGGGAAAACAAAATCTTATTCATTTTGTTAATGATTTTGTTCATTGGAGTGCCAGAATATTGTCAGTGTCCTAAGCCTTTCCCAGTGCTCCTATTCTGGCTTTATGCCATATCCCTCCCTTCCACTCTCTCCCCCTCAAGTTAGTGACACTTCCTTTTCTCTGGGTCTAGAAAGATTGCTAAGGGACTCAATTATTTTGTGTGATCAACAGCCCTCACCTGAAGGTAGGGAGATAGTCATGAGACAGGAAGTGGTAAGAGGTGGCCAAAAATAACCATCCCTCCGGACTGTATGAGGCCCACGTGACCCACAGAAAACTCATCTTCAGTTAGAGCAAGAATGGAAGGTTGGGATAGGCAACATTCAGTTACTTACTAGACTCCTCCGTTTTGGTCAAATCATTCCACATCACTGGACGATTTTGACTTCCTGGAGAGAGCAGAAGACCTGGATTCAAATCACACTTCTGATATTACTTGTTGAAAATTTTGAAAAACCATTTACCCCTCCCTTCTGCCTCAGTTTTCTCATCTGTCAATTGAGGGGATTGTCCTAGGTCAAGGTTCTTTCTAATTGTAGCTCTGTGATCTTGTGACCCTGAGTTCCCACCATATTTTTACAGCAGAACTGAGACAGGATCCTGAAAGATCCTTCATCACCTTGGTGGTTGCAGGAGCCATACCTGAAACCTCTCTAGCTGGGGGATTTGCCAACTCTTCTTCCAATTACCTTGGAAAGTCCTGGTTACCTCCAAGACCATGGGACACTTGAGTAGGACTTCAGTATAATATTTGTTATAATCAGAGCTGTGATTCTATTGGTTTTGGTGGCTACTTGTTGAATCATTTCAGTCATGTCTGTCTCTTTGTGACCCTATTTGGGGTTTTCTTGGCAAAGATACTGGAGTGGTCTGCCATTTTCTTCTCCATTCATTTTACAGATAAGGAAATTGAGGCAAACAGGGGAAATGCCTTCTTCAGGGTCACACAGCTAGGAAATGTCTGAGATCAGTTTTGAATTTATGTTTTCCTGTCTCCAGGTCCGAGTGCTCTATTCACATAGTTGCTCTAGAAACACATTCTATCAAATGCAAATAAGCAACTGTTCTACAGTTTTTAGTCTTTGAGAGTTGCCTGGATCTCTGAGAAGTGGGGTTACTCATCCAGCTGGTGTGGGGAACATTTGTAGTCAAGTCTTCCTTCTGAGTCAAAAGCACTATGGATTTATTTACATTTTGCCCCAGGGAGGGAAAGTCTGTCACTAGCCATGGTGCTGAACCTTACTCGGGGTAGGTAGTTGGGGGAAACTTAATGAGTGAGTGGCCCTTACTCCAAGACAGAACAAACTTGTTCAGTGAGGTCCTTGATTGGGTTTTCAAAGATAAACCTGAGGACATGGAAGACTTGTACAAGAACAAAAAGAGCAATTTATACAATGAGCAAAAACATCAAAGACATTAGAACTCTGCTCAATATAGCAACCAACTGTAAATCCAAGGATTGATGGTGAAGTGAAATATGCCTCTGATCTCCCAAAAGAGAGGTGTTGGGCTATGGGGCAGAAGAAGACATGCATTTTCAGATATAACCAATGGGGCTGATTGGTTTGGATGAACTTTATGCCATTGTTATAAAGGCAGTGACAATGATTTTTTTAAGGTGTTAATAAATTAATTGAAAATAAAAAGAAGGAAAACAGGTCCCTAACTGAAACCATGTGCTTATTTTTCTTTGCCTGGGAGTATTTTGAAATCTCATTTGGGAGACAAAAGCCTGAGTTTCTGTCTCAGATTCATCACTGGCTAGCTTAGATGTTCACAGCCCACTCTGTGCCTTCATTTCTTTTTGTTAGGTCTCCCTTTTTTTAATTAAAGCTTTTTTAACCACTTTTTTTTTGGCTGAGGCAATTGGGGTTAAGTGACTTGCCCAGGGTCACACAACTAGGAAGTGTTAAGTGTCTGAGACCAGATTTGAACTCGGGTCCTCCTGACTTCAGGGCTGGTGCTTTATGCACTGCGCCATCTAGCTGCCCCTTAATTAAAGCTTTTTATTTTCAAAATATATACATGGATAATTTTCAACATTCACCCTTACAAAACCTTGTGTTCTAATTTTTTTTCTTACCTTCTCCCCACCCCTTCCCTAGATGGTAAGTGATACAATTTATGTTAAACATGTGCATTTCTTCTATACATATTTCCATAAATACCATGCTGCACATACACACACAAAATCAGATCAAAAAGGAAAAAAAATGAGAAAGAAAACAAAATGCAAGCAAACAACAATAAAAAGAGTGGAAATACTATGTTGTGGCCCACGCTCAGTCCACCCTCTACTCTTTCTGGGTGCAGTTGGCTTTCTTTGTGATAAGACCATTGAATTGGCCTGAATCATCTCATTGTTGATGAGAGCCACGTTCTTCAGAATTTATCATCATATACTCTTGCTGTGCTGTGTATAATGATCTCCTGGCTCTCCTCATTTCATTCATCATCGGTTTATATAATTCTCTCCAGAGGCTTTCCCAGGCCTCTCTGAAATCATCCTGCTGATCTTTTCTAATAGAACAATAATATTCCATAACATTCATATATCATAATTTATTCAGCCATTCTCCAATTGATGGGCATCCTCTCAGTTTTCAGTTTCTTGCCACTATAAAAGGGCTGCCACAAACATTTTTATGCCTCCATTTCTTCATCTTTTATATGGGGTGGCAGGAGAAGGAAGAAACCTCTTGTCCAAGTCCTTGGGAAAATTATAGATACTTGTATATTGGATGGAACCCTTGATCATCTGTTTCAGGACTTCTTAACCTTTTTCCATTTGCGATCCCTTTTTGCCTGAGAAATTTTTATTTATATAGGTTTATCAAATAGGTATACAAATCATTTACTGAAAATAAGTCACAATTTTGTGACCCCCACATTCAGTTATATGCCCCACAAGGTGTTGCAACCTACAGTTTAAGAAGTTTTATCTACTCTACTCATTTCTTCTCCCTCTCCATGTTTACAAATGAGGAAACTGAGGTCCAGAGAAGTATAATCATCTACCTGTGCAAGAGTGTACAGGTAGTAAGAGTGAACCCTAGAATTAGAGTCCAGATCCTCAGACTCTAAGCCTATAGTTGTTTCTATTGTGCCCCAATCTAACATACAAAGGAGCCAATTCTTGCTCCCCACCAATCATATTAATATCAATCTTTTTTTTAATCTACATATATTCTTGACCTCAGAAATGCCTCTGATGGAGGCCCTGAATGTAGACAGAGAATTATTCTGATTTGTCAACTAATGAGAAAAGAATAATCATCTTTTGAACCTGTGAAATGTTATATGAATGTAAACAAGTTTTACAGCCCAGAATCTTTCAGTGAGCTCTCAGCCTGCATTTTATTTGGTTTTCTATGAGCTTCTGTTGTCTTTCTCTCTTGAAGGTTTTCTTCTAGTTTAGAGAGGAAAGGGTAGATAGGGAACTTACTAGTTTCTCTTTCTCTCTCTCTCTCTAGTTCTGCCTCTATCTCTGTTTTTCTTTCTTTCTCTCCCCTCCATATCTCTCTCTCTCTCTCTTTCTCTCTCTCTCTCTCTCTTTGTGTGTGTGTGTCTCATTTATACATATTCATTCATTCATTCATTTATTCATTCATTTCTATGGCTAAAATTAAGGCCATTCATGATTAACCAATCCCATAATGAGGGAAAGGGGCAGAGAATCACATTGGATGACTTAGGGTTCCCACAATTGCAGTAGTGATTCAGAAAGGGTCTATCTATATTTACCGCCTATGACGGATCCACCTGCTTTCCCAGTCAACCTCTCACTAGTAAAGGAAGTGGGAAGTACTTCTTGGAAGAATTGTACTCATCGCCCACACAATCTCTCCCAACCTTGCTGAGAAGGACAGGATGTGATTTCCTGGGCTGGTGTGGAGGGTTGAAAAAAGTGTGAGCTGCTTCTCCCCAAATTCCCAGCTCATTTTTAGACTTTGTTATTGTTGTTGTTGTTTAGTCATTTGTAACTCTACATAACTCTGTTTGGGGGTTTTCTTGGCAAAGATACTGGAGTAGTTTGCCATTTCTTTCTCTAGCTTATTTTACAGATGAGAAAACTGAAGTAAACAAAGTTAAGTGACTTCCCCAGAGTCACACAGCTACTAAGTGTCTGAGGCCAGATTTAAACTCAAATCTTCCTGACTCCAGATATGGCACTTTATCCATTATACCATCCAACTTGAGTTTCACAAAGCAGTTTGGTAATTCCCCACCACCTACATCTCTTATGGTTGAATCTGTACTCAGCTGTGGATATTTAAATCCCCAAAGGATGCTTAGCCCTCTGCTTAGCATTTGAGACTAAGTGTGGCTAAGCACAAATACTGTTTCTGTCCTAAAGCCATGGCATCTCAAAGCTAGAAGAGACCTTGGAAGTCAAATTCCCATCTCAACCTTATTTTTCAGATGAGAAAATTGAGACATAGAGAGATGAAATGACTTATCCAAATTATCCTACCCATCTGGTTTTACCTGTGAAGAAATTTAGAAACTTATTAGCTTTATTGGGTAAATCATTCTTAGCCACACAGCTAATAAGTATCGGTGTTTCTTCAGTTTTCCCATCTGTAAAATGGGGATATTATTAACATTTACCTCACAGGGTTATTGTGAGGCTAGAATGAGATCTATAAAAACATTTTACAAACCTTAAAGTATAGTATAAGTTATTATTATTGTTATCTCTCCTTCTCCTCAGTGCTATTGTAAATATCTCAACCATAGTATATGGTCAGGATGGTGGGAAAAGTATTAAAGCATTATAGGTGGAGTGTGAGGTTAGGGAGAGGCTTGAAAGTAACAGCAGTCTGGTAAGAAGAAGTCTATGGTAAATCCAGCAGAAGAAAGTCTAAATTATAGCAATACAATAGAGGAAAGCATTATGAGAAGGCCTAAATGACTAATATAGTGGGTCTGTTGTATTTGTGGCATTGTCTAGCACTAGAAGAGATCTCAATGGGCATCTATTTCAACCCCCTCATTTTTACAAATAAAGAAACTGAGGCCCATGGAAGTGGCATGTCCAGAGGATTTGAGGCAGAGGATTCTGCCATCATTTAAGTGGTCACTTAACTTTTCTGGGCCTCAGTTTCTTACTGGCAAATTGAGAGGATTGGGTTTCTGTCACCAATGTCCCAGCTCTAAATTTCCTTCCCACTGGGGTCAAAAGGAGAAGCTATTTGAAAATTGAGATGTCTGAATCAATATTCAGTAGAAAAGTTTAATATAATTTTACATTCACTAATTTCAACAAAGCAAGTTCAGATTTTAATATTACAGTAGTGGAATCGACTCATTTATTTATTTATTTGTAATTTCTATTTATTTATTTATTATTTATGCCTTTTTGGATGAACAATCTCAATGTAAGACATGAGTGGATGCTGACTGACACTCTTTATCTTAATGTCTTGGATCCTTTCCTTGGGTTATTTTAGTCATTACTTTATCTAGGAAGATAGTCTCTCCTCTGGGTTTATGGACAAATGGCTGGCTTCAGTTGCTCACCAATTGTAGAGCTGATCAATGAGAGTAAATGATACTGGAGTGTATATGGTGGTGAATGGTTGGGCGTAGAAAGAAATTAGCTCATCATTAATTCCTTCTTTCAACTTTATGTCTGTTCTGGTCTGAATATATTTTAGTAGCTGCCAACAAAGTTACCCTCATCATCTCCCAGGGCAAAGAGTAACTAAGGGACACAGGACAGAAGTGTCTCTGGAAAGCAGGTTCAGGACTGAGTTGGGGACTCTAGCTCTCCTATCTCACATATCATAATATAGCACCTGATCTCCAACTTAACACTCTTAGAATGTTGCTGAAAAGTTAATGAACTTCCTCTGCTAGAATGTGTCAGAGATGAGACTTGAACCCATGTCCTTCTGTCTCGGCCAGCTTCTCTCTAGCCCAGTGCCAACTGTTCTCTCATGTGAACGATAAAACACCTTTATGAGAGGTCACCTTCTGCTGTCCTGGTAATATGTTAGAACATTCCTCTCCCAGGGCTAAAAGCACTAAGGATGCTACTTATTAAGAGTAAAAATGGCTGTTACCTGTTAGTGTTTCTGGAGGCATAAAATTGGCCCTCAAAAAAAGACTCAACAATAGAATCCAGTATTCCTTTAAAACTTTTATTTCTAAACATTCTCTAATGGCTTTGAGTCCCTGGCTGTGCTAAGAATAAAGTAAAATGGGAGACCCCAAATAAATTGTTTCTTTGGCTCAGGAATAATGTACATAAGTCATTTCAACTCAACAGACAATCATTCAGTGCCTTCTGTATACAAGGAACTGTCCTAGGTACTGGGGATATGAATAAAAAGGGAGATAGTCTCCTCAAGCAGCTTATATTCTGCTTCATGAAATGTGATGTGTGTGGAAATAAGAGTAATATCAGCTAGGAAAGGATGGGGCAAGGGAGAGAGCAGACAAAATTGGGGATTCCGGGGATTCTGAAGAGGAAGCCAATATTTTCAGCAAGGTGGGTGGGAGAAAGTTAAAGGGAGCAAATGACAGGAGCTAAGCCAAGACTTGAAGGAAAACAGATTTAGCAAGGCTGAGATGAAGAGGGAAGGTATTCCCAGCACAGGAGCATGGATGTGTGCAAAGGGAAGATGGGGTGTTCAGGTGAGTAACAGCTCAACTAGTTTGGCCACAGTGGAGGGTGTGTAAAGGGCAAGATGGTGAAATTCATCAGGCAAGCTATGTTGGAACAAGATTAACACCCCTACCTCCTTTCAAAGCTTAGCTTAAGCTGTCTTCCTTCAGAGAAAGCCTTTCCTGATCTGCTGCCCCTCTCCTCACCCTCCCCACTGCTAATGCTCCTCACCTAAATCATCAGTCCATTTCATATGGCAGACCTCTGATTTCACTCGTATTGGGCAGTACAGGATGAGGAAACTCCCTCTCCCAGTGCAGAATGACCCCCTTTTTTGAATGACATTTTCTTTGCAATGTTATAATTGCAGAGATTTTCCTGAGTACTCTAAATATACATTGCATCCCCCAACAGAATGTAAGCACCCTAAGAGCAGAAATTGTATCATATTTGTTTCTGCATGCCCAGCCTGAACACAGTGGCTGATATGTAATTGACTCTTGATAAATGTTTGTCGATTGATTGTATTTTTAAAAAATATTTTATTTTCCCCCCAATTATATGAAAACAGTCATTTAAAAATTCTAGTGCCAAATTCTCTCTCCCTTCCCTCCCCCATCATTGAGAAGACAAGCACTTTGACATAGATTATACATGTGCAGTAAAATGTATTTCCACATTAGTCATGTTGTAAAAGAAATAGACAAAAAAAAGAAAAATAAATAAATAAAGTTTAAGAAGTATGCTTCAGTCTAAATTCAGACTCCATCAGTTCTTTTTCTGGATATGGCTAACATTTTTTATCATGAGTCCTTTGGAATTGTCTTGAATCATTACATTACTGAGAATAACTAAGTCATTCATAAGTGAGCATTGTACAATATTGCTATTACTATATACAATGTTCTCCTGGTTCTGCTCATTTCTCTAATTGATTGTAGATGTCCTTAAGTGCCAAAATTCTCAGGCAAAGAGGAACAACAATGGGGAGCATCCTATCTACTCCAGTTTCGAGAGAGTGAGTCCAGGGTAACGTGTCCTTCTACCAGCCTCATAGAACTTTTTTCTGCATGTATACAAAAGAAGCATTTTTTGGATAAGAGTGTCAAACCAATAGTGCACATGGTAGTCACTCAAAATGCTCATTGATTAATTTCTTTTCCCCCACCCCATTTATACAGTTCCATTCATCTCTTCTCCCAAACCCTTATTGGACAACCAATTCAATAGCTGAGTTAGTCAACCTTTCAATCTGTAAGGTAAAGGGGATACAGCATTCAGCTTCATCAACTTTGTGCTTTGGATCTCAGTAAATTTCAAAGTAACTAGGTGATAAGGCCATGACATTTCCAGAAGAAATATAGTTCTAGGTAATCCTTTATTAAATGCCTGGGAGCTCTCAGCACTCACATATTCATTGACATTAGACCAAGGAGAATTATCTTCCTTTGTAGATAAATGCTAAGAAATGATATCTCCAATTGCTCTGTATCATAATATATTCTTATATACCCTGGAAAGCTGTGCTCTAAGATACAGCCTAGCTAATTAATCTTAAAGACACAGAATACAACACTAGAGCGGGACTCTTGTGCTTACTATGAGCCAGATACTGTGCTAAATGCTGAAAAGAAGCACAAAAGATAAAATAATCCCTTTCTCAAAGTTTGCATACTAATGGGTAAAACAAGTACATATATAGTCAATACTCAACTTTCATGGCTGTAATGTTGCTAGAAAATGGCATGAAAGTCAAAAAATTGAATGCTAAAACATTGAATCTATGGGAAATGGGGGGAAACATCCCTCAATCACCAAAAACTATATTTTTCTGTTAGAAATAACTGAAAATACACTTTTATGCACATAACTCTTTCTAATCAAATATTAATTCCGATAATATGGAGTTTTCCTAACATAGTAATCATGAAATAACCCCAAAAATGCAGGGAAGAGGAAAGGCAACTCCAAACAAGATGAGAAAGGGCAGAGCCTCTCAGAAAAACCGTGAGGTAAAAAAGAGAAAGGGGCAATAATTGCCATTTTAATTGCCCTTTTAACCCCAATGGTTGAACTGTTCACCAATGAAAAGCCCATGTCTTGGGGTGAATCCCCAGTCCCTGTTCAAGCTCCCTTGTGTGGCCAGTGAGGGAAGGACATAGTGCCTGGGATGCTAGGGAACCTAAGTGCCATAGGGAGGAGAGCAGATAAGATCCTCCCTCGACCTCAAATGTTCACCATCTCCTTTATCCACATACTTAGCCACTTTTCCATTTTTCAATTCCCTCATCAATCTCTTGAGGGGTTATTTTAACACTTTCTAGAATGTATTCACAAACACTTTTATAAATACTTTCCTTCTTTGTGTGGATATAAACTTGTGTCCCCACCTTTCATTTTTTTCTCTATTAAACATAACTGTGAAAATGTGTGATTGCCAACTCAAAGCGAAAATGAGGTTACTAATGAAATCACACTAATGCTTGAAGCTGTAAAAGTTAAATGAGCAACTATTGAAGACTGATTGCACATACACATATGTGTATAGGTATATGTTTGTATGTGTGTGTATACAATACATATATATATGTGTGTGTGTGGCTCATTTAAAAATCTATGCAAAATAATTAAATTCAAGAGAAGTTTGAGTGGATAGAGAATCAGGTAAAACTTCAGGTCGAAGTCAGTGGCTGAATTGCATTGTAAAGGAAGAGAAGGACTTTATGAGGCAGAGATAAGGAGGAAGTGCATTGTTGATATAAAGAACAGCCAATTCAAAGGCATGGTGATGGGGAATAATGTATTATCTGTGAGGAACAGAGAGAACAGTTTGGGTCAGAGAGTGAGAGGTGGGGAATAATATTCAGTGAGGCTGGGAAGATAGTGGAACCAGGTTGTGTAGGTCTTCAAAAACCAAATGGAATTTGCATTTTACTCTAAAGGCAATAGGGAGCCATTGAGATTGGTTAAATAAAAGACTATACTTAAAGAAAATTACTCTGGCATATACTTAGAATGATGAGAAACAATGTAGTATTGTGTAGCAGTTCTCAAACTTTGGTCTCAGGATCCCTTTACTCTTAGAAATTCATTGCACATGCTACCTCATGGTTTTATCATGAAGAAAGGACTTACAGCACCATATGAATGTAATTCATTGGTTTTTTCAATAGTATGTTATTTTTCCAAATACATATAAAAATAATTTTGAACATTCATTTGTGTATTTTTCCTTGCCTCCCTTACCTTTACCTTTCCCAAGATAAGCAAGCAATCTAATTATAGGTTGAATATGTACAAACCTTTTAAACATTTCCATATTTAGCATGTTGTGCAAGAAAAATCAGACCAAAAGGGAAAAAACCATGAGGAAAAAGGCAAAACAAAAAAGGTGAAAATACTATCCTTTGATCAACATTCAGTCTCCATAGTTTTCTGTCTGAATGTGAATGGCATTTTCCATCTCATTTCTTATTAGAATTGTCCTGGATTGAGCAATTTGGAAGTATGCTCAAAAAGTTATCAAACTGTGCATACCCTTTGACCCAGCAGCATTTCTATTGGGTTTATATCCCCCAAAAAAATCATAAAGGAAGGAAAGGGACCCACATGTGCAAGAATGTTTGTGGCAGCCCTTTTTGTAGTGGCTAGAAACTGGAAACTGAATGGATGCCCATCAATTGGAGAATGGCTGAATAAATTATGGTATATGAATATTATGGAATATTATTGTTCTGTAAGAAATGACCAGCAGGATAATTTCAGAGAGGCCTGGAGAGACTTGCATGAACTGATGCTGAGTGAAATGAGCAGAACCAGGAGATCATTATACACGGCAACAACAAGACTATATGATGATCAATTCTGATGGACATGGCTCTTTTCATCAATGAGATGTTTCAAACCAGTTCCAATCGTTCAGTGAAGAGAGCCATATACATCCAGAGAGAGGGATGTGAAATGGGGACCACAGCATAACATTTTTATACTCTCGATTGATGTTTGCTTGCATTGTGTTTCCTTTATCTGATTTTTCTTTCTTGTAGATACAATTTTTCTTGCACAACAATGATGTGTGGAAATATGTATACATATATTTGATTTGTCAAGTATTTTAACATAACAGGTAGTGGATATTCTGCCATCTAGGGGAGGGGTGGGGAGTAGGGGGGGAAAATTTGTAACAGAAAGCTTTGCAAGGGTCAGTGTTGAAGAATTACCCACACATATGTTTTGCAAATAAAAAATAAATAAAAAAAGAATTATCCTGGATCACTATACTGTTGAGAAGAGCTAAGTCTATCATAATTGATTATTATACAATCTTGCTGTTACTCTCTACACAATGTTCTGGTTCTATTCATTCCATTCCATTCCATTCCATTCCTCAGTTTATGGGCATCCATTCAATTTCCAGTTCCTTGCCACCACAAAAAGAGCTGCTACAAGCATTTTTGGATATGGGGATCTTTTTCCCTCTTTTATGATCTCTTTGAGATACAGATCCAGTAACGAGATTGCTGGATCAAAAGGCATGCCCAGTTTGATAGCTTTCCAGAATGGTTGTGATTCATTGTTTTTATTGTTCTGGGGAAGAGCCTAGATTCCTTTGAGTTGGAAATATGATATCAATCTAGTCAGAAGATGTTGGGTATATTTGGGGGTCCTAATAGAGATCTTTGAGAATCCCTGGGGCTTTCTGTTTAAGTAATGACATTTATTCAATCTTCTATAGATTTAATACTGGCAATGCAAAAGTAATGTATGACTTCTGCCTTCTCAATCAATCAATAAACATTTGTTCAGTGTGCTGGTAGTAAGTGTTAAGTGCTGAGGATACAGAAAGAGGCAAAAGATAGTTCCTGCCCTCGGGGAGCTTACAATCTAACTGAATTTATGATCCTTTACCTTCAAAGCTCAGCTCAAGAACTATTTCCTGTAGGAGGGCTGTCCTGATGCCCCCATCTGCTTCGGTCTCTCCACTTCACAACATAATTTTGTACTAATAGTGGAGGCAGTTTGTGTAGATACATATGAAATAAGAACCATATGAACTAGCCTGTGTTATGGGATCCTAAGTCTTCCCCTTCCCTCATTTTATTTTCTTTTTATTCTGAACTTATTAAACATCAATTAAAATGAGCATTTTCAGCTACCATGGGGAATGGAAAAAGAGGACTGTACATGGAACTGGATCTCTGTCAAGTACAGATTACTTTTCTTTTTTAGGAATACAACAAATTTGAAGTTAACTTTCATAGCTATCCTGCTTCTCTGTGATTCCTTCAGATAGAGCATAAGAGGTTTTACCTTAGATCTTACCTTAGATAGATCATTTAGTTCACTGATCCTTAAAAAAAACAGACTGGGCTCAGAGAAGGAAGGTGATTGCTCCTGGGATTTGAAACAAGCTTTTAGAGATCTGATTCCAAATCCAGCATTCTTTCTGCTCCGCTATACCAGGTTGAGAGGATCATAGCTCTAGGAGAGATCCTGAAGCCCATCTACTTTGACCCCCTTCTTTTTCCAGTATAGGAGGTTGAGGCTCAGGGAGGTTGTGATTTGTTGAGGGTCAGTCATACTTAATAAGTATCAGAGTCACGATTTCAGCCTGGATCATTTTCCTCCAGAGTCAGTTTTTTCCATTGTACCTAATTTCTTTTGTAAGTAGAGATGAGTATGGGCTGGAGTTAGTTCATACAGGCTGTGGGATTTGGCAAATGGGCAGAATGTAAATAGGGCACTCTAGGCAGGGAGGACAGCATGAGACATGATATAGGAAGGGGAAATGGGAGGGGAGGAATGAGCAGAAGATGAGGAGGTGCTTAGCTGAAATGAAGGCTATGTTTTGGGAAATAATGAGTAATAAGAGTGATAATATAATACAGGAAAGTCCTACAATTGATTACTGAAGAACCTGGGCTTTATCTTATGAGGGAATTAGGAAGTAGCTGGTGGGTTTTAATCAAAAAAATGGCATGGCAATAGTCATGTAGTGGGATTGGCTGGAGGTAAGGAGACAATTTAATCTGTGGCAATAATCTAGATATCAAGTAATGATCTAATTCATGATGACTATGAGAGTAGAGTGCAAGGCTGATACATTGTTGGTGGAACTGTGAACGGATCCAGCTATTCTGGAGAGCAATTTGGAGCTATGCTCAGAAAGCTATCAAACTGTGCATACCCTTTGACCCAGCAGTGTTTCTATTGGGCTTATACCCCAAAGAGATCTTAGAGGAGGGAAAGGGCCCCACATGTGCAAGAATGCTTGTGGCAGCCCTTTTTGTAGTGGCTAGAAACTGGAAACTGAAGGGATGCCCATCAATTGGAGAATGGCTGAATAAATTATGGTATATGAATGTTATGGAATATTATTGTTCTGTGATAAACAGCCAGCAGGACGATTTCAGAGAGGCCTGGAGAGACTTGCATGAACTGATCCTGAGTGAAATGAGCAGAACCAGGAGATCATTATGCACAGCAACAATAATATTACGTGACGATCAATTCTGATGGACATGGCTCTCTGTGACAATGAAATGTTTCAAACCAGTTCCAGTTCAGTGAAGAAAGCCATATATACCCAGAGAGAGGGATGTGAAATGTGGACCACAACATAACATTTTCATGCTCTCGATTGATGTTTGCTTGCATTGTGTTTCCTTTCTCTGATTTTTCTTTCTTGTAGATATGATTTTTTCTTGTACAACAATGATAAGTGTGGAAATATGTGTACATATATTCGATTTGTCAAGTATTTTAACATAATTAACATGTAGTGGGCTTCCTGCCATGTAGGGGAGGGGTGGGGAGTTGGGGGGAAAAATCTGTAACAGAAAGCTATGTAAGGGTTAATGTTGAAAAATTACCCATACATATGTTTTGCAAATAAAAAGTTTTAATAAAAAAGAGAGCGTAGAGTGCAAGGAATGGAGAAGGAAGAAGGATCAACTAGAATTAGAAATAGTTGGCCCATTAACAATGAGATGGGAGACAGGCCATGCTTGTCTTATAATGCTGCTTCTCTTGGATTGCCCTCCCTGACAGTCTTGTTTATTTTTTCTCTTATAGGAGCATGTGTGAAATGCAATAAGGGTGTTTTTGGAGCCAACCAAGCCTGCCAAGCAATGGGGAACCTCTACCATGACAGCTGTTTCACCTGTGGGGCTTGCAGTAAGTTTCTCCATCCATTAAAGCTGAGGTTAGGGAGATAGAGATTGGAGAAGAATAGAAAGAAGGAAAGGAGGAGAGGTGATCCTAGTCAATAAATAAAATGAATATCTCTATGCCTTTTCCTCTTGCTTCTTGATGGCACACTGGCCCTTGGGGGGTGATCAGAAGACAAAGGGCCCAAGGACTGAGTGAGGACTCCAGACAATCACAGAATCACTTCTTGTGAGACCCAAAGGGGATCTTAGAGATGATTTAGTCCAACGTTTGCACTTTGCAGCTGAGGTCCATATAAATGAAATGATTTGTGCAAAGTCACCCAATTTGTGGTAGTAGGAGTAGTAATAGTAGTAGTAGTAGTAGTAATGGTGGTAAAGTAATATTTAGTAGTGGTGTAGTAGTAGTAGTAGTAGTAGTAGTAGTAGTAGTAGTAGTAGTAGTAGTAGTAATGGTGGTATAGTAGTAGTTAGTGGTGGTGTAGTAATAGTAGTAGTAGCATACTACTAGTAGTACCAGTACTAGTATTAGTACTAGTATTGTAGTAGTAGTAGTAGTAATAATAATAATAGTAGTAGTAGTAGTAGTAGTAGTAGTAGTAGTAGCAGTAGCAGGAGTAGTATAGCAGTTAGTAGTAGTAGTTTCAAAGTTTGAAGCTGACTCTCACAGTGACATATTGGTCCATTTAGTGTACTTCATGCCTACAGCTTCCATGAAAGGAATGACAATTTCCTTCATCCATTTCCCAGCAAGGATATTTGGGACAGATTCTCTGCAGTGCCTAAGAGTGAGACTGTTTGTTTGTAGTTTGGGCCACTGATCTTCCTTTGGGCCATTTGGATTCTCATGCAGTCTAGGACAAAAGTTTCTTCCTAAGTATCCAGCTTTACTCTCCTCACATTTTGTAGAAAACTTCATTTACAGTCTAGGGCTCACGCAGCATGGTATAGGAGACTTAGGAAATTCAAATCTTGTGGGTTTCTGGGCAAATCACTTTACTCTGGTGACTTAGGCAACTCCTAGCAATTAATCTAATAAATCACTATTTTTGATCTGTATTGAGGGAGGGGAGCCCCCTTGTATGAGAGAACTTTTCACCCTGATTCATGGGACTGTAGATTTAGAGTTGGAGGAGACCTTGGAGGCCATCTTGTCAATACCTCTCATTTTATTAAAAACAAACAGAAAAAAAGTCTAGAGGGTTTAAATGATTTGTCCTAAGTCCCACCATGGTGAGCGGCAGAGCCTAGATTCGAACCTCTGGTCTTCTAATCCTAAACTCAATGTTCTCACCACTGCCTTCCTATTCAATAATAGTTACAAGTTTCATCCTCACTGCAGAAAGATAAAACAGCTGTGACCCCAGGACCTTACAGAGTACCTCATCACATCTTTTCCTAGACTACAAGCTCCATGAGGGCCCAGGCTGGGTCATATCTTATCTCAACTTTACATCTCTTCCTGCTCACTGCTCATAGTAGATGCTGGTTGTTGTCATGTGAGTGACTAGTAATCTGACCCTATAAGCAGGACCCAGGTTTAAATCCTGCCTCTAATGCTTATTACACATGTTGTCAAGTAAATAATTCCACCTCACCTGGCTCTCAGTTTCCTCCTCTTTAAAATGAGAGGCTTAGCCTGGATGGTGTCCCTTTTAGCTGAAGAACTGTGATCCTGTCTGTGAGCCAAAGTAGCAAGTTTCCTGTATCACTAAGACAAATGAACCAAAATGGTTTAAGAACTCGATGTCAGAGAGCTCCACTAGTAAATTAGGGAATTTATAGATCCCTGTGTGATTAAAGCCTCCTCCTGAAAGCATTTAAATTGATGGTGTGAATATGGGAAAAAGCATGTTGGTCTTTACATGTCTACCTTGTGTCTGACTACATTTAATCAGCAGCTCTGGTGGGGGCTCTTCTAGAGTAACTAATACATTTATTGTACTCCTAGAACCCCAAAATGATGTTTATTAAATCTACCAGAGTTGTTTATTGGTCTCCTACTTGTCACACTTGCTTCTATGCTCAATTGTCTGCTGTGTTTGAAGCCATCTTTCTTGTCAGGCTTTGGCAGATAGGGGACAATTAGAACGTTTGACTTGCAATTGAGGAATGATAATAGATGAACCTGTATAATCTCCATGAGGGATGGATTTGAGTTCTCTATCTTCCTGTCTGTCCCTCTTCTCTCTGTCTTTGTCTCTATCTTTTTCTCTGTCTTTCCTCTCTCTCTTGCCTTCTCTTTCCCTCTTCTTTCTCTCTCCCTCTTGTCTATTTCTCTACCTCATTCCTTTTTTTCCTTTTCTCTTCCTCTTGTCTCTCTTTTCCTCCTTACTCTTTTTTGTGTCTTCCTTCTTTGTGTCTCTGTCTCTCTCTGATTCTCTCTCTCTCTCTCTCTCTCTCTCTCTCTCTCTCTCTCTCTCTCTCTGTCTCTCCCCTCTCTCTTCTTCCTCTCTGTCTCTTCCCTCCCTCCTTTTTCTTTCTTTCTTCTCTCTCTTGCCTCTTGCTTTCTCTCCCTCCTTCCTTCCCTTTCCCTCTCTTCTCTCTGTCCCTCTTTCTCCCCCAAACATCATTGCAGTGATTTTTCTTCTCGGAGATCAGGTTCACACTTGCCGTTTTCAGAAATGTTGTTGCATCGATTCCCACTCCCTTATAGCTCCTAAGGTTGTTTAACATTTACCCATTATTTCAGGACAAGCAAAGAATCAAACTAAATAAATACTATTTACTAGCCCAGTAAGAGCTCCTACTAGTTGCTAGGGGAGAAATGAAAATTTATCTATAAAGGTAAACTTTTGAGGGATCATAATTTCTCTCACCTGCCTGCTCTCTTAGAACAGCTTTCTGGAATGGTTCAGGTTATCTCTGTCTCACACAAAAGCCTGCTAATGTCTAATCTAAAAGATCACCATAGGTTGTTTCTTTTATTGAATGGACATTGTCAGATTGTTCAAACCTTTGTTTTCTTTTTCCTGGTGATGCATGAAACCCTTTTATAATGACTTTGGAAGGCCTTTTTACTTGTTCTCTAGTAGGAAATTTTTTTTAAAAATCACTGATCACAGATTTAGAGACTTTGAAGAGAATCTGCTGTAGCTCCATCATTTTATGGAGAAAACTGAGATCCAAAGAGATGAAATGACTTAGGGCTATAGGACCATAGGTCTGAAGTTGGAAGAGAACTCAAAGGTCATCTAGTCCAAGCCCTTACAGAGAACACACAGATGGTAAGCAGTAGAGCCAGGATTTGGGCCCATTTCCTCCTAATCAGTATATGCTGGTAAATGTTTAACAATCAGATCTCCAAGAAAAATGTGTGACACAAATTTAAATTTAATCTGCATTTTTTTTAACATTTTCTCTATCACATCCTCAAATCTAGACTATCACTAATATATATATATATATACATATATATATATATATATAAATCAAGTATGATTTGTTTAATCTGCTGATTTTCCAAGGTGCTAATGTTTGCATTGAATATTTAACAATTGGCTGCAAACTAGCTCTGGCTCCTAAAGTAGTGCTCTCTCTCTGGTGCATCTGGTAACCTTGGAGAGATTAGTTTGGTTATACAGATGAATTGTCATTTCACTTTTTTTTATTTGCTAAAAAAAAAACCAAAGTTCCATCCTCATCCCCAATTAAGACCTTCCTTGGAAGAAAGAAAGGCATCTGAGCTAAATCAACAGGAAGAGCATTTGATTGTGTGTCCTGCCTTCCATATCCATAGTGCTCTACTCTTTGTGGAGAGGAAGATTTATTTGCCTCTCTGCTCTCTGGGACTGTGATTGTTCCCCTTCTTTTATTGCTCACCAATAGCGAGTTTCTCTTTGTTTGAATTGACCTCCCTATGTCCCCTGAGATTTGGTTTTTAAAGAAAAACCATGGCAACTCTGTCTTTTATGCTGTTCTTTGTCTTCACCGGTCATTCAGTGTATGTTTTTTGCTTCTAGGGCTGGGAAAGGGCCTTCAGTCTCCTCTAGTTCCACCCTTAAATTGTTTTTTTTAATAAAGCTTTTTATTAAGAAACATATGAGTGATTTTTCTATATTGACCTTTGCAAAAGCTTTTTTTTTGTTCCAAGCTTTTCCCCTCCTTCCCCCCACCCCACTCCTAGATGACAGGTAATCTAATACATGCTAAATAGGATAAATTATATGACAAATACAATACATGTATACATATCTATACAGTTATCTTACTGCACAAGAAACATCAGATCTAGAAAGAGAAGAAGAAAAAACAACCTAAGAAGGAAAACAAAATGCATGGAGATATTCACAGAAAGTGTTAAAATGCTGTGTTGTGGTCCACACTCAGTTCCCACAGGCCTCTCTCTGGATGTATATGACTATCTTCATCGCTGAACAATAGGAACTGGTTTGAATCACATCATTGTTGAAGAGAGCCATGTCCATCAGAGTTGATCATCATATAGTCTTGTTGCTATGTATAATGTTCTCCTGGTTCTGCTGATTTCACTCAGCATCAGTTCATGCAAGTCTCTCCAGGCCTCTCTGAAATCGTCCTGCTGGTCGTTTCTTACAGAACAATAATATTCCATAATATTCATATACCATAATTTATTCAGCCATTCTCCAATTGATGGGCATCCTTTCAATTTCCAGTTTCTTGCCACTACAAAAAGGGCTGCCACAAACATTTTTGCACATTCCACCCTTAAATTGTAAAGGAGAAGAAAATGAGGGATGTTGCCTGCTTTGGATAGAACATTGGAGGTCAGAGTCCCCAGATTTAGGTTTGAATCATGCTCTGTGTGATCTAGACCAAATCAAAAACAATAATAATATTTATTTAAGTTTTATACAGTATTGTTCATTAGAACAACCTTCCAATATAGATAGCACTAGTGTTATTTTCTTAATTTTATGAATAAGGAAATTGGTACTTAGTTTCAGTGATTTACCTGTAATCATGCAGCTGTTAAATGGCCAGGAAGCTAGTATTGAAACTTAGGGCTTCAGACTTTAAATCCAATTCTTTTCATTCAGTTACTTTGCTTTTTTATTTAATTAACTTCATTTCTATGTGTTTCGATCTTCTCTTCTATAACAAGAGTCTAATAATATGTATACCTTCCAGGACTGTTATTTTAAAAAATCACTTTGTAAACCTTAGTGCTTTGTAAATGTGAACTCTTGCTATCATTGCTCAAGATCACAAGGTGAATTTTCAGAATGATAGGTTTAAAACTGAAAGGGACTCAAGAGGTAATTGAGTCTAATTTGCCCATTTTACAGATGAAGAAACTGAGTTCTAAAGAGCTGAAATGATTTGCCCAAGATCACACACTGTTAAAGCCAGAATTTGATTCCAGATCATGGTACAATGGGAATAATCAGAGTATTCATCTGGTGATTACTCCCTGGGTTCCTGAGGCAAATCACTCCCACTGTTCTGGGCCTCCAGATTACTCATCTTTAAAATAAAGATGCTGGTCTTAGTCTCCAAAGTCTCTTCCAGTTCTAAATCTGTGATCTTAAGTCACCTCTCTGACCTGTAAAAATGAAAGGTTTGAACTCTGAGGTCCCTTCTAGCTGTGCTTCTATGGCTTCAGATTTAGTGCCTTTCCTATTCTTGGATAGCACCTCCCTTAGTGACAGACTGGGGAGCACAACTCATGTCCTTTGGCATCTGGTGCTATACTTTTTCCTTCTATGTGAGGGTTTATAATAGAGGATGCATAAACCTGTTTTTTAAATATTTCAGTAACTGTTTCAATATAATTACTTTTCTTTTAATCTTATTACTTTGTGCATTTAAAAACATGTCTCTGAGAAGGGATCCACAGTTATCACCAGAGCCCACCAGGGTGATCCAGGGCACAAAGAAAGCTAAACTCCCCTGCTCTCTATGTCCCCCTAGCATTTTCTTTCCCTTCCTATATCCTGGCCACTGCTCACTCTCCCCTATGGACTTATAACGTCCGTAGAGGACACCCAGAAAGTTGTCTGACTTGTGGATGTTTTTATTCTTTTCTGTTTCTTCTTGTGAAACATCCTCATTTCTCAGTTTTCTCCTGTGGCAGCCGGCCGCGTGAGGGACGTGAGCTGGGTGGATCTGCGCGCCCTTCCCAGCATGCTGTCTGTGTATCAGACTGTCACACTACCAGATGGGATTGCAGGAAGCTGTTGGCAAGCTCTCAAGATCGAGAGAGGGCAGGAATTACTTTGGCAGGAGGCCATGTACATTGTGTTTCTGGAGACCGTGTGTTGAAGAGTGTCTCTCATGAGGAACTGGCGCCTTTCTTATGGCTGGAGAAAAAATGAGAAGGAAGAAAAGTTACATTGCGCTTGTTAGGTCAAGTGGAATTCTCCTTGGGCATTATCCAGGGCAAACTCTTCCCAAGAAAGCAAGGCCATTTGCGTTTTTATTCCGAGTAGACCCAGTCCCTGTTGAGTAGTTAGTTGTTCTCGGGGCTGAGAAGCAAGTGCAGCTAAGGTGTAGCCCATTTGCCATGGAGCATCCACGGCTCCAAGGTTTTGCTTGGCTTTGGAGGTGATTTTTTGTGGCTGCTGCTCTGTTAACAGTTTGTAAATGGGTTTCCAGGTTCCCTGACCTACCAGGTGCCATCTGGGAAGCCTGAGTTGCAAAGCATAAAAAGAGATTCTCAAGTGAAATCTCCTTTTTTGAAAGTCCTTCACTACATGGTAGATGCCCACCCTTCTCTGGAGAACTTAGAGGCAAGAACCAACCTGATCCCATATCCCTTACAACATTGAGTTTTAAATCAGTATCTCTGTGACCCAATAGAAGGGTTCTTAGCCTGAGATTTCAGAAGATCCATGAATTTAGATAGGAAAAAAATTTTCATCTCTAACTAGAAGTTTAGTTTTCTTCATTATGCATGTACACAACAAACCACAGTAGAACATGGGGATGTATTACAACCTTTTCAATAAATATGGGAGCAAATCAAGGACGCCCATTCTTTGCATTACA
Source organism: Myrmecobius fasciatus (assembly GCA_023553655.1). NCBI lineage: Eukaryota > Metazoa > Chordata > Mammalia > Dasyuromorphia > Myrmecobiidae > Myrmecobius > Myrmecobius fasciatus. The sequence goes on from JAJPUD010003411.1 coordinate 232,664, forward strand.
GTACCATTTGGTTCTAGACATGGTTCTAGAAATGCTAGTAATAACAATAAGGCAAGAGAGAGAAATTAAAGGCATAAAGATGGGTAAAAAGGAGATAGAATCACAGTAGCATGAGATTGCACCAGCTTCCCAGAGGGTTCATGGCACCAAGAAATCAAGAACAAGAGAGAAGCACCTGGTAGAAGGGGGAGCCCACCAGCCTGAGAATCAGGAGGTCTTGCGTTTATATCTCATCTCAGAGTAGTAGTAGTTATGTGGCTTGGTCCCTGAGCTTTTCAAACTCTCTGTTTCTCATCTGTAAAAGTAATTAGCAAATCTCTGAAGACCTCCTCTGTACCAGGCACTGTCCTAGGTGCTAGAGATACAAGTACAAAGAAGGAAACAATCTCTATTCAAAAGGTCCTTATGCTCTAAATGTAAATAATAATCGCACTTTCTTCTTTGGTTTTTGTGAGGAGCAAGTGAGGTAACATGTAACGCACTTTACCAACCACACTGAAAATGTAAGCTATTTAAGACAGCAGTTCCTAGGAACAATGGACCTAAAATGGGGGTAAGGTGGCAAGGGAGTGGGCAGACTTTTCAAAATGCTTGAACAAAGATCTGGATTCAAAATGAGTCTCTGCTATTTAACTATCAAGTTATTTAACTTCTGGGACTCAGTTTGTAATCCTCTAGATAATAATCCCTTCCAAATCTAAACCATGTGGTCCTAAATATCATTCTGGAGACCTACTGACCTAATTGGAACAGGTATCTGGAATCTAAATGAACTCTTCCTTCTCTGTTAGAAAAAATCAAAAATAGAATGAAGGGATTCCATTTTGTACCCCCACAACCCCTAGTGCACCCCAGAAAAAAGGGAGAGAGGGAATCTGAATTGTAGTAGAACCTTATTGAACTGATCTAAACATGAGGAAGGCCTATTACTATCAATGGAAATTCTCAATTACAGAACATTACGGACAGTTTTAAGTGTACATCTTTCTAGTAACCCAAGTCTAAAACCCCCTTTGTCCCTCCTCAGGTACAAAGTTCTATAGCATCTCCCATTTCTGTTCCTTTCTCTTTACTCATCCTGCCTCAGAGGGATATAACCATCCTATTCACCTCTTGCCTGTGCTATTGTAAGAGTCTCAGCTGCTCCCCCTCCTCCATTCTCACCTCATCTGCCATTTATCATTCATTCAAGCCACCAACATAATCTGAAGCCTCAGGTCTGACCATGTCATTCCCCTGCTCCAAAGCCTACCATGAGCTTTAGTACAAAAGTCTAACTTTTCAGGCTCTCCACTACTTACTTGCCTGTACCCACCATTGTAGTCTTGCCTTCTCAAACTCCCTTTCCCTCTGTCTACATTCTAGCCAAACTTACTAGCAGCTGTTTTCCCAAACTCAACATGCCATCTCTTGCCTCTCTGTTTGTACAAGCCACCTCCCATTACTGGAACACACTCCCTGCTCACCTCTGGCTTTTGCTATTCTCTTCAAGACTCGGTTCTCATGCAGGTTCTCACCAAGCCATGGCCACACTGTGAGAACAGATTTCCAACTGCTCCCCCTTCTTCAGGTCTTCTCCAATCTACCCTTACTCAACTGCTAGAGATTTTTCTGAAGCTTCAAGGCTGAATGAGTATGTCACGCCACTCCCTGCACTCCACAAGCTTCAGAGGCTCCCCCAGAATCACATATAAAGTCCTCTCTCTGGCACTGAAAGCACAGCCTGGTTCTTTCCTACCCTTCCAATCTTCTGGTGCTTTCCTGTGTTCTGAGTACTCTAGAATCAGTGTCACTGGCTCTCTTGGTGATATCTCACACCCCAACTCTGTACCTTTTCTTCAACTGTCCCCTATGCCTGGAATACTCTCCTTCCTCCTCGCTGTCTCCTGGCTTCCCTCAGAATGCAGCTAAAACCCCAGAGGAGATCTATCCCAGTCACCCTCATCCATCCATCCCCATCCTCACTGAAGACAGAGGTTGATTTCTGTCTTAATATGCCTTGTGCCTTTCCCATAATAGGCACTTCATACACTTCTGTCCCGTTGAATTGAAAACCAAGCAAAGAAAATATTACTGAATAAATCTCCTTAGGGGACCTTCTTGGATAACTAGGAAAGAATAACATAATTAGTACATCAACTGTTTACACGTAAAATGATGCATTTAAAGTGCTCCACACCATTTCCTTTCTAAGGAATCTTAGGAACTTTCTAAAAAATTTCCCCAGAAATAATGTTTATACCATGCACATACTTAACAAAGGGCAAACTTAGATCTTGTCTGAATTAATGGGGTCCTGGTGTACTTCTTTATGGCTAGCGTGGAAGTAATCCTGGGTTTGATTTGAAGAGAGAGTGCAGGTTGTCCAGTAAGCAAAGGCTTTGAGTAACTAAACAGCAATGGGGTAATGCACTGGGAGTCAAGAAAACTTAGGTCCCTATCCTGATACTTATTTGACACATAACCTTGGCCAAGTGACAGTCTTCCTGTGCCTTAGAACCCTTATCTACAAAAGGTGGACATTGACCTTAGGAGCCTCTAAGTTCCTTTCAGTTTTAAATCTATCTCTGATCCTCTGAGTACAAGATTGGTATCATGTATGTTGTCCAAGGACTAGCCAGCCTCTGTATTCATTTAAAAAGCACTTTATTAAGGCTCATCATCAAGCTGGCCACAGTGTGATAGATGTTTTAGTTATAGTAACTCATAAACAATTTTGGGACTGGGGGCTCAGTACTATCTCCTTTCCTGGAGATACTAACCCATACTAACCACATACTCAGCTCTTTAAGTATTACTATAATGAAAGATAAGAGCATTGGATCCTGGATGACTTCAAATCCAGCCCCAGACACTTACTAGCTGTGTGACCCTGAGTGAGTCCCTTAACTTGTGTTAAGTTTTCTCATCTGTACAAGGTAGGTAATAATAGCATCTACCTCCCTGGGTCATTGTGAGACTCAAATAAGATAATAATTGTAAAATAGTTAATATAGTGCCTGGTACAAAATAGGAACTACAGAAATGTTATCTATCATTATTCTTTACTGTGACTTTTCTGCATTTTCCAATAAATAATTTATGAGCAAATGTCTTGGGCAATCAGTAGTCATTGACAACTTCCTCTGATGTGGTTGAAATGCTAGCGAGTGCCCCATCGTAAGATAAGCTGAAATGATTATCAAAAGAAAGTCTCATAACCGCGCACAAGAAGTTGCATGCACACCCTGGGGTTCACCCATAAAAAGGAAATTAAACTATAAAAATCTTATGTGCCAGCAACTTTGATTGTAGGCGTATATTCCTTCTTAGAGTCTTTAATCTCAAAAATAACCCTGACATGTCTGATCATTCTTTTTTACCCCAATTATTTATCACATTCAGTATTTGTTTGAACTCCATGAGTCAGTGAGGAAAAGTTGTAGATCAAGAATGTAAAAGAAAAAAAATTGAGTGAGTGAAGATTTTAAGAAAGAAAGAAAGCAAAGAAGAAAGCATTTTAAAAATAATAACATAGAGGGAAATTTGTATCTAGGAGAAGGAAATATGAAGATAAGAACAAGAGTTAAATTTACTATTTTTGCTTAGTATTTTATCATTGTAAGCCCTATGTAAATTCATTTCAATTTGATAAGCATTTATTTCTGACAAACAAGTAAGTGATTAAAACAAAAAGATCAAGCAAAAATTGACATAATGCATCTACCTTTTAAAGAAACTCAAATCTTTGTTTCCCAAACACAAATAAAGAGAACCCCACTGTTTGTTGATGTATGGATGGTTAATGGACAATTTGATTAACTATGTGTTCTGGTTGAAGGATAGTCTGCTTACTACAGCTGGATCACCTTGTTCAAGTTCAGATCCTTTGAGATCTTATTTTTGATAGATTCTTGGGTTTTTAGGAGCCACTCATTTAATAGCAAAATGATTTCATCACAATGTAACATTCTCATTCTCACTCTTTTTGTTGTTGTTTGCTTGCATTTTGTTTTCTTACTCATTTCCTTTTTGATCTGATTTTTCTTGTGCAGCAAGAGAATTGTATAAATACGTTTACACATATTGGATTTAACATATATTTTAGCATGTATTGAATTGCTTGCCATCTAGGGGAGGAGATGGGGGAAGGAGGGGAAAATCTGAAGCACAAGGCTATGCAAGAGTCAATGTTGAAAAATTGTCTGTGCACATGTTTTAAAAATTAAAAGCTTTAAAAATAATTTCAAAATTAAAAAAACCAAAGTGATTTCAGAAAGAATTTATTGGTTCTCTTTTGCACTAAGCTCAATTAATATTTTCTTCTGATCTCTATATAATACAATCACCCATTTGGCATTCAGCATTCCTGGATGGATCCCCAAGGCAACTTGGAATGGTGTCTAGAAATATTCTTTACTTTTTTCCTTGTTTCTCAGAATAAAGTAACTCGAATTTTGCAGAACATATTTTCTGAGTACCACCACCATCTACATATTCTAAATTTCTGTGTACAGCCATGATCTAAGTGTTCTAAATTGGGCATATGCTATGAAGTCTTTGACTAGCACAAATCTTGGGCTCATGATCAGACCTTTTCTGGAGCTCTGTGAGCCATCAAAGCCTCATCAAATACCGCTCATGGAATTTCTCCAAACCTTAGGGGAAGGCTGACATTTCTTTTCAAAATCGATCTGATGGTCATAGGGAAAGAGCACAAATGTGAGTGCCTTAGGGAACTAACTCTAAGTAACTTGGGCAAGAGAAAAGTGCCTCAAACTACCACCTCAGTGATTCACAAAGATTGTCCTTTGACCAGGAGTTCTCAAACTTTTTGATTAATCACTTCCAAGAGCAAACTCCTTGGGTCACCTGTCCCCTTATATTGCATTCTATTGCAGCCAAACTCCACCATGGCATGGCTAGCAGCCAACAAGCTATTCCATATCAATTGATCAACGAGAAGCATTTATCAAGTACCTACTGTGTGTCAGGCACTCTGCTAAATGCTGGTGATATAATTACAAAAAAGGCAATCTCTACTCTAAAGTAGTTTACATTCTGTCATATAAGGATCAGTTAAAGGGATGTAGTGTGTTTAGCCTGGAGAAGGGGAGACGGGAAGGGCATTGTAGCTTTCTTTATGTATCTGAAAGGCTGACCAATAGACTAGGGATTTTACTTCTTCTGGTCTCAGAGAAGATCTGGGAGTAATTGCATTAGGTTGAATTGCAAGAATTTGAACTAGGTAGAATTGCAAGGGAGGAAGATTTCACCTTGATGTAAGGTGAAATGTCCTAACAATGAGTTGACAAATGGATGACCCTGTGAAGCAGTGGAGTCTCCCTTTCATTGGGGGTTTTCTAGTGGAGGTTCAGTTGATATTTGTTGAGATGTTATAGATTAATAGGTACAAGAGAGTATTTATGAATTCTTAGTTCGCTTACATCTCTAAAATTTGTGATTAATGATGAAATCATTATGAGGAAAGGTTGGATAAACACAGGCTGAGATTATATGTCAAATTTTAAAGGCACCTTAATGGGGGATCCTTGAGCCTCAGTTCATTACTGATATGAAATAATATCTAGTTTTTATTAATATAAGTAAATTATGAATTTATGTCATTTATTTGATCAGTATATATCAAATCTCTACTTTTGTAAGACATCCACTGTGTTGGGTGCTGTGATCTTTACTTTCATCGTGCTTACAATTTAACAGGGAATAGGAAATACTCATTTGCTTTGCTCCATACCCTGCAGGAGTCTAAGCTCTGTCCTCCAGGTTTTGGAGTGGTTAGTCATAGGAGGAAATCATTTGCATATTTTCTCCATTCGATATAACCACCAGGCTTATTTGCATCTGTAATTTCTCCAATAACAGCAATGACTTCTTTGATGAATTTGGACTAAAAAATGAGCTGCATAACTTCTGCATGCCTTTTGGAATCCAGGGTAATGTCAGTTCTAAGAAAAAGTACAGGTCTTGAAAAATCACATTTTGCATGGAGGGGAAATAGCATATCCCAAAAAGTTTCTTGGAGCTCACCTGTTTTGTCCTGGGTATCCCCATAATGAATAAGGACATGATGACACTGATCTTTATTCCAGTTTTAGATTTCAGCTGATAATGACCTTGGAGGCCATCTAGAGCCAAAATTCTTGGTCTTTTTGTGTCATGAATCCCTTTGGCACTAATTGGTAAAGCCTATTAACTCCTCAGAATAAGGCATGAATGTTTTTAAATCTACATATAAAATGCACAAGATTACAAAGGAAACCAACCATATTGAAATACAATAATCAAAGTATATTTTTTTAAAAAGTTAATGGACTTCAGCTTAAGAAACCTTGATCTAGTGGGGATACCCCCAATGTCACACAGCTAGTAAGTCACAAAACTGGGATTTGAACCCATATGCTATGACCCCCATACTCCCTGTCTCAAGTAGCAAGAGAGAAGTAAGGAATTGTTCTTTGGTTACTTTATTTCCTTTGGGAAGTGTAGTATTTGTGACTAACTAGCCTTCAGTCTTTTATGATAGTTTAATGGATCAGAGCTCTCATCAATCAATCACCAAGTATTTATTAAGTGACTAGCATATATCCATCATTGACAATACAAATGTGAATAGGTCAGTCCAGAGAGGCAGACCTCAATGATTCCATACTTCCCACTCTGGACAGCTTTCATTCATGTCTTCCTGGAAATCCAACACAAGGGATTCATTTGCTGTCCTGAGTGTGTTCATTTCACTGTCCTGACATTTGTGGGTGCATTTTAGTAAAATATGGACAGTCTGTTAGTAACTCTTCAGTCTCTCTAGGGGACTGGCTCATTATTTTTTCCAGTGCTTATCCATCTCTCTGATGACATTCTTTCCATGATTTTGCCTTTAGGCGTTTGCTATTTGCTTATTGAGTTCTTTCCCAGGAGATTGCCTTATTAGGATAAGAAATAGGGCTAGGATCTATGATGATCTAGGCGATTTCCAATAAGAAACTCCCTCTACCAAGACAGGTTGACAACTCTGCTGCAGTTTATAATATTAGGGAGTTGCCCAGAGACCCCAGGGGTAGTTTTTGCTTAAGGTCACAAGGTAGTACATCTCTGAGTCAGGACTTGAATTCAGGTGTCCCTGCTTTCAAGGATGGCCATGCTGCCTCTCATGGCTTCAATTATAGCTTTGAAATTCAAATTGAACCTAGCTATTAAAACCTTTTAGAGACTTGCTTCTGACATGGAAAGAAAAACTTGCTGAGATTCTGTCCAATCAGAACAGCAGCTGCCAGAATAAGGAAGCCAACAGAAAGGAGATGCAAACTTCTGCCCCAGAACAACATGGGATGTAAGGAAGACACTAGATTTGGAGTCAGAAAATCTAGATTTGAATCCCAGTCCTTCCACTTGCTACCTGTATGATCCTGGGGAAGAGAAAAGGAAAGAATAAGCATTTATCTGATGGTTAGTATGTGCTTATCTCATCTGAGCATCAAACCTGGGAATTAGGTGTTGTTACGATCCTCAGATTAAGTGGCTTGCTTAAGGTCACATAACTGGTAAGTAGCTGGATTTGAACTCAGCTCTTCTTGATTCCAGACCCATCACTCTGTATACCATGGTACCCTTCTGGCTGACTCTTGGATTAATCAATTCAATTTTCTTTTTTTTTGCTGAGGCAATTGGGGTTAAGTGACTTGCCCAGGGTCACACAGCTAGGAAGTTTAAGTGTCTGAGGCCAGATTTGAACTCAGATCCTCCCGACTTCAGGGCCAGTGATTTTATCCACTGTGCCATCTAGCTGCCCCTTCAATACAATTTTCAGAACTTCATGCTTTTAATCTAGAAAATGAGGTCATTGGAATAGGTTATCCCTATGGTCCCTGACAGCTCCAAATTCTATGCTCCTGAGGTTCACAATGAAAAACAGGAGTGCTGATAATAAAACCCACATGTAATTAGTGATTTCCTGCTCCAGGAGAGTTGGGAGGCAAGGCTGCTTGGTATTCCCAGTCCCAGCCCTGACTCGGTGTGAGCAGAGCCAATTCTTCTGGTCCAGGCTGGACTTTGCTCCTTATAAAACAGGGAGTGAACATTGGTATCCCAACCTGCCAAGGCTGGACTGTTCTGATCAATGTTAAGTGCTGCTTCTGCCTTTGTCTGTGGCTAGGATCCAAGAATCCTCATGTATCCAAGTCCCTGCTATAGATAAAAAGGAGTCTTCAAGTACTAAAGATATGACTGCTCCTCCCCTAGAGAGAGCGCCAACTAGTGAAAGTATTTCTGATTGTCTGGAAAAAGTGAATTTGATCTTCGTGCTCTTATCCCAGACTGGGTTTGGGTAGATTTTTGGTGTTTTTTCAGAGGCACTGGGGCTCCCAACTGTCAGGTTAGGATTCTGGATCCCAGAATACCCTGATCCTATTTTTTAAAACATGCTTTTTAGCCCAGCCTTCTGAACTCATAATTACCAAGTTGCCATTGCTGACACTGTGTTCTGATGTGGTTTTTAAAAGGAGAAAGGCACGTATCCAAAATGAGAACTGAAAGCTAAGACTAAACTAGAAAGTAAACCAAAAAAATTTGACATCCCTTGTACATTTTCCTCTGATGGTCATGGGAGATACCTGTGCCTATAGCTACTAGAATCCAGTTCTTCTTGTATGCATATATTGAAAGGCTGGGAAAATTGACCCCTCAAATACTATTTATTTAGGCATTCACTAATTAATTATTCCTAGCCCTAAAAAAGTGATCCCTGTTACTGATACATACTGGTTATGTGGCCTTCGACAATTCACTCTGTCGCTCATTGATCCTGGAAACTCTCTAAGGTTATAAATTGCAAAAGAGGTTCCAATTTACTTGGGTAGAGAGAATTTCCTCCTCTGGAAGTTCCTTGTATAAATGAAATTGTAGGTCTAGTCCCCACCCCTATTCATTCATTCATTTATTATTGAAATCTGACTAATTTCTTATACTTCTTTTAAAAAAATAATGTGTGTAGCTGATTAAAAAAAAACAAACCTTTATGACTTTGCTTGTTTCTTATAAAACTGTCACTTCTCCATAATCATCCTCACTGCATTCTTGCTCTAGGGACCTCCCTGTCTCTTAGAACAAAGCAAACTGAGCCAGAGAACATCACTTGAGGGCACCTGCTGCATTGTACCTGCAGCCTATGAGTGCAGGAGGTGGATTTCATTATCATTTCTCTGGAACCAAAATTAGATCTTATAGATCATCTGAATCCTTGTGGTTTTAATGCTTCCCCCCCAAGCAAATCAATTATAGGGGGAGAGAACACACACAAAAGAAGGATCACTTTTTCCATCTTCTTTCCCCCCTTATCCTCTGTCTAAAAAAGGATCCAATAGTGAGACCCTCGGTACTTTAAGAGGTTCATTATCTCAGACACTCATCCAAAGTATCCAGAGGTGTAATGGCTTGCCCATAGTCATAAAGGCTTAGTTTAAGAAGAGACAAGATTTGAATTCAGTATTTCCTGACTCCAGGACTAGTTCTCTACCCACTGTGAAATCCTTCCTTTTACCAAAAAGAGTGTAATCGTGATGATGGTGATGATGATGGTAATGATGGTGGTGATGGTAGTGTTGGTAGTAGTGATGGTGATGATGGTGATGATGGAGCTCACTTTGGCAGCACACAGACTAAAATTGGAATGATACAGAGCAGAATAGCATGGCCCTTGCATAAGGATGACATGCAGATTTGTGATGATGATGATGATGATAATGATGGTGATAGAGCTTTATGGAAGGCTGGAATCTAATGTATAGATTTGGTAAACCAGGAACCCAGGAACCATCTGTGTTTCCAGTCCCACTAAGAAGCTGAGTTGGGATTTTGCAGCAGCAGGGGTTCATAAGCTTTGTGTGCTTTGGACTCTTGGCATTCTGGCAAAGACAGCACCTCAGTGATTAATGGGAAGGATCCTTAGGGCTAATTCCTTCCTCCTAGGGATGTACTGGTAAATATTTAACTACTGACTCTCCCCAAAATATGACATACTTTTATGTTATTCTGCATCACCATATTTTCCATTACTTCATTAAATCTAGACAGTTAACAAATAAATAAATCAAACCCTAATTTGTAGCATTTGCTGATTTCCAAGGTGTAACTGCTCGCAAGTTAGTTCAAGCAGACTCTGGCACACCCTGCCCTCCTTTGGGCCCAGAAATGGCTCCTGTGATCCTGAGGGCACAATTATTGGGCGTCTGAGAGGTCCTGACATACCTTATCAACCAGTCTCGTTATGTAATTTATGTTTCGGTGAAACTACAAGCTGTTTCCCATCCCTGGGATCCAGTCACCTTTCCCAAGTCCCCGAGCTATGAGATCTGCTGTTTGCTTTTTCCATGCCTCATCCCATCTTACCTCAGTGTTCTTCAAGATAGTTTCACCAGCCTAAGGCCCTGCACAAGTCTGGCACAAGTGGGTCCAGTCCTCAGTACCCTAGCAGCAGGCCACTACTAATGGTTGCCCACGAGGGTGGCTCTGGGAGCCCAACCATGCCCTAGTGTGTCCCTTACCCTTGATGGTGCCATCAGCCAAATCCTGGGACTGATCTTCAATGTTCTTAAGTATTCATTGTTTTCCCCACTGCTTCCTTTCCATTGCTCCCTGTTACAAAGGGAGAACCAATTATTGAACACAATTATCAATTACAATTGAATGAATTACAATTATCAAACTTTTTTTTCTTAAGCAAAGTCATGGACCTTGGGCTTCAGGTTAATAATCCTTGCACTGGAGGCTTTCTGATGCCTCAAAATCTAATATTTCTCAGGGCATCTGAGCTTTGCAAACCTTAAAATGCTCTATAATTGCTTGTTGTTGTTAACTAGGGGGAGGATCCAGACTGGGAACTCCCTGGAGAGAACTTTTCTGTTTCATGTATTGAGAACTGGGAAAACCTGGGGTTTTGAGCCTCGAGGGGTATTGAAGGGAGGCTGCAGCCCTCAGATTCCCAAGGTGGGGCTGGATGCCAGCAGGCCCTCTATCCCTTACCCTTCAGGGAAGAAGATCTAGATGGGCTCACCCAGTCCCCTCATTTACAGAGCAGAAAATAAGCTCTTTGAAGACAGAGCTTGTATTTGTAACCCAGTGTTTGGCACACAGTAGGCACTTAATAAATGCTTGTGGAATTGTGTTGTATTTGAGGATGACCTAGAGGATGGGTTAGGTCTTTCTAGCTTTAAACACTATTTTTTAACACTTTGGGAGGATGCTGAGTCAGAAGTCGTCCCTGGTTTAAAGCACATTTTGGCATTTGGGGAGAGCATTACGGAGTCAGGCACTGGGCCCCTTTCTTTCCCTTTCCTAGGATTTTTTTTTTTTTTTTTGCTCTCTGGCTTGTTTGATTTTTCTGTCAGCCTTTGGCCTTTGTCCAGAAGTGGCTTACTCAGCGGGCAGTGTCCATGTGTCCTTCTCACAGCTACCTACTGAAGTCTGTAATAGATGGACACTGAAATTTATCCAAGATGGTGGTGACTTTTTGTTCTTGATAAGGATCAAGTTTGACATTTGTTCTTTTATCTTTGCTTTTAGAAAATGGACCTTGAAGGAGCCGATGAAAATGTTTGGTCTTCCTTAGAATGTGATACTAGTTACATAGTTTTTATTTTTTTACAAACTACCATTTACTACTAATAATTAGGTATCATTAAAAAATCCATAAAGTTATTTATTATATATTAGCTGTATTTAAGTATTATAGACATTCATATATAGTCTAGCATATAATTTATGAATTAGAATAATGACAGACATTTACATAGCATGTTATGGATGACAAATAATTTTATCTACAATATCTCATCAGTTTTTGCAACAATCCTGTGAAGTAAGTACTATAGAATTTAGGATTACCCCATGTGAATAGATAAGGAAACTGAGCCTCAGGTTAGGAGCCTGGCTAATTAGAGGCCAAAGTCAGACCTTCTACCCTTCTGGACACAAGTCGAAGTCACTCTCCTAAGAGCTGCTCCTTGGAGGATAGTTAGAACTGTGGTCCTGCCAGTCATAGATTATTCTGAAATGCTATAATAATGAGTCAATCCTGGGTGCCTCCTGAGTCGGGGCCATTGTACCCAGATGGGAGATACAAGGATGAATACGAAATATTTGTAAAGCACAAAAAAAGATACCTGACATATAGGAGGTGCTTAATAATGGTCACCTATTATACTTATTAATTTAACTCTGGCCCTCTAGTTTACTTATCTGTAAATAATAATAACAACATATAACAATATGTCATTATTAATTAGTAATAATAATAATAAAATTGACTTCTCAGGTTAGTTGTGAAGATCAAATGAAATTTGCAAACCTTAAAGTATTATATAAATTTTAGCTCTATTATTATTGTATATTTAGCTCCATTATTATAATATAATTATATTACTAGCTAGATTATAATACACTAATATTATGTATTATCACTGGTGTGATAGCTAGCGTCCTTTCTATTGCATGACGAGTAGAGGGAAAATTGCAAAATTAGTTCTTAATCTTAGGGAATAGAGTAAAAGGCCTGAACATGTATAGCCAAGGCAACAACAAATCATTCTAATAATGACAATAAAATCCCTATATCTTCCCCCCCAAAAATACACACACACACACACACACACTTGTGCACCCACATACATGTAACTTCTGTTCTTAATGGAAATCTGTTTTTTAAGTATTTTATTTCTGTAGGCATTTAAGTTTAGAATAAAAGCATACATTTTTAAACAGGGTTTTAAAGGACTTTCCTGCAGGACCGTTTTCACACATTACAAGAGCACAGTTACTCTGGCACAGCCTCAGGAACCTTTCCAGTGACCTGTGGGCTTTCCTGCATCCTTCTGGGGCCGAAGAGAAAGCAGAGCCAGCTCCAGCCCCCATCCTTCAGTGACCTCATGCAGGATGTCTCTGGCCCCCAGAGAGCTCTGGCCAGTGATCCCATGCCACGGGAATTTGCCCAGGCTGTGGTAGAGATAATGTGATCTTGATCAAGCGGGTTCCCGCTTCAGATTGCTCAGGGCCTTGCCCCTCCTTGCAGTGGGTGGGTCAGAAGGGCTGTCTCCCCCCCCACCGACCCCCCACTATCAGTCCTGTTCTCAGGGTTGAGTTCTGAAGCAAAGTCAATCTTGGATCATTAGGCTAGGGCATTGATAGCCAGGTCTCACTACACCCTCTAGTGTTCTCTGCAATGCAAGGCCCTTTCCCTTTATCACTTGATCCTTACAACTCACCAGAGAGGTCGGTATTATTATTATTGTTATTGTTATTATTATTGTTGTTGTTGTTGTTGTTGTTACTCCCATTTTACAGATAAGTAAACTAAGGTTCAAAACAGGTGGATTGTGATCCCAGTACTTAATTCTCTACATCACCTCGCTTCTTGTTATTTCTTTATAAAATCAGAGTGAGAAGGAAACCATAGAAATTACTTTATAGCTCTTTATAGGAGCAGAACAAGAAGGAAACCATAGAAGTTTTGCATCTCATTCCTTACTTGGGGTTCCTGCTACCTCAGTGACTCCTGCCCTGAAGACTAGGAAGTTATTGCAAAGGGTTCTTATCTTGAGCTGGGTTGGAGACCATCGGGATCATTTGGAGTGCATAAAATATTTAATATGATTAATTATGCAAATGTAGTAATTATATAATTAATTTAATAATTAATAAGCCCACAAAACATTTGTAGGCTTAAAAGTAGTGGTTGGAAACCACTAATTTCCTGGGTCCTCAAGCTGTGGCCATCAAGCTTTGTCTTCAGCATCCCCAGTGATGAAGCATTCTCCCCTGGCAGCTTGCTGGTGGGCATGAAGTCCTACCTCAGAGACCCCCTGGCTGGGGGACCCTCAGCAGGCCACATGGGCTCTCCCAGTCTGAGATAAATAAATGAAGGGCTACACCAAAGTAAAAAGCAACTTGCAACATTTTTTTTGGAGAGTGAGAACTGTTTTCAAAAGTCAGAGTTAGACTGCTGTATATTAATTATAATAACTAAGCTTGTCCTCAGGTAAGAAATAGGAAAATATACTCTTCCTCTCCTTTGCATAAGGAGAAGACTGTAGGTATGGATCATTACATACATTGTCAGACTTAGTTGAAGTTTGCTGAGTGTTGTTTTTCTCTTTTTTTCTTTCTTTTTTATTCTTTTTTTTAACAGGGGATGGCTCTATGAGTAAAAAAAAAAAAGGCATAAAAATAAAGGTACCAGTAAGGTATTTGAAAATAGAATAATGCAGTTTTTATTCAGGGAAGGAAACAACAAAATATACTTCGGTTTTTAAAAAATTACCACTAGTCAAAGGGAAGAAAGAAAAAGGGAAAGATGGATTTGGAGAAGTCAAGGGAAGGAGGGAGACCCACAAAAAGGGAAGAAAAATGGAAATACCAGTTTACAGTAGGCAGAGAAAAGGGGATAGATAGTAACTAGACCAACCTGCCTATCCAACCTCATTCTTCCGGAGTCCTACATCTGCTTTCCCTGACCTGTACTTTCCTACTAATCAAAACGCTCCCCCTGGTGGCCCAGTAGAGGTCCAGGATTCCCACAATCTTCCCAGTATCATGATTACTGTTTCACCTCCTCTTCCTCCTCCTCCTCCTTCTTTTTAACCAATGAAGCTACTTGCTAGAAACTTACAGCCACCCATTGGGCAAATGTCCTTCTGTGTGATGCCAGTGTAGAATGAATCATGTAGACAGAAATTCCCTTATGCTGATGCTATCTATACTTCTGACCCTCTTCTTCATCATCATATTTTCTGGGTAAATCATGTATTTTCATGTTTTCTATGATTAACTCTTGACATATTTGAACTTTAGTCATAGATACTGATAATGCTATCTTTGTATATTCTAGAAATTTTTTAAAAAATGGTGAACAATTCCAAACAACTTTTCTATTTGAGTGAGCCACCGTAAGTCACGAAGAGCAAATAGCCATGTCCTCCTGCATTTTTTTCCACTAGAGGACAGAACTAATGGGATCCTTTGCTGGTTGAAAACAACCAAGTTAACAACCCAACTAATAAATTAACAGTCTCATTGTTGTTAAGTCAAAGGACTAAAACAAGAGTACAAACTTAAATTTGGTTCAGAATTCAGAAAATATTGTATTTCAGGAGAGAATTTGTGTTCCCACATTCTTAAATACAAGGTGATCCAAATACAAGGATAATGGATCCAATGCTCCATTTTAACTTAAGGCAACTACTGGGTTTTCTGATTGGTAAAAAAAATAAGAAAGTCATATAAAAGTTCCTCTAAAGATCTTTTTGAGCTCGAAATCTACTATCCCATCAAGTAGGCATTGTGAATGAAACTCCAGTGGTCTTTAGGACAAAAAAAAAGTAGGATTTTGTAACTGCTAAATGGGTAGAAATTAATGACAATGAAAAGAAATTCAAGATTGAAGAGATTGAGATGACTTGGAAAAGGTGGAAGGAACTGAAATCTAGGGCCTTGATATAAGGAGATGAACTTTTAGAGTTGGAATTCACCCTTTGTCTTGAGCCAGAGCTGAATTTCTCAATTTCCCAAGTTGATATACATCTTTTCTGTTTATATTAGTAAACGTTTGGCAGAATTACCCAGAGCTATTTGGGGGTGCCATGGTCTCATAATAATATCTATGAAGTTGCTTTCTACATGAGCCATTTTCCAGTAGCTGGATCGAGAAGCTTATGAATTATAATATTTCATTTTCATCAGAGATGTTGAACACCTTTAAACCTTTTCTCCCTTAATTTAGATCAAATTAAAAAGGGGATTCCATCACTCTTTAATTTTTATTTTTTTTGAAGCCATCACTCTTACTACAATATGTTTTCTTCAGTTCAGCTTAAAGAACATGATGTGAGAGTGAGAAAAGCAAACTTAAAATCATTCAGTTTATGTGGCTGACTTCCCCATTCAGCACAATCCCTCAGTGATCATTCCTTGGAAAAATGTGTTAAATTTTTACTCTACCACATGATGATAAGAAACTGCTAGACAGCAGCAGCTGTTACAAAGGATATGTGTGTTTTTCTGGGCTTCCTTCAGCCCCTGACTGCTTCCTTTGGCCCACACAGCTGCTAAATATTTCAGCTCCTTTTCAAGGGGCAGAGAGGAAGTGCCGGGAGGATGATATATCACGCTAGAAGGTCTGAATGGCAAGGCCGTTGGGCCAAACTGTTTGTCAGCCTCACTCAGCTCTAATCCAGTTACAGCCCAAGGTTGCAAGACTTTTAATTAAGAGAAAAGGAATAACTAACTTGTATTTGAATCCGTCTGGTTTTTTTTTGTTTTTGTTTTTTTTGTTGTACTTATCCTTCCTTTTTTTCCCCACTGCTTTGGTGTCTTTTTCTTAGGTCGGAAGCTGAGGGGGAAAGCCTTTTATTTTGTCAATGGCAAAGTATTCTGTGAAGAAGACTTCCTGGTGAGTGAGCCCCTGACTCATAGTTCTCCTGACTCACCCCAAGACCTCTCCTTTATCTATTCCTACAGAAATCCCGAGACAGAGGAAGTCATGAGCAAAAGACAAAACAGGGAGAGCCCCCCGTGACCTCACCAGACACTACTCAGGAGCCAGAAGGCAGGGGCTAAGGCAGGAATACCCCTCTTATATTAAAGATGATCATAATGGTGGCTAAGATTTATAGAACTTGAAGGTTCATAAAGTCTATACTTACTCACTCAATCCTTACAACAACCCCATGAGAGAGATAGATGGGCATCTTACTATACCCAAAGATTAGCTTATTATTATACCCATCTTACAGAGGAGGAAAATAGAGGCTCAGTGAAATGAAGGGAAAGAATCACAGGCTAATGAGTGACTGAGGAAGAACTAAAACTCAGGTCATCCTCATTCAAGTCTGGCACCTAGCTGCCTCTAAATGTTGGTGAATGCAGTGTATCAATAATGCAATGAATGGGGGCAGCTAGGTGGCACAGTGGATAGAACACCAGCCCTGAAGTCAGGAGGACCTGAGTTCAAATGTGACCTCAAACACTTAACACTTCCTAGCTGTGTGACTCTGGGCAAGTCACTTAACCTCAATTGCCTCAGTAAAAAACAATAATAATAATGTAATGAATCCAACAGTTTCAGAATCGGCTGTTTGGACTGGAACAATTCCTTTCAAAGGCTTTGGTTTGCTCATCTCTAAAATGAGAGAGTCAGACTATATGGCCTGCAGCATCCCTTCTTCCTCCAGACCAGTGATTCTCAACAAGTGCCGTCCAGCTTCTGATTGAGCATCCCCAGGGATGGAGGACTCTCCTAAAGTGTGCCATCCTCTTCTGAATACTCGTGTTAGGAGGTTCTTTATTTTTACACTGAGCTGAAACTGGCCTCTGCCCCTTCTGCCCATGGGTGCTGATTCTGTCCTGGAAGCCCAGAGGGTTTCCCTAAATGGCAGGAGAAGAGCCTTTCAGACACAGGAAGGTGGTTTTCCCATCCCTCCAAATTTTCTCTCTGCTATTACTATTATTACCATCACCACCACCACAACTACTACCACCATTACTACTACAACCACTACTACTACTACTACTACTACTAGTACTACTATTACTACACTACTGCAACTATTAGCACTAGGATAAATACTACTACTACTAGTACTACTGCTACTATAACCACCACAACTA